>CM042549.1:7912500-8235000 GCA_023630585.1 Cranoglanis bouderius
CTCTCTCTCTCTCTCTCATTAGGATTGCTGTATGTGCATAGCTGAGCCGCTGTGGATGTTGCCGTGTTTATGTAACTTGTTCAGGTCAGCGATTTTGATTTCTCGCTCTGTGAATGTACGTGTTGCGGAGGAAGTTACAGAGCATGACATGATGGTCCCATTCCAATACTTTCTCCTTTTCTACACACACACACACACACACACACACACAGTATTACACTGTTGTGCCCTGTTTCTTCATTCCTATTCCAGTAAATAATCTACTTTTCTCTGAACAGGAACCAGATGAGACTGGATCCTTTTGATTTCTTCAGCCAGTGTTCAAAGAACCTCCAGTAAATGTTGTGTAGTCATAGCTGTAGAGTTCCTTACCGCCCTGTACAAAGCCATGCAGAGTGCAATCTGAAGGACCAACCAGGTGGATGAGACTCGACTGGCTGAATCCGACGGTATATGGTTCTGCAACACACACACACGCAACTCTATTACTGAATAGCCCACCAAAACGTTTTTTTAATTTACAGCTTGAACATGTATTTTTCTCAATGAATCATTAAATTTTATCTTCAGAAATATTAGATACGCTGTTAAACTATTGAGCAGATTAACAGACTACTCTAAATAGAATACTCTGTTCCCGAGTAAATTGACTAATCTGTTCACTGCTGAAAACTCATTAACAGTAGCACAAACAAACTCTTTGCAGTTATAATAAAAAAAAAGGATTGGGAACTAGAGCCTTGCATAAAATTACGTCTGTCATTTTAACTTTTGGGGATACATACATACATACATACAAAATGGAAACATACCTTTTGTCTGTCTTTCTGCGTGTGTCCAGAAAAAGACATAGAATAGAGAAAACCGTTATTGGACTCCTTTTTGTGAAACTACTAACAAACTGTGTCAGAAGTGTAACAAGTATACAAGGACATGGGTTCATCACATAACACAGACTTTTCTGTCCAACTAATTTTTTTTTTACCTTTATCTAGTACATCACAGTCCATTCTTCATTTATTAGAAGAGTCAAAATATCATGTGGTATGACTGTTTTATATTTTTATTCTGTTACAATTTCAAACGTGATTTGCACTGCTGATCAAAACTGCAAACCATTTGCATTTAAAGTTATTTCATAATTCGCTCATTTGTCCATAGTTGTTCATTATACAAAATATCATCTGGTGCGACCATTAGAAAAAGAACATTTCGGAGCTTTCATAGTGAAAAAAAAGTAATAAATCAATGACAAAAAGTGACACCATACAGCAACATACCAGGGATCCTTGGAGACATCTAGAAGGTTTGTAAAATTGTGTCAATTTTAGAAAACAACTATGTAGCTGTCACATATTAAATATTACTCACTGGTACAGGATGCTGAAGTGGATACTAGGCTTGAACACTTTTTAATCAGTTTAATTGGTAAAAAACAAACAAACAAACAAACAAACAAAAAAACAGGCTTTTAAGCATATTAAGGAAATATGTTATTTGTAGGTAACAATCATTGTCGCACCACATGACCATGATTAAAAAAGAGTAGACTATATAATTCAATGACAAGTTCACTGGGCTTAGCTATTAGCTTTAAAATTATACATCAGCTCTACATAATCAGAACAGCTGTGAAGAAGCATTATTAACAGTTTTAACCATGAGTGATGCAGTTAATTTGTAATATATGATGTATATGTATATGTATACATGTTTAAATAAGAAAGAAGTTTTACCAGGAAGAGAAACTGGTGTAATGATCTCGACATTCCTTTCTTTTGTTTCAATTCGTTCAAGCTTCTGAGCTTCATACCTCTTCTTACCCAGCTCCTCCTGGTCAGGACTGGAGTACTGAAAAATATACATACAAGCAGACCTGGGTCATTTGATCTGACCACAACCCATTGCCTATGAGCTAAATGGTATTATGGAATCATATAATCATATATATAATCATATATAGTGTATATAGCATAGCTATATACACTAACCAGTCACTTTATTAGAAACACCAACACATGCATGCAATTATTCAATCAGCCAATTATGTGGCAGCGGCACCTTGCATAAAATCAGGCAGCTCAGGTCAAGAGCATTAGTTGATGTTTACATCAAACATCAGAATGGGGAAAAATGTGATCTCTGTGACTGTGACATGGTTGTTGGTGTTAGAAGGGCTGGTTAGAGTATCTCAGAAACCGCTAATCACCTTGGATTTTCATGCACAGTAGTCTCTAGACTTTACACAGAATGGTGTGAAAAGCAGAAAACATCATGTGAGCAGAGGTTCTGTGGATGGAAAAATCTTGATGTGATGTAAGAAGTCAGAGGAGAATAGACAGACTGGTTCGAGCTGACCAGAAGTGCATGGTAACTCAAATAACCACTCCACAACCATGGTGTGCAGAAAAGCATCTCAAAACTCACAACATGTTGAACCTTAAGACAGATAAGACTAAAACAGCAGAAGACCACATCAGGTTCACATCAGGTGTCAGTCAAGAACAGGAATCTGAGGCTACAGTGGGCACAGCCTCACTGAAACTGGACAGATTGGAAATAAACATGACAATTTTTTTTAATCTTCAACTGTCCAATGTCAGTATAATATAAGTCTTATATTAAACATATACCTAACATAAGACAATTAAGAGAAGCTAAAATTTCTTTGTGGAGGGCCCTGCACATTATTCACAACACATTACATAATGCCATGACCACATCATAACCCCCTTCAGACACTCCAACAGTCACTAAGAAGCTGAGTGCAAGTGTCCTGGAGATTCATATGACCTTGTACTCATGCTTAAGTCAGACTGTGAGCAATGCTGACAGCTCAAAAACAAAAACCCCTACCAGATGCTCTCAATATTAAAGATTTGTTGTTTTCCTGTCCAGTGTTCCCGGGATAGGCTCCAGATCCACTGCGACCCTGACCAGGATAAAGCACTTAATGAAGATGAATGAATGTTTAACGTGCAGTGAGAGACAGGATACAAGCGCCTGGTGTGTAAACCTGGTATGTGCATTATCTTAAATGTAAGAATCATAATAAAGTCCATATAGCGTCAAACAAGGATACAAGTTAAACAAGGATAATCCATAAAACAGAATCAAGGTACTGGAACTAGGGTCAAAACCAGAACATATAAAACACAAACTAGACAAGACACAGACTTAAAGTAACTAATTGCCCAATAATACTTTGTGATGACACATAGACACAACAGTGATTAAGTAGTCAAACACAGAACAGGTGAACACAATCAGGCAACAATCCAATGACAGGACAGGGCCGGAGAGAGCACTTGAACCAAAGACACATTAGAAACCAAAACAAACACCAGTTCATGGCGTTCATTGGGTCATGAGATCCACAACACGAAGAGGAAACTGTGACAGAATGAATGAATAAATGTTTCAACCATTTCATTTCACTAAAATTATAAATCATCATCAGGTTTCTGGGGGAAAAAAACACTGAATTCTGAGCTTGGCATTGTCAGCCATGCATTTTCATAGAACTGTTATTCTTGGTTTCAAGAAATCGTTGCAGCTGGAAGTAAGACTATGGCATCTCAAAACAAGAGTCATAGAGTATTTATGGATTATACAATATCAGTTAAACATTTATACACACCTGACTGAATAAGTGTTTTCCATGATAGAAATCTTGTTTTAAAGATTTATAAAATGTGTTTCCAAGACAAATCTACAGTACATGAATAGTGAAGCTAATGCTTTATTTGTGAATTTATTTCCAAAACATCAAAATGAAATAAATAATATTTCTGAAAGCAGCCAAGTGTTCAGTAGATGTAGGAACATTCCTAGCGGCTGCTTCAAGAAGTTGTCATCAAGTGTTCTTTGAAGATTGAAGACACTACATAATCATAATCATATATCTGTCGTAGTCTATTGTCTTCACTATTATTATTTTTTTTTAAAAAGGGAAAATAAAATAAAAAATAATGAAAAACATTCTATGGATCGTGTCCAAATATCTGTCTTGTTTATAGTTGCTATAAGGTAAGTGATAATTTCTCAGATGTGGAACTCTCAGATGTACATTAAATGTAACTATAAATGGATCAAATTTATGATGTGTCATTCATTATTACATAAAAAAATTTAATTGTTGGCAAATCGCTATGGTACAAGAAGAATAAAACCCTTCAGAACATGCTGTTATTGGAAAATAATCAGGATGAAAGCAGAGCGTCAGGGTGGTGTGATTGTTGATTATTTTCCTATAACAGCACGTCCCCTTGTGTTCTATTCCTTGCACAATTATAACAAATTATTTTTTTATTTACATTTATTCACTTTGTCTGGATTCAACAAGTTACTGGAGTCACTATGCAGAAAGCTCATTCCCAAACAGTGCACTAACTGCAAGTTTAGATTCCCATTAGTTTTTTTTAATGGATGTGATCAATATAAATTAGTGTAAGTCACTTTATGTTCTATGGATACAGTGTAAAGTCTTACCTCAATGGGGGGAACTTCAATGACTTTGTCCACATTTTGAAGTGATATGGGGACATACCACAGTGTTGCCTTGTTGGTGATCTTCTTGGCACCTGAGAAAGACATGCACAGTTTACAAAATGCATTTTTTGGTGAAGGAAAGGAAAGTCAACTGTGATCGGATATGTGGCTTGATGTAAAGAAAAACATTTCCAAGTTAGCGTTTCAAGCCAACATACAGTATAGTATCTTAAATATTCTTTCCAAATTCCTCCACAGTATCTCCTATTTCAGCCAGAAACACTGACTTCCAAAAAAAAGGCTTTCAAAATGATTTCACAATGAATAGCTGGCACTTAAATGTAATTTCTATTTTGCTGAAAGTTGTCCTATGCCTCTCTCTCTCAAACAAGCCCATTTTCTAATATATTTTCAGCAAAGTGGGTTGCTAGTTGCTTAGTGTTACTTTTGTTGTCATGGCAACTTCAGCATCTCCCACCGAACCTCTTTCGCTCTGTCTCCTAAGTGCAAGTGAGGCTATTTTGGGTCGGCTGCATTTATGAGGCAGTAGAGTGATTTCAGGGAAGAAGAAAAAAGCCGTGTGAGAGGGGTGAGGAACTGTTATAAACCGTTTGCTCAGAATGACTAACGTGGAACCCTTGCCTTTACAGAGGTTGAGAAGACATCTAAATTATTGGCTACTCTATATACTCGCACTATTACATATATAAAACACTATATTAAAAAGTATCACTTCTTACCATATTCAAAATCAACTCATATTCCTATTATGCCAGTTACCAAGCTTGTACGTAGTAACCACAGAAGAATGAGCATCCTTAGTGTCTACTTTTTAGCAAAAACTTGTAATAATGTAACACAATAATCCAACACTCTTCTCATCTAGAAACCTTTATTGCGCTATTGCTCAAGCAACCCTGTACTATGGCATTCAATCCCTATAATGATGGTTTTGTGGGTAAATATACATATACTTATATATAAAACAAGCTGCAGCAATAATAGCAGTGGGAATATGAGGGCGGATAGTTAAAATCAACCAATAGCAGGCCTAAAAAAGCAAGTATTTACTGTATTTAATACTTAAGGAATAAAACACTTGGGGGGGCATTCTGTTATAGGAAAATAGTCAATGACACAGCACGCCCTGAAACGTTTTCTTCCTCTTATACAGTACACACCAATGAATGGTATACGTTTTATCCATTTATGACTACACTTAATGTTGTGGAACATCCACAAAACAAGTCAGCTCGTGTTATCACTTTCATTATGGCAGTTATAAACCATCATCCCTTCACCAGCATCACTTTTGTCCTCTTTTGAAGTTAAGAAAACTTGTCATGTTTCTGAGAAACTGGAAAGCGCAATGTCCTCCGTCCTTCCCGTGGTGCAAAACTTACTGACTATTACAAAGCACAACATTAATTATAACAACAACAATCATATGCTTTTCTTTGAATCATTAACAACGTTTAAAAAAAAAAAATGTTTATTATTAGCCTTAGATTATGTAGAACATCTGCCATACATGTCCCTGTAAATGAGTTGTAAATAAAAAAAATTAGAACAAGCACATTAAAATGAATCTGTGATCTGAAGTATAGCCAGCACTAAAGTCCGAGTTGCTGTTATAGAAAATGAATCAACACCTTCTCACCAATCAGAATGAAGGAATCAAGAGCTCTGTGGTAAAAATATGTTCAATACATTTCATGTAAACAAAATGCTTTTAACCTAAGCAAAACATTTTTCGATTTTTTTTTTTTCGGTAAAGATTTCATATTCATATCATATGCTCCTGAAAATAAAGGCCCATTTTGATTCCCTTTTGGAGACTAACTTTTATAAACTCCCTGCTTACCTTTGCATAACCTTTGCAAAATGTAATGTTTCATGAAAAGTCACTGACTGCAAGGCCAGGGCAACAACTAACAAAAGTATTCCAAGAGACAGTAACACCACTAAAGCGGTGCTTCATAACCTCACTGTCACTCAAAGCAAACACTAAGCATAAATGATCACCGCCTTAACTAACTCCGACTGTGCGGAATCATCTGAAAGTGAGCGATGAGTCCTGACAGACTACATTTGGGAATAGCATTTGCATTTTACACTCCGACCGAGGCACGCAGACAGCCCGGTTGCCTTGACAACTGCGCCGAGACTCTGCTGCTGCCATGGTGAGAGAGCGGCTTGTCTAATTGGTTCCTGTGGCAGCTTGTCTTCAGCTTCCACATAAAAGGCGTATTTACATGGCGCCAACTAGCAAGAGATTGAATTGCTAAAAATAGCATGCGTGCCGGACAGACGGAGGTTCGATATTGTTTGGTGCTTTCTGTTTCTGCTGAACTCTGATGAGCTCGAGAAGAAGAACGCCGCAGACTCCTTCCCGTCGACAATCGAGTAGGGAAAGTTTGAAAAAACTGGGAACTTCTCGCGATGGCTCGCTGAATCTCAAGAAGCTTGTGGGGAGGGTGGAAGGGGGAAAAAAAGATTAATCTGGCACTGCAGCTGTGACTAAGAGCGTAATTAGATGAGATGAAGACCCACTGGAGAGGATGTGCTGTTCTCTTTGGCTGCCTCCACAACATCATTACCTCCTTTCGCTTGTTGCTCTCAAATATTAAAGCAAGTGATTATTTTCCCTCCTGGTGGGACCTTAGTGAAATTAAAGATTCGGGGAGAGCGAGAGTATCTTGCAGTATGGCGGGGGCATGAAACCCAAGCTAGTGCTTGATCTGTGTAGGTGTCGCATTCTTTAATGTTAGGCAGGTATATTTATTTCCCAAGCAACTAATCATGCATTTCGTTTCAGACATAGCACATATATTGCTTTTTTGCCAAGATGGATGAGTGCATTTATTACTAACCCCATTTCTATAAAAGTTGGGATTTTTTTTCTAAAATGTAGTAAAAACAAAAATCTGTGATTTGTCAAGTCTCTTGAAACTTTAATTAACTGACAAAAGTACAAATAAAACATATTCAATGTTTTCACTGACCAACTTAATTGTATTGTGTAAATATAAACAAATTTAAAATTTGATGCTTTCAACACACTCAAAAAAAGTTGGGACAGAGGCGTTACATCAACCTGTAACTGTGTTACATCACCCTACATTACACTTTTTAATCGTTTGGGAACTGAGGATACTAATTGTTGCAGTTTTACAAGTGGAATTTTTGCCCATTTCTGCTTAATACAAGACTTCAGCTGCTCAACAGTCCTTGGTCGCCATTGTCTGATTCTCCTCTTCATGATGCGCCATAAGGAGACAGATCTGGACTGCTGGCTGGCCAGTCAACCACACGCACTCTGTGTCTACGAAGCCACACTGTTGTAGCACATGCAGAATGAGGCCTGGCATTGCCTGCTGAAATAACCATGGACTTCCTGGGAAAAGACGTTGCCTTGATGGTAGCATATGTCTCTCTAAAATCCCAATATACGCCACCGCATCAATGGTACCTTCACACATATGCCGCATGCCGTGGACACTGATGCACCCCCATACCATCACAGATGCTGGCTTTTGCACCTTTCGCTGGTTGTCTTTTTCATCTTTGTCACGGAGAACTCGACGTCCGTTTTTCCCGAAAACAAGCTGAAACTTGGACTCATCTGACCACAGCACACGTTTCCACTGCCTTTCAGTCCATCTGAGATGATTCGGAGTTGATGTGGGGCTTCCTCCTTGCATAATAGAGTTTCAGGTTGCATTTCTGGATGCAGCAGCGGACTGTGTTAAGTGACAACAGTTTTCCAAAGTACTCCCGAGCCCATGTGGTTATATTTATCACAGTAGCCTGATGGCTCGAAGGTCACGCACATTCAACAGTGGTTTCCGGCCTTGCCCTTTACACAATGAGATTTCTCCGGATTCCCTAAATCTTTTCACAATATTATGCACTGTAGATGGTGAAAGACCTAAATTCTTCACAATCTTGCATTGAGCAATGTTCTTTTTGAACTGACTGACAATTCTCTCACAAAGTTTGGCACAAAGTGGTGAGCCACGACCCATCCTTGCTTGCAAAGACTGAGCTTTTGGTGGATTCTCCTTTTATGCCCAATCCTGATACCCTCCCCTGTTATCAATTAACCTGATCCTCCAAAATGGTGTTACTTGAATATTCTATAAACTTTTCAGTCTTATTTTGCCTCTGTCCCAACTTTTTTGAGTGTGTTGAAAGAATCAAATTCTAAATTTGTTTATATTTACAAAATACAATTAAGTTGGTCAGTGAAAACACTGAATATCTTTTCTTTGTAATTTTGTCAGTTAATTAATGTTTCAAGAGACTTTTATTGCATTTTAGAAAAAAATCCCACCTTTTCTGGAAATGGGGTTAGTAGATCTAAACCATTCCACACTAGCACTGAATATGTGACTTGTATTAAACATAAGTGTCTTATTCTTCTCGTGCATGTAGATATATTGTATACTCTATATTGCTTTCTTGGATGATGGATGATTTTATTTCCAAGCTTTGGAAAAAGAACAGGTGTAACATTTTGTGTGCAGTCTATAGTCTATGCCTATCATATCCCTTCGTAAACGAGTCTATTTGAACGACATCTTAGAGATAAAAAAGACTAAGATGTCTCTGGACACTGAATAGCAGTGACCCCACAGGAAGCATTTGTTACCAGTAGACTGAGACAATGGTTGGCTTGTTTAATATGTTAGGACATTGGATAACCAACTCAAAGTTTCCATTAAGCTTGCCAGCTATTTGTGCACTGCTTTCAATTTTGCAACACAGTGCTGCGGGTCTCTGCAATTGGAATGTTTTCAGATGGTGTAGCGGGGGTGCAGTTTGTTTACAGATTGTCTGGCTTTTTAAGGTTTGAAGTTGCACACATCTTTGAACACACACACATGCACACACACACACACACACACACACACACACACACACATGCATGCACACACAGCAAAGGCTAAAATCAGCGTCAGTGTCTAGTTAACTGGTGGAGCTTTTAGTACAGTAGTAATTAGCACAAGCTCTGCTGAACCTGAATATCTTCCTTTAGTCATTAGGGAAGTGTGTGCGTATGTATCTCTGTGTGTGTGTGTGTGTGTGTGTGTGTGTGTGTGTGTGTGTGTGTGTGTGTGTGTGTGAAATGCAATTAGAACAGCTGACTTGTGGTGGTTTGTGTGACAGTGTCTGAGAGTTTGCAAATGTTCTCTGAAAAGGCGTAATTTATTCGTATTTTAAGCTCTGTCCAGATGAGCTCCTCAAGTGCACATCTGTTACTGGAACTTTCACCCATATATTTTTTTTTTATTATCCACATGTTGATTTATATAATAAGAATAAAAGTAATCATCATCATCATCATCATCATCAACAACATCATCATAATACATTTTATTTTTTCTGCACTTTTCATTTTTGGCAAATCTCAAAATCATAAAATGAATATGTCATAATATGTTAAAGGTAAACCACAAAGTTGAAAGTAAACCATTTTAAAAAGAAATGTTATCTATATTTCTGTCTTTCATAATTATATTTTAATATAACAGTATTCTTAACTACAGCAGTATATTGTATACTGTATTATAGACGTCTATTGTACCATAACAGTATATTGCACTATAATGGTATATTGTAACATAACAGTATATTGTGCTGTAACAGTGTATTGTACTATAGCAGTATATTGTGCTATAATGGTACAACCCCAATTCCAAAAAATTGGGACACTGTGTAAAATGTAAATAAAAACAGAATGCAATGATTTGCAAATCTCATAAACCCATATGTTATTCACAATAGAACATAGAAAACATATTAAATGTTTAAAGTGAGTAAATGTACCATTTTAAGAAAAAAGAAGGTAATTTTGAATTTGATGGCCGCAATACATCTCAAAGAATTTGGGACGGGGGCAACAAAAGGCTGGAAAAGTAAGTGTTACTAAAAAGAAACAGCTGGAGGTTAATTGGCATCAGGTCAGTAACATGACTGGGTATAAAAAGAGTATCTTTTTATAGGAGGCGGAGTCTTTCAGAAGTAAAGATGGGCAGAGGTTCACCAATCTGCGAAAAACTGTCTACAATTTGTGGAACAATTTCAGAATAATGTTCCTCAACACAAAATTGTGAACACTATGAATGTCTCATCATCTACAGTACATAATATCATCAAAAGATTCTGAGAATCTGGAGAAATCTCTGTGCGCAAGGGACAAGGGCGAAAATCAATATTGCATGCTCATGATCTTCGGGCCCTCAGGCGGCACTACATTAAAAACAGGCATGATTCAGTAATGGAAATCACTGCATGGGCTCAGAAACACCTCCAGAACTCATTGCCTGTGAACACAGTTCACTTTTTTGGAATTGGGGGTGTAAATGTTAAATGCAAATTTGTGTATTTGTTTTTGCAAAAATCTATTTATCTGTTTATTTTCATAGTTTTGTTTGCACTTGTAAAAGAAAGAGAAAGAAGAAGAGTGTTTACTCAGATTTGTATATATACAGTATTTTACAATTATGCATTCATGCATGTGTGTGTGTGTGTGTGTGTGTGTGTGTGTGTGTGTGTATGAGAGAGAGAGAGAGAGAGAGAGAGAGAGAGAGAGAGAGAGAGAGAGAGAGAGAGAGAGCATGTTTTAGGTCTTTATATTTTCATATCCAAATGTCACCACAAGGGTAGGAATTTCTGACCGTTTTGACCTTCTGAGGACATTTTGCTGCTCCCAAGAGAAAACTTTTTTTTTAACAAAACCTGCAGCTTTTATTAAAAAACAAAAACAAACCAAAAAAATAAGAGCAAAAAGATTTCATCTGGTTACTGAATTTAAGGTTAGGGTTATTTGTAGGAATAGAAGTAAGAGTGTGTGTGCATGTGTGTGTGTGTGTGTGTGTGTTTGTGTGTGTGTGTTTTAAATAAGGATGAAGGCTAGCCTGAGGCCCCAATCATCACGGCCCCTGCGCTCAGAAGCAGGAGACCCCTGAGGAGTGTGAGTGAGACGAGACTGACTAGATTGGCTCTGACTGTGTGTGTGTGTGTGTGTGTGTGTGTCCATAACTGGGTAAGAAACCATGTGATAGCCCTAAACCCAGCCCCAACACAGCACCCTCTCTCTCTCTCTCTCTCTCTCTCTCTCTCTCTCTCTCTCTCGCACACACACACACACACACACACACACACACATATACACACAACCCTGTAAGAACAACACATTTTGGGTTTTTTTTTTTAACAATCATGGTTGCTTTACTTTACTAGCCTGGTCTTCCACTCAGAATTAGCACAGAAAGGCTCTTACTACTTGTACAAGATCGGTATAGCATTTCTAACCTCTGTATCTATGCTCAAGCTTCGGACATTACTGAAAATCGCATTCAAACACATATCCTGAGAGATAATTCATTTTATCCTGAGAGAGCACAGGCCTCGACATATGCAGGTGCTGTGGCCTGTGTAGCTGTGGCCTGTGCATGTGGGCGAAGCATGACACTAAGCTGACATGACAGAGGCACATAATGTCTGCTCCCGTTCCTCACGCTCGCCCTCTGGCGCAGCAGGCAAATTAAAGGGGCAATGCCAACATGAGCCGTGACCACACAGCAACACAGCACTAGAAACAGTATAGTGACAGTATAGTGATATGGTGTTATTTCAGATTAGGAAATCTGAAATTATCACAATTTTATTACTTTATGATTCTGTCAGTTAAAATATGCTACAAGGCCAGAATAGAAAACTATATTTATATATGAAGGCCAAAAGCAGGTAATTGTTCTTAACTAGTACAATAGTTTTCCTAACTTTGGGTTGTACACCCAGTTAACTTACATGTGTGTCTCAATGAGGATTTAATACCAGACATAATTATGGATTTACCAGTAGGGCTGGGCGATGGTAAATGGTAAATTATGTCACAATACCCTTTTCTGAGATATCGTGCATATCATGATATTTTTGCTATCATGCATATTGTTGCTGGTAGTTTGGTAACCTATATCATGATACATATGCATTGTAGAAATGTCTTCAAGAATCTTGATATGATCTTTTTGTCATATAAGCCTACCCCTAGTTTCACACAATTTAGACATCAGGAAGTGCGTAGTGCCCAGTCTTGGACGTTTCTACTCCAGAACATGTTGCCAACCTCAGAGGCATGAACCGAGTAAAGCCCAAATACTTGCTCTGCCACTGAGTTGTATAGCATTCAATGTAATCTTATTTTTGTTATAAATTTTATGATCGTTATTGTTAATTTGTGCATGCAATTCTGGATGGAAGAAAATGAAATTGCCAAACAAACTTATTTTTAACTACCTGTGGTCCATTATGACCCAGAAAAGCAGTGTATAATGGTAAATGTGTTGCATAATACCAAACTTGAATGTTATACTAAACATCCACTGGCCAAGTCAGTTAGAGGACCATGTGGGCATGGTTTGAAAATCTAATGACCTATACCACCCAAACACGAACAAGCACATGGTGTATCTCCTGATGCACCATGTGCATCAGGAGATACAAAACTATCAAATTAGAGAATGATAACTGGTATTCTTTGGCTCATTAGACTCAAAGCCACTGTTCAAGTGTGAACTTTTTTAATGTAGTTTGTGAACTATATGCACAACGAAATTATGTAAAATGGACTTGGACCCCCAATGCCCAAGCACAGTGTTTCTCAATCCTGGTCTAAACTTTGCACTTAAGGTAGTGTAAGTAGTGGAAAAACTATTAATCACTGTCTGGCAGGCCTGATGGAATCCCTTTTCATAGGAGATTTATTCCAGTGTTGCTAAATGGCTATCAAATGATGTCAAAATATCAGCCAACATGACAATATCTTTTTTATGGTCTACATGTAAAATCAAGACTTGTATTGTCTGTGTGGTGTGTATCCTATCAACAGGGTCAAAAAGCTGATTGTAAAAGAATACAACAGCATAAACACTTGTCAGTCTAGGCTCACCAGCATTACACAGCCAAAATGATGCTAACTGATTATAGTTTTCTGTCAATGCTTTAATATTTTGTTAGTGCAGTGTCTTGCATGAGTAGTAACCCCCAAACTTTTCCATATTTTGTAGAGCTATAACTCGGGACTGAAATAAACTTAATTGGGATTATATGTCACAAATCAATACAAATAACCCATAATATCTGAAGTTAATTAAAAAAAAAAAAAAAAAAAAAAAAAAAAAAAATGTGATTGTGTAAGTGTTCACCCCTGTTGATGTGAAACCAGTTCTGGTACAACCTGTTTGTTAGGGAACATACCTAAACAAACAGTATCATGAAGACCAATGTGCTATGTGCTATCAAAACAAGTACAGGACAATACCATTCAAGGTTTGGCTAGAACAACAAATACCAAAGTTTGAACATCCTCCAGTTTACCATTAATTCCATTATTAAAAACCAACCAAGAGGCCAGGGGTTACCTTGAAAGAGCTGTAGAGATCCACAGCTCGGATGGGAGAAGCTGTAACCATAGCCTGGACACTATACAAAGCAAGTCTTCATGGAAGAGTGCTAAGCCACATGAAATCCCATTGGGAATTTGACAAAAAGGCATGTTGGACACAAGCATGCAGAAAAATGTTCTCTGATAAGGTCAAAATTGAATGTTTTGGCCTTGGTACAAAGTGTTACGTTTGGAGAAAATACTGCCCTTTTACCTGGAGAAAACCATCCCCATAGTGAAGCATGATGGTGGTAGCATCATGGAGTGTTATCCCTGACCTCTTGGTTGCTTCTCTGAATAATGTCCTCCTTACCTGGTCATTGACTTAGGCACTCCCCTAGCTACAGTTGTGGCTGTGCCCTATTAATTCCATTTTTAATAATGAATTTAATGGTGCTCTGAATGAATTGGGATTTGGGATATTTTGGGGGATATTATGCTATTTTGTGTAGATCCATGATATATAATTCCACTTAAGTCAAGTTGAGCTCCAGGTTGTAACACTACAAAATGTGTACAAAATATCACTGTATATGACTACATTAACTACAATGCCAGCATTATCCTTACGACTTAAATATAAGCAGTCTCTTTTATCTATTCAAGTTGTATCAGAGCCCAAAATATTAGCACTTCTAGCATTATGGGGGTACTCAAGCTAGCTTTCTGTCAAAACTGTTATCTTGTGTTAGCATATAACTCCATCTGCTAGCTGCCAGCCTCTTACTATGTTCACTATATGAAACAAATTTATTTTGGTATGAAAAAATGTCAGTGCTGTTTTTCTTATAGGAATACATAACACCTGCTTATAATAAACAAAAGCCAGAAGGAGCCTCTAGGCATTAAATGCCTTAAGTCACAAACTGTCCCTAATTATTATTTTTTATGTCACTGTGGCTGTCTCTTGTTCCTGTCACTTTCTCAGCAGAAAGTACCCTCAGAGGCACGTGCTTGTCTCTGTCTGCGGATCCTTCCATCGACTCGGCATCTCACCTCTCCCTAGCTCGTCCCTGCTTCCTTGACAACTCGGTTGCTGTGGTAACATCATGCACCTTGGGGATACCGCTTTTGTTTTGTCCTGATGTGTTTTCTGCCTCCCCTTGTTCTTTCCTGCCATTTATCACCGATTCATTATCTCACTCAAAGAAGTATCTCTCCAGGTAAGAATTTGTCATTTCTGGGATAGCTTGCCTTGTTTGAGGCTTTGAAAAGGGCTATGTTTAGGACAGTAATAGATTCACGATGGAGAGAAGAGAGAGGAAAAAGACGTGTGATCAAGCTTTCAGGAGAAATCTATATTTATAATGCTTTAGCACCATCTTGAGCTAGGGCCTACATGAGGACTGATCGGTCTTTGCGTTAATCACGTTTCAGTCCACATTGTTTTATCAGTTATTTATAGTTCCTCTTGTACTCAAATAAGCAGATGTTTGGCGAAATATCCCTCTCATTCTGCTCAAGAGGCTGAATCAATGCAAAAGATTAACCAGACAAATATGAGACAAATGTTCATTGTACAACTCAGTATCACAGTACACTTATTACAGCTGCAGAATATATTTTTATATTACAAGATGGACTGGTTAAAGCCAGTTTTACACTGTGTGATTTCAGCTGTTTTTGTTGTCACACTGTACGAGACCACAATAAAATATTGATCAAATTTTATAACAGACTGTTACGATTCTATTCCAATTAAATCATGATACTGGCTTCGTGATTCGATTCAATTTGATTCAAATAATATTTTTGAAACAAAATTTTGACCAAGAAAAATTATGACTCCTTGTTGATTTCTGAATCATAAACAATGCACAACAATATGAATTTTTGTATAAAACTAAATAAATCAAAAAAGTCTATGAACAGAGGCTTAATATTGTAAACAAAATGTACTATGGATTCACCATATCTTAAAAATAAATAAATACATTTATGAATTCTCCAGAAAATTGTATTAAATAAACAAAAGTCTCTAAACTGGCTAAACTGCCCGACTTCCACAGCTTTATCAGGCACTGTAGACTGCAGCGCAGCGGGACTGGTGTCATTTGAAAGCTACTGAAGAGCTCTTTTGAACAATTACAACATGATTGTGTAACCATATAACCTATATAATGCGTGTCAGTCGTCGTGATCCTGAACTATCAGTCACTTCACAATGGCGCAGGCTCTCCACGAAAGAATGTGATCATGTGACCAGCGTGCGCTCTATATATTTTAACTTTATGGGTTGCGCAGATTAGAACCTGTGGTGTTCAAACGGTTTAACTGCCCTTGACGCAAAATTACTAGAATGCTAGAATTTCCACAGTGTGAATCGCACCTTTCCATGATCAAAGTTTTCCATCATCAAAGTTTTGCATCGCGATGCATCATGTCACGATGCATCACTGCACTACACTATTATTGCACCATTATCATGTTGGTTTAGGTTTAGCCATCGCCACTACAGTATTTGTAGCCGTTCTGTAAGGTTCCCATGATCTTATGCCGTCCTCCAATTGGTGGCTTTTAGACGAGCACCGTCGCAGCACTCCCGATTTCTGACACTTCTTCTAAGACCGCCTATGTCTTACAACCAAATAATTCTTGTATGATGTCTGCAGCAGTAAAATAGGCCTGAAAATCATACAGTGTACAGGCTTATGATGATGGCTTAAAATGTTCCTCCATTCAAAATTTAAATCTTCCATCATATTTCGAGGAATGCATCAAATCTGGATACTTTCTGTGACGCCACTAGACTTCCATGTCACATTCTTCCTATGTTATGAGATGTTCCACATGACCAACTGTTGTGAGGGGGATTTTCTCAAAAACTATGATTCATCCACCTCACAGAAGATTATGAAATACTCTACAGCCCTACAACTGACAGGAAATCAATCAGATCAGACTTCACTGTATTTTATGAAAAGGAAAAATCCTTACAGCGGGGAAAACTTCACAAAGACGTGTGTAAGCCCGGAACAACGCAAGTGTGTTTAGACATGCAGCTCCCTCCAACCATACTTATCTTGATTATCTTTAAAGCAAGCCGCAACATTGTCTAGTACTTGCTGAAAATTCACATATTATCTCATTCAACAGCTCCTTGTTACATAATCCATGTAAGGCAAATAACACATCACTGTCAAATTCAAACAATGAGTGATTGGCTTAACCCTGATTATTGCAATCTGGTGAGTGTGGTACAGATTCAGAAAGTTATGCAAATAAGTCTCCAACCACTGCATCTTTAAAAACATGCATATAGAGGTACAACAAAGCAAATTTCCTGTCACTAATAAAGTATGGCTTATGAAACTTTCTATGGTTGATAACACTTTCACATTTTGTTTTGTTTTTCTCTAAATCAAGCAGATCCATTTTTAGACTCTGGGATGATCCATTTTGACAAGTGTGCCAAAGTAAAAGCTGGAGGTAAGCATTCTCATACTTGGAAAACATGTCACACTTCCACTGTTGTGAGAAGCACTATGTGCAATTTTCAAGTCCAGTACACACAACATACAGTGGGGTCCAAAGGTCTGAGAGCACAAGTGAAAATGCTTGCTTTTCTTATTTAATACAATGTTCATTACAAAATATATTATCTTGAGTGAAAAGTAGAATCTATATGTTTACATGAATTTCAGAATTTCTTAGTATTTGGCGTGTACTCAACCAGTTTGTATAAAACCTGGCGACCCATGTTAGATCAGATTCATCAAAGTGTCACCTGAACATGTGCTTCAATGGAAAGGATAAGTCTCAAGGAAAATCTGAGCTTTTGTACAGAGCAGTTAATATTACATATTTGATCACATTTAAATAGTGACCTAGAAATAGTGCAAAATCGTGAATATAGAATATGTCCCTTCTCTTTTTAAAAACTTTTTCTAAATTCTAAAACTTTCTCTTTCCCATTTTAAATGGGGGGAAAAAAAAAAAAAAAACAACTCCCAGATATTCAATGTGGACTTCTGAACCCCACTGTATGTTAAAAAACACACCTGGGAAAACCCTTCACATGATGAAATATTTACATTTTCTACTACATATAAAGAAGCATATTTGAGGACAGGTTTTCCTGGACTGAAATATGTTTCTCTTTTGCATGTACCCTGTACAGCCAAAGGTTTTTGGACACCTGTCCATCGCACCCACATGTGCTTGTTGAACATCCCATTCCAAATTTAGTCCCCCATTTGCTGTTATAACAGCCTTCACTCTTCTGGGAAGGCTTTCCACTTAATTTTGGAGCATGACTTTGGGGATTTATGTCCATTCAGCCACAAGCGCATTAGTGAGGTCAGGCACTGATGTTGGGTGAAGAGCCCTGGTGTGCAGTCTGTGTCCCAGTTCACCCCAAAGGTGCTCAGTGGGGATGAGGTCAGGGCTCTGTGCAGGACACTTGAGTTCTTCCACTCCAGCCTTGGCAAGCCATGTCTTCATGGACCTCACTTTGTGCACAGGGGAATTGTCATGCAGGAACATGTTTGGGCTCCTTAGTTCCAATAAAGGGAAATTATAATGCTACAGCATACAAAAATATTCTATACAATTATGTGCTTCATAATTTGTGGCAACAGTTTAGGGAAGACACACATATGAGTGGGATGGTCAGGTGTCCACATACTTATGGCAATATAGTGTATCTCAACCACAAATTGAGTTCTAGTATTTTAAATTCTGGTTACACCCAAAAGTGAAAAGGGAGAAAATTGCATTTAAACATTCCAATACAAATCCACTGAAAGACGCCAATACACTGAATGTCTTCAGGAAATTAAAATAATAACTATGAGTATCTTTATACCCACCTTTATTCATAGTCTACAGCCATTTACAGCTTTGATTGTTAAACTGGCTCCTTATCTGTCTAATGTGATCTTTGCAGAAGGCCTGGGCAAATAACATTAATACATGTGTATGTTTTAAGTAAACACTCTATTTCAGCCACAGTGACCTCTGACAAGTTTTCCGAAACCACCACACGTTTATGATCATGGTCAATATCCACTAACCTGTAAGTATGTTTTCAGACACCACGTTGACCTGCACCTCCACAGAGTGTTTGGAGGTGTAGGTGATTTCCGCGCTCACGTGGGCCACCTCGCCAATGAACATGGGGTACAGGAAATCGGTGCGCTCCACTCGTGCCAGGGCAGCGGCGCAGCGGTCCTGCAAGGCCGAATGAAAAGAAGGATTTCAAGCAGCCTTTTCAGGTGACTGTTTTCATTTGCTTGGCTACATACACATGACTTCTCTTGAACCAGTTGCTTGAAGAAACTGTTCCTTTGTGAGAAATTTGTTTGTTTGTTTATTAAACAATCCTTAACTTTAATGGACAACCCAGAACATTCTACACTGACCACATATATGTGTGTCTAGAGTTGCCTTATGTAGTTCAAGATCTGTGCTCATATCTCATGTTGTTTGAAATCGCTTTGTGAGAAAAACATGGTCTACAAATATAGAAAAAGAGCTTTATATGATTCAAACAGAGTCGATCTCAAAGGGCTTTTTCTTTTTTTAGCCTTCTAAAAGGTTTTAATGGCCAGTCTCAGAAACTGTATGGCTGTCTGCTGTCCTCTAGTGGATACAGTAAGAATTCATAGATTAAAAATTGATCTTTAGAAACATTTGAAACATTTTTTTTTTGAGGAATTTCTTTTAAATATTCATACCCATATTTATAAAGATTTATGCCTGCTCATATTTATTTTGTTTTTGGTTATTAAGCTTTGTAAGCCTTTTTTAAAAATAAATTTCAATAATACCTCATATAAACATGCAAATAAGTAATTTCGTGATGACTAACAATGTACTGTTCACCAAAAATGTCATGTGGGAAACTGCACTGTTACCAGTAATGACCTCTAGTTATAAACAGGTTTTTTTAAAAAGGTATTTTTTAAAAACCATTTTACTATAGACACTGTTCCTCTGTCTTACTGGTCAGCGTGAATGGACTGGAAATGTGAGAAACACCAAACTACTCAAGCTGTTTAAACAAACTTTCTTTTTTACTTTTTGCTAGTAGCCTCCTTCAGGCTCCTCCTTCTGTAATTCAAAACAGATTACAAAATTAAATCTGTATCGAACTATTATTTCACCGCATTAGGCTTTGAACTAAGAAGAATATGCTGCTGAAAATCAAACAAAAAGTGACATTCCATGCATGAAACAATAAGTACTCAATACCTACAAAGGAAGATTACAACAATAACTAGATTGGTACTTGTACCTGCACATCCTTATTTCCCAAAAATGTAATTAAGCTATTTACTTACATTGAGTAACAGAACAAAATTTTCACAAACATCATGGTTGTGCATTTGACTGTACTAGTGTTAATACACGTTATTCAGTAAAGAACTATTCTATAAGGATTGTCCAAAAAAAAAAATGTACAAAGTAAATGTACAGTAGCTCACAAAAGTGAGTACACCCCTCACATTTTTGTAAATATTTTATTATATCTTTTCATGGGACAACACTGAAGAAATGACACTTTTCTACAATTTAAAGTAGTGAGTGTACAGCTTGTATAACAGTGTAAATTTGCTGTCCCCTCAAAATAACTCAACACACAGCCATTAATGTCTAAACCGCTGGCAACAAAAGTGAGTACACCCCTAAGTGAAAATGTCCAAATTGGGCCCAAAGTGTCAATATTTTGTGTGGCCACCATTATTTCCCAGCACTGCTTTAACCCTGTTGGGCATGGAGTTCACCAGAGCTTCACAGGTTGCCACTGGAGTTCTCTTCCACTCCTCCATGACGACATCACAGAGCTGGTGAATGTTAGAGACCTTGCGCTCCTCCACCTTCCGTTTGACGATGCCCCACAGATGCTCAATAGGGTTTAGGTCTGGAGACATGCATGGCCAGTCCATCACCTTTACCCTCAGCTTCTTTAGCAAGGCAGTGGTCGTCTTGGGGGTGTGTTTGGGGTCGTTATCATGTTGGAATATTGCCCTGCGGCCCAGTTTCTGAAGGGAGGGGATCATGCTCTGCTTCAGTATGTCACAGTACATGTCACAGTACACTCCCCAGTGCCAGCAGCACTCATGCAGCCCCAGACCATGACACTCCCACCATCATGCTTGCCTGTAGGCAAGACACACTTGTCTTTGTACTCCTCACCTGGTTGCCGCCACACACACTTGACACCATCTGAACCAAATAAGTTTATCTTGGTCTCATCAGACCACAGGACATGGTTCCAGTAATCCATGTCCTTAGTCTGCTTGTCTTCAGCAAACTGTTTGTGGGCTTTCTTGTGCATCATCTTTAGAAGAGGCTTCCTTCTGGGACGACAGCCATGCAGACCAATTTGATGCAGTGTGCGGCGTATGGTCTGAGCACTGACAGGCTGACCCCCCACCCCTTCAACCTCTGCAGCAATGCTAGCAGCACTCATACGTCTATTCTGCAAAGCCAACCTCTGGATGTGATGTTGAGCACGTGCACTCAACTTCTTTGGTCGACCATGGCGAGGCCTGTTCTGAGTGGAACCTGTCCTGTTAAACCGCTGTATGGTCTTGGCCACCGTGCTGCAGCTCAGTATCAGGGTGTTGGCAATCTTTTTATAGCCTAGGCCATCTTTATGTAGAGCAACAATTCTTTTTTTCAGATCCTCAAAGAGTTCTTTGCCATGAGGTGCCATGTTGAACTTCCAGTGACCAGTATGAGAGAGTGTGAGAGCGATAACACCAAACTTAACACACCTGCTCCCCATTCACACCTGAGACCTTGTAACACTAACGAGTCACATGACACCGGGGAGGGAAAATGGCTAATTGGGCCCAATTTGGACATTTTCACTTAGGGGTGTACTCACTTTTGTTGCCAGCGGTTTAGACATTAATGGCTGTGTGTTGAGTTATTTTGAGGGGACAGCAAATTTACACTGTTATACAAGCTGTACACTCACTACTTTATATTGTAGCAAAGTGTCATTTCTTCAGTGTTGTCCCATGAAAAGATATAATAAAATATTTACAAAAATGTGAGGGGTGTACTCACTTTTGTGAGATACTGTGTTTGAAAACATTTTGTGAACTGTATACAGACGCTTCCATTTTGTATTGTGAATAGGTAACACGTATTTATGTACTCTGTTTCAGCCCAGCCCTGTTTATAAAGCACCTCTAACATTTAATAAGAAAAGAATAAACATTTAAAGGGCTGTCACGGAGTATTTTAGGCGACTGACATTTTAAATGTGTTTAAGAAAAAAAAACACACAAAAAAAAAAAATGACAGGATACAATCCCACCAATATTTGCATATGATGTTGCTCACCATATGCAAATACTGGGGGAAAAACGTTATTCAGTCACTTCTGATGCATGATGCTCATGTTCAAAGTCTTCAAGGAATAAATGATATAAGCAGTTTTTATAGACGTTTTATATGAGAATAATCGATGACAGGATGGTGTTATTGAGGGTCAGGATGGTCTGATGTGAAGGAGAGTGATTTGTAACAAAAGGCTTACACTGGAGACTCTAGTATATCAACTGGAGACATATCAACAATTATTATTATTATTATTAATATTATTATACATTGACCATGTAAATATATGTATAATTATATGTTTATTTTATTATTATTAACCTTAGAAACATGTGAAACATCCGCCATACAATACAAACCCCTGTGAATTAGATGTTACTATAGAAATGATAACACAGAACAAGAACATTAGTATAAACCTGTGATTTGAATTACAGCGGACACTACAGTCAGAAAATTAATCAACATCACCTCTCCGATCGTATTCAAGGATTCAACAGCGCTGTGGTACAAAGTACTTTATCAGTCCTTTTTTGTCATAGAGTTCATAGATCATGTGATGCATTTTGACCTATTGTTAGGTCATCCTTTGGCAAGGATGCGGCTATTTCTCTCATCTGGAATTACAGAATTACAGGAACCGGAAATGAGAACTATTCGGGTCATTTTCGAGATCTACACCACATAAACACAGCTAGCATCTCCACCCTAAATGCCACAAACACACCACAGTGACTAACAGACTTCTTACTGGGAATAAACAGACATTTCTCTAACTTCTCAGACTTTTTCAGACTTTCTCTAACTTGCTATGTGTCTCGGATGATTCAACACAAAAGTAAAATCCTCCAGGGTAAACTTGCATGGTGAAAAGTAGTCCTGTTCATGAAGTTGCCCGATTTATTCTATATTGCTCACAGTCCTAATTCCTATCACCATTTAAGAGCTAAAAGCTAATTCACGTTATGGAACTTCCGAGCAAGCAGTGACAAGATAACGTTCTGAGATTACATGCTTCCCTGACTGGGATCTTTTCTCTTATCATTCAAGTTTTCGGCTTCGTTTAGTCAATTTGTTTAGACTGTAAATAAGAAGGAAAAAGTTTTAAAATGCTCATTTCTTAACAATTAAAGCTAACCTCGACTTCTTAACTAAGGAATGTTTGGATTTAAAAGTAAATTGGTCTAGCTGTGGTTTGACCATATTAACCCAACCCTCATACGTAATTCTGAGGAACAAGCAAGCGTTTGTTTTTGGATGTCAAAGAAACTCGGAAACAAAGTTACACCCTATAAAACTATCAATAATCCTAACCACAACAGTCTGTAAACATCAATACAACTTGTGAAGTAATTCCTGTTTTTTCATCATAAATTTTTTTTTCAATGTACTTCTGATTGCTTGCCTGTAGCACGAGGACTCACTGAATGGTTTGATGAGGATGAAAATGATGTAAATCATATGCGACGGCCTTCATGGTCACCAGATCTCAACTATATGAACACCTAATGGAGATTTTGGAGTGATATGTTAGACAGAGCGCGCTATCAAACCCTTAATTGAGGGAATATATTTTGGAAGAAAGGGGTTCATCCCCCAGTACATCTACAAGGATTTGTAGAATCTATGCCAAGGTGCACCGAAACTATTGGTTTTTCCTTTAACTTGTCCCTGTCTGTAAATATCATCATATGCGCTATACATTACATGCACTGGGTATAAGGCAAGAAGGAACAGATACTGCTATATCTGTGGTTAAGGCTCTGGACTACTGATTGTAAGGTTGTGAGTTTGAATCCCAGTATCACCAAGCTGATACTGTTGGGCCAGATATTTTTCCACCTTTAATGTGATATAGCATGCAACAAATTTCAAGTGAAAAACAAATAGAAATGTTTTAGGGAAAAAAGAAAAGAAAAAGAAAAAACAATAACCTGATTGCATAAGTGTGCACACCCTTTTATAATGGGGCATGTGACTGTGCGCAGAATTAACCAATCACATTCAAACTCAAGTTCAAAAATAATTATCATTCACCTGTCGTCAATGAAGTGATTCTGATTAACACCAAACAGGATTTTCTTGATATCTTCTTCGTTTCATCCGACTGCTGAAGCCATGTTCAGCAAAGAGCTTACAAAACATGAACGGGATCTTGTCAAAATATACTGATGAGGAAATGGGTGCAAAAGAATGTCCAAAACACAAATGAAAGGACAAAACAAAAACTTATCAGGGAGGCTGCCAAGAGACCTACGGCAACATTAAAGGAGCTGCAAAAAATATCTGGCAACTACTGGTCACTTCCTGCGTGAGACAACAATCTCTCGTATTCTTCACAGGTCTGGGCTATGGGGTAGGGTGGCTAGACGGAAACCCTTTCGCACCAAAAAACAAAACAAACAAACAAAAAAAAAATACATCCAAACTTTAACCCAATTACCCCAAACCGTGTGGCAAAACGGTTATGGTCTGATGAGACCAAGGTAAAACTTTTTGGGCATAATTCTGAAAGATCTGTTTGGTGAAAAAACAAGACAGCGTGTCACCTTCGATCAAGCATGGTGGTGGAAGCATCATGCTGTGGGGCTGCTTCTCATTAGCTGGGACTGGAACTATACTCAAGATAGAGGAGATCATGGATAGCTGCAATTGACTGAGTTCTGTAATTACAAGCAAAAAGGTGCACCTCTCTTGAGTATAGCCCCAGTCCGAGCTGAAGAGAAGTAGCCCCATAGTATGATGCTGCCACCACCACGCTTCACCATAGGTATGGTGTTCCCTGGGTGACAAGCTGTCTTGTTTTTTTCACCAAGCATATCTTTTATAATGTTTTAGTATTAGTTAATAAAAGGGGTGTGCACAGTTGTGCAACCAGGTTATTGTACATTTCCCCCCTTAAAACTTTTCCATTTGCTTTTCAATTGAATTTTGTTGCTTGCAATATCACATTAAAGGTGGAAAAATATCTGACATTATTTATCTTGGTTCATTTTTTTATACATCACAAAAAATTTTAATATACACAGTATGTCATAAATCATTTCTTACATCAAATACTATAGACAGAAATTCTCATACACTGCAAACACAGACCAAATAAAATGGCAATGTGTTCAAACGAAACCATCATCTATCACCTGATAATTAAGCCATGTGTACATTTGACTGAGGAAATAACATTGTAAAAACCACCAGAAACCCTGTCAATTTGTTTTAAAAAAAATCAGGCAGTGAAAATGACCAGAGCTGAATATAACATTAATTTAGTTTAGATGACCAAAATGTGCATGGGAGCATAACTCACCCCAGTTTGAGTATTACAGTGGCGAGTTCCTATAATGCATCCAGCTTCCTCAATCATCTTCAGGATTGTCCCACCGTGGACGTTACCCACGATGTTGGCGTCATCTGGTCGCATAATTCTGAGAATCACAAACAAACCCAATTATTTCCACCTGTACTAACCGGATATGAGTCAGCAACATCCAGCATTCACATTTTAGAGTATCAGGAAGATGACTCAATGCAATGTAGTTTGTCTGTTAAAGCCCGGGCACACTGTTGACATTGCAGTGGTTTGAGAGATGTCATAAACACATATTAATCATCCATATCGTGTACTGGTTATTATGCAAACGTGCCTAGGATAGGGACATGTTATTATAGACTGTAGACGTTTACAATAGGCTAAAACTGTAAAGTATAAACTAATGTAAAATTAAAGCAGAGAAACAACAGTGAAGGTGGCTATATGCCTCAAGGTTGCGCAACCTTGAACCTACGTAATCTGGTGATACAGAACTATCTGGCAACCGGTTTGTTTAGAAGTTAAACAGGAAACACTGTCAGAAGAAAGCTTACCAATCTGTAACATTCCTTGCCACTGAAATATTTCCCTCATGTATACACCATTTGTACTTTCAGTATGTACCTTTTACCTAGAAAGATGTATATCATGTACTTTTAAACGTTTACTCTAAAAGGTAAACTATATCCACATTTCCAGGTGAAAGATACATATTAAAGGTACAAATTAGTACAGTTTTTGCTGAGAGTGAACATGCCGTACTCCTCATTCTCAGACGTTTTACAGCTAATTACATGGTTAGGCTTTTTAAAATTAAAAATCACTTAATTTAGACTTGATATGAGACTCAGCATACAAGTAAAAGTATATTACAGTGGAATACAGTACATAATGATAAGCTCTAATTTACAAACAGAAGTGTTACTACCTGGTAAGCTGAATAAGAGCCATTTGTGCGACCAATTAAACTCTTGAGTCCCGAATCAGAGAGAGACTGCTTGTGTTTCTAAGCCAAAACAGAATTAAACTAGGCTTTTCACTCATCATTTATTCTACTACACACTATGATATCATCACCATCTCCAACACTAACATAGCTCTCATCCAGACTAGACCTGCCCTCTCTCAAACCATGTGGTTTTGGGCCAATGAGAGCGACCCAGTGACTGACACTGCTGTGGTGAAATTCTGAGCAAGCGCAAACCCACAGGAAATGTTTGGAAAGGGCTCGACTGGTATGAATATGTGTGCTTTCTATTACAGGAGTAGAGGAGCGCTAATTTCCCTAACCACACTAGGAGAGTGAAAAACAATTATGCTTGACGTTTTAGTCAAACCATATAGTGCCCTCCACTAATATTGGCACCCTTGGTAAATATGAGCAAAGAAGGCTGTGAAAATTTGTCTTTATTGTTTAACTTTTTGATCTTTTGTTCAAGAAATTCACAAAAATACTCTGCTCTCATGGATATCAAACAATTACAAACAAAACACAGGTTTATCCAAAAAAATCTTTGTTAAATATGGGTGTGCAACAATTATTGGCACCCTTTTAGTCAATACTTTGTGCTACCTCCCTTTGCCAAGATAACAGCTCTGAGTCTTCTCCTATAATGCCTGATTAGGTTGGAGAATGCATGGCAAGGGATCTGAGACCATTCCTCCGTACAGAATCTCTCCAGATCCTTCCAAATTTGAGGTCCACGCTGGTGGACTCTCCTCTTCAGTTCATCCCACAGTTTTCTGTGGGTTTCGAGTCAGGGGACTGGGATGGCCATGGCAGGACCTTGATCTTGTGGTCAGTAAACCATTTTTGTGTTGATTTTGATGTATGTTTTGGATCATTGTCTTGCTCCAACCACAGCCAATTTTAAGCTTTCTGGCAGAGGCAGTCAGGTGTTTGTTTAATATCTGTTGATATTTGATAGAGTCCATGATGCCATGTATCCTAACAAAATGTCCAGGTCCTCTGGCAGAAAAACAGCCCCAAAACATTAAAGAGCCACCACCATATTTAACCGTGAACATGAGGTACTTCTCCATATGGCTACCTCTCTGTGTGCATCAAAACCACCTCTGGTGCTTATTGCCAAAAAGCTCTATTTTGGTTTCATCTGACCATAGAACCCGATCCCATTTGAAGCTCCAATAATGTCTGGCAAACTGAAGATGCTTGAGTTTGTTTTTGGATGAGAGTAGAGGATGTTTTCTTGAAACCCTTCCAAACAACTTGTGGTGATGTAGGTGACTTCGGATTGTAGTTTTGGAGACTTTCTGACCCCAGGATGCAACAAACGTTTGCAATTCTCCAGCTGTGATTCTTGGAGATTTTTTGGCTACTCAAACCATCCTCTTCACAGTGTGTTGGGACAATATAGACACACGATCAATTCCAGGTTGATTCATAACATTTCCAGTTGACTGGAATTTCTTAATTATTGCCCTGATGGTGGAAATGGCCATTTTCAATGCTTGTGCTATTTTCTTATAGCCACTTTCCATTTTTTGAAGCTCAACAACTTTTGCCGCACATCACAGCTATATTCCTTGGTCTTACCCATTGTTATGGATGACTAAGGGAATTTGCCCTATGTGTTACCTCAAGTCATGGTTGAACAATTTCCTGTTCCTAGTCACCCAGGTGTACTAAAAAAAATTTAAATGTCAATGGGAATATACTTCAAATATATTTTTCTCATATGAATTCATACGTGTGCCAGTAATTGTTGCACACCTATATTTAACAAACACCTATATATATATATATATATATATATATATATATATATATATATTTTTTTTTTTTTGATAAACCTTTGTTGTGTTTGCAATTTTTGATATCCATGAGAGCAGAGTATTTTTGTGAATTTTTTTAACAAAAGATCAAAAGGTTATACAATAAAGACAATTTTTCACAGCCTTCTTTGCTCATATTTGCCAAGGGTGCCAATATTAGTGGAGAGCACTGTACATGATGTGTAGCCCCTATTAATAATAACACACATCATTACACACATGTGTGTAATTCAGCCCCCTTGAACTTGTTAACATTTTTTAATGTTACAACCTGGAACTGAAATGAATTTAATTGGGATTATATGTCAAGACTCTACAGAGAAAAGCCCATACTGTTGTAGTTGGGGGGGAAATCAGTACAGTTTGCAATATTATATACAAATTAAAACAAACTAAACGTATAAGTATTCGCTCAGTTATAAGTTATAATCAATAATATATGTTTAAAAATTAAATACAAAGTGATTTTTATTCTTTGTGCACCAAGAAGTCCTCCTTTGTGTATTACTGATTCTACTTATCCTTAATTCACCCCAAGTTACCACGGCCTTAAGGCTGTGTGCTGATTTGACATTCTGACACCAGAACAAACATTTTATTCAGTAACTACTATCAATTATTCAGTAAATACAGTGAAACTAAAGATAGTTTTGTGAGTAAAACTAGGAATTTAAGGTGTCAAGTGGCCTGGTACCTTATAGACTCAATTTGAAGAGGAGAATGTATTATTTAAGAGGTTAGTCCATGTATTCAATCTTGATTACTGCTTTATGGTTGAGATAAACCTCACTGTGTTCGTTCTACAAGAAATCACAGATTCACAAGAATCAGGATTCACATTTTTACCAGAGACCAAAAAATGGAATTTCTGGCTGTTTTGGGGTGCCCATGTTCAGCATTGAGTTTATTTGTGATGTCACACTCCACAGTAGTGGTTAATGGCTCATATGAAAGTAGACACTCAAGGTTTAAAAATTTTGCAGTTTTACATAAGTATTTCTTTTTTTACATAGCCTACTAGGTTGAAATATTAAAATTTTATTGTGGCAGTTGTATACGGTGCTTTACTATCAAAAAAGCTTTAGTTGTGCTGTCCGTTTTATCTCCGTATCAGTGTTATTGTGGAGACATGTGAATTGTTTGCCCAGCAGGAGGCTCACACCCCCTCCCATTTCCCATTGTCCTGTTCACCAGCAGCTAAACAGAGTCACGATACTCTACGCACAGAAACCCAACAGTGTCCTGACTAATCTAATAACAGACTTGCAGCAATTAAATAATTCATTTGTTTATACTGATTGAAAATGTCCGATAAGTCCATTTCCACTCTGCCGGCAGAATGGAACGTGAGTAGATTGCTAGAAAGGGTCACCATTGCCATCGTGAAAGTAAGACAAATTCTTACACCACTGTGTAATCCCAAATTATTTTTCATATAATGCTGATCTGATGACAAAGTGTGTCACACGGTCTTGTGTGCCTTTCTTTTTCAGCAAATGTATAATACATCTGATTCTCTCATGTCTCAACAGACAACTTTGAATAAGCTTTTGGAAAGGCCATTTTCTAATCTGACCAGTGGAGCGAGTTGCTTCACAACAGATGGCCACAGATAGTTGATCATTAACAGAAATCTTTGATGCGTATGTGTCTATTTATCACACATGACTAGTTTGATTTTTGTGAAAATGATCCTAGAAGCAGTGCACAATCTCTCTTGAATAGTCATGCAGGTTGTACACTTTTTTTATCTAAAACCTTTCATCCATATAGCACAAGAGATCAATACACTTTACTATAAAACAGGAGAAGCCCATAAGCTGTACATTTTACCATTTTACCAACTGAGTATATTCCTACCTGAGTAGAGTATAGCGCAGAAAGCATTGGACTTCTTTCCGTAAAATCCGACCATTTAGCATGTTTCAGAAGGGGTTCGGGCAAAACTAACACATCTCACAGCTCAGCCATTGCATTTAAAGCACTCAGCATAACCTTTTGACGTCATCTCTTCTATCCACAGTAGTAAGTGAATTCAGTATCCGTGCAACAGCTGCAGGTGCAGAAAATGTCTGCATCCCAAATAAATATTGTGTGTCTTTGCAGTTTTCCATTGTGTACTATTAAAGTTTGAGGAAGAAGTCATTATTTAGCCTATAATCTGTACCAGGTATTATACACTGAAGGAACATTAGCCTGGATTAATGTTGAAACAATACAGATGGCTAATAAATGAGAAGAGTAGCTGATTAGTATTTAGAATCAAACCTGCATTAAAAAAAAAAACCTTAAACCCAAAGCAGCTCAACCCAAAGATCAAGCACAATGGGGCTCAATTTTTAAAATCTGATATGATTTTTAGCATTTACACAAGAAATGTGTCGTGTATTAATGAAAATCCTGTTAGTTTAGAAATACATTTGTATCCTATGAAAACTCCTGAAATTGTGTAAATAAGCATATAAGGTGACTCACTAATGTGAACCTTGACTGATAAGGTTTATATTGTATAATTGGCCATAATTACTGCAATTTTATACACAGATTATGTTGCAAAGTTTAAAGTCGCTGATTTATTTCAACTGCATGCACAAATTTAATGATGAACAATTTGTGAAACTTTCTTGAAAAAAGCAATACAAAACAAATCCATACATTAAGACTAATAAGACTAGCCATTCAATTAGCAAAAAAGTAATGCTGTCCTATAAAAGGATGAATCGTTTTGCTGTATCTATGGAAGCTAACACACTACAATGGCTGAGCTGCATAACTGGCCCTTTTACCGTTTAGTAGGCCTCTTTTTAGTCATTTTGTTGTTTTCAGCTCTGTGAGCTTTGAGGGAATTTAATGGACTGGGTGTCACTAAATGCAAATCGGCTGCATGAACGTGCTTCATAATTCACGGCTGTTTGGCATTTATCAACATAAGCACATGAGTATAAAAGAAAACCAGAATTACTGAAACTTTCGTAAATCTGGCGGGTGTTAGCCGTTAGTGTTAGCTCCAACTTAGGGTATAGTTTACCAAAAGCCTTGCTACTTTGTACTAAGTGAAGCACCTAATCTTATAATTGGACGGCTTTGCAGTAGGGGATTGTTCGCATTTTCAGTCTGTCCTTCCTGTCAGTCTGTCACAATTTGCAAAGATCAACTGACCAAGACCCCAGTTACTTTGCCAGACAAACTGCTGTATAGCTTTGAAGCCATTTGTTGCAAATCATGCATCATGGTTGCACACTCTGTCTTTCTAAATTTTGAAAAAATTACTGTTTGTACATAGTACTGTTCAGTACAAGTGACTTTAGTTCACAATGTACCTTTATGGTGGTCATAAGGCCACATCCATAATCTTTGTTGCAAGATCAGACGAAGGGTTGATTCAAAGTGAAACAGTCGACTCCAGTGTACAAATGACAGGAGTATTATACTGACACCCTGTGTACCACAGCATATAATGCAGAGGTTCTTGATCCAGACCTCACAGACCATAAACGTTCGTAAAAGTCCATAGTTCATATTCTCTTAAAAGTCAAAAACTCATAAAAGTCATGTAATAAACACTGAAAGAGTGCAGATTAGCCTCCCAGTTATGAGTAGTGCAGTGTGCAGTGTGCAGAATAAAAATGGAGAACTGAGAGAACCTTTGGTCTAACAGAGCAAGAAACAAAAGTACCTCAGTGGGTTTTGGGTTGGGTAATGGTTCTAGTAACACCTGTTTGAAACCTTTTGTTGTTGGGTTCTAGATTGAACCCCATCCACCCCCAACCCATTCCATTCTGAAGTATCCTTCAAGGCATAACTGGTGTATCCTTCATGGAGAGGCAGAGCTGTCTATCTCTACAACTGACACACCTAGACTGCAAAACTGCAGGCACACAATTACTTTATTTGTATATTTATATATATTTAGAGAGAGAGAGTATGTAAACACTGATTTACGACATTAACGACGTGGTCTAGGTTTATTATATCCGCTATTTAAAAAAAAAAAGGTTCATATAGATATCTTTAATGGGGCCAGTGTCAGTTCCATTCAAGTCTCTTACTTCCGCATAGCAACCAGTCGCGCCTTCATGTATGCGTTAGCCACTTCCGTGGCTAGTTTACTATGCAAGTTTACATACCTACATGTGACCAACGCCAGACGCGACATTATCCCTGAAGGAAGACGAAGCATTTTCATGCGCGCTGACACGTGGGCTCAATCCTAAATGGCTCACTATTTGCAATATATGTGCACTACATAGGCTGTAAGAGCCATCAATGTAAACCGGGTGTAGCGCGTTTATATAGGGAATGCAATGCTATTTTGGATTCGGCCGTGAGTTACGTGATGACGTTCCTCTTACGTCTGTAATGAGTGTAGTTATATCTGGCTGCCACTAGAGGGAGCAGAGAATGGCCGGTAATAACGCGCCAACTAATTTCTAAAGGCCCTTTTTTTTCTTAGTTGTTAATGCTGGAAATTCTGAAAATATTAATTGTCTTTACTCTATACATATTTTATTTCGTCTAGTGTCTTTTCTTCCTGTCAAAAACACGCCCACCATTACTGGAACACGTAGATGGCCGCTAAAATCCAGGCTCTGAACATGCACATCCTGTCCTTCCCACGTATCTCAACACGCTCGCGCGAAATAGAGCTTTATATCTGCCTGATGCACTGCCATTCAGTGTCCTGTTATAAACCGTGACGACCTCGGAATAACCTTGTAGGCTACTTCTCAGCATCATGTGTGTGGAGGTCATCACATGCTACATATCCGGTATACAGGAGCCTTCGAAATACACCGGCATCCGATAACTTGAGGCTGCCTGTAAAGCCATACGACCCAAACGCCTATCGGAGTTACAGCTATAATAATAATTATTGTTATTATTTCAGACCTGTACTGAGCGCAGTAGAGTCAGTGAAATGTTATGTGATCTGTCTGTTATAGGTAAACACCGGGGATTATCGGGGCCGCGCGCACGCGACGTGTTGCGACGCTATAGTCTCGTTAATAGAAGGATGCGGTGGAGTCTACGCAGCACTGAGAGATAAACCGAGCCTGGTAGCAAGAGTCAGAATTGTGTTCATCTTACCTGCATATCTGAATGGACGGTGAGGATGACTGGGAATTTGGAGCAGACATGATGGACGGTGTGTGTGCAGCCCTGCTGTCGGACATCACACTCTCCTAACGAAACTGAATGACTCGGAGCGCACGAGCTTTGGATGGTGAATCGATTCACCGGATGTCTTGGGCTACTACAGATAGACGAGAGCTCACAGATAATATAGCACATTATTAAAGAAATCTGGTTATTGTTTAAATTAAATTGTTAAATTGTTTTGTCTAAATGTGTGTATTAGATTTTTTTTTTTTTTTTTTGTAATATACACCCACCGGCCACTTTAATAGAAACCCCTGTACACGTTCACATTTATGCAGTTATCCAATCAGGCAATCATGTGGCAGTAGCGCAAGTGCATAAAATCTTGCAGATGCAGGTCAAAAGCTTCAGTTAAAGCTCACGTCAAACATAGGAACTGGCCAAAATGCTTTTTCCAAATCTTCGACTGTTCAGATTCGGTGAGTCAGATTCCTGTTTTTGGCTGACAGGAGTGGAACCCGATGTGATCTTCTCAAGTTTGGAGCATTCTGAGATGCTTTTCTGCTCACCACGGTTGTAAAGAGTGGTAACTTGAGTTACCGTAAATTCCTGTCAGCTCAGACCAAGTCTGGCTATTCTTATCTGACCTCTCTCATCAAGAAGGAAAATCCCAGATCAGCAGTTTCTGAAATACTCAAACCAGCCCACCTGGCACCACCAACCCATCCATTTTCCATACTGCTTATCCTACACACGGTTACGGGGGAACCTGGAGCCTATCTCAGGGCACAAGGACAGGGTGCCAATCACACAATTGCACACTACAGGTCATTTGAAAATGCCAGTCAGCTTACAACACATGTCTTTGGACTGGGAAGGAAACCAGAGTACTCAGAGGAAACTCCCAAAGCACAGGGAGAACACGCATGCAGGGAGGAGGCAGGATTTCGAGCCTCCAACCCCAGAGGTGCAAGGCAAACATGCTGACCACTAAGCCATCATGCCACATAATTGGCAGCTTGAATAATTACATGAGATGTTGTACCACTACACCAGATAGGAAGTAATACAATAGGTTCTTCACTACATGTCATACAATGTGTAAGAGAAACAGCTTCAGACCTCATGTTCCATTACAATAGTAATGGTTGAGTCATTGGACACTCAAGTGAACCATTTTATAGGCCCACTTTTACTATATAGCTTGGTGTATTTCTGGCAAGTAGACTGGTGTACAGATGTTCCTATTAAAATGGCTGGTGAGTGTACAATCAAGTTGGGGGCAACAGCCATACCAGGGGCATACTTGCTTTGTAGAAAACCCAGGATAAGATGAATACCGTTGATATTGAACATGAAATTAGGCAAAAACAGGACATTTACTACTCCAATTACATTTGTGAATGAAAAGCATAGATATTAGAAAAGCTGCATTGATTAATAAAATAATATTTTGGTCATTTAGAGTTCCATAAAACAATCTAGCCACAGGAGGTCACAAGCCAGTGTACTTTTTGTGCCGGTCCCAAGCCCGGATAAATAGAGAGGGTTGTGTCAGGAAGGGCATCCGACGTAAAACTTTTGCCAAATTCAATATGCGAATCACTAACATGACTTCCATACCGGATTGGTCGGGGCCCGGGTTAACAACGACCGCCATCGGTGCCGTTGACCTACAGGGCACTGGTGGAAATTGGGCTACTGTTGGTTGAAGAAGGAGAGGAGGAAGGTGTGTTAGAGGAGGAAGGTGTGTCCGTAGGCAGAGAGAGAAGAGGAAAGGCAGGAGTTTAGGACTGAAAGTAGGGACTTTGAATGTTGGTACGATACAGGTACAGGTAAAGGCAGAGAGCTGGTAGATATGATGCACAGGAGGAAAGTCGACATTCTGTGTGTCCAGGAGACCAGGTGGAAAGGGAGCAAGGCTAGAAGCATTGGAGCAGGGTTCAAACTGTTTTATCATGGTGTGGACAGGAAGAGAAATGGAGTAGGAGTGATCCTGAAGGAGGAGTTTGTGAAGAATGTTCTGGAGGTAAAGAGAGTGTCAGATAGGTTGATGAGTCTGAAGCTGGAAATTGAAGGTGTGATGCTGAATGTTGTTAGTGCTTACACTCCACAAGTAGGTTGTGAGCAAGAGGAGAAAGACAGATTCTGGAGCGAGCTTGAGGAAGTGATGCAGAGTGTTCCCAGAGGTGAGAGAGTGGTGATAGGGGCAGACTTTAATGGACATGTTGGTGAAGGGAATAGTGGGGATGAGGAAGTGATGGGCAGGTTTGGTCTTCAGGTAAGGAACCCAGAAGGACAGAGGTTGGTAGACTTTGCTAAAAGTATGGAGATGGCTGTGGTGAACACGTACTTTCAGAAGAGGCAGGAATACAGGGTGACATATAAGAGTGGTGGCAGGAGCACACAGGTGGACTATATCTTATGTAGACACTGTAATCTGATGGAGATTAGCGATTGCAAAGTAGTGGTAGGAGAGAGTGTAGCTAGACAGCATAGGATGGTGGTGTGTAAGATGACTCTGGTGGTAAGGAAGATGAAGAGAGCAAAGGCAGAGCAGAAGACAAAGTGGTGGAAGTTGGAAAAGGAAGAGTGCTGTGCAGTTTTCAGGGAGGAGTTGAGACAGGCTTTAGGTGGTCAGGAGGTGCTTCCAGATGACTGGACTACTACAGCCAAAGTGATCAGGGAGACAGGTAGGAAGGTGCTAGGTGTGTCATCTGGAAGGAGGAAAGAAGACAAGAAGACTTGGTGGTGGAATGAGGAAGTTCAGGAGAGTATCCAGAAGAAGAGGTTAGCTAGGAAGAAGTGGGACAGTGAGAGGACGGAGGAAAGTAGACAGGAATATAGGGAGATGCAGCGTGAGGTTAAGATAGAGGTGGCAAAGGCCAAACAGAAAGCTTATGAGGACATGTATGCAAGGTTAGATAGTAAGGAAGGTGAGAGGGATTTGTATCGGTTGGCGAGGCAGAGGAATAGAGATGGTAAGGATGTGCAGCAGGTTAGAGTGATTAAAGATAGAGATGGAAATGTGTTGACAGGTGACAGGAGGGTGAGGGAAAGATGGAAGGAGTACTTTGAGGAACTGATGAATGAGGAAAATGACAGAGAGAGAAGAGTAGTAGAGGCAAATATTGTTGAGCAGGAAGTAGAAAGGATTAGCAAGGGTGAAGTTAGGAGAGCTTTGAAGAGGATGCAGAGAGGAAAGGCGGTTGGTCCTGATGACATACCAGTGGAGGTATGGAAGTGTCTAGGAGAGATGGCAGTAGAGTTTTTAACTAGGTTGTTTAACGAGGTCTTAGAGAGTGAGAGGATGCCTGAGGAATGGAGGAGAAGTGTTTTGGTGCCGATTTTTAAGAACAAGGGAGATGTGCAGAGTTGTGGAAACTACAGAGGTATTAAGCTGATGAGCCATACAATGAAGCTGTGGGAAAGAGTAGTGGAAGCAAGGCTAAGGGGAGAAGTGAGCAGCAGTATGGTTTCATGCGAAGAAAGAGCACTACAGATGCAATATTTGCTTTGAGAATGTTGATGGAGAAGTACAGAGAGGGTCAGAAAGAGCTGCATTGTGTCTTTGTAGATTTAGAGAAAGTGTATGACAGGGTGCCAAGAGAGGAGCTGTGGTATTGTATGAGGAGGTCTGGAGTGGCAGAGAAGTATGTTAGAGTGGTGCAGGATATGTATGAGAGCAGTAGGACAGTGGTAAGGTGTGCGGTAGGTGTGACAGAGGAGTTCACGGTGAAGGTGGGACGGCATCAAGGATCGGCTCTGAGCCCCTTCTTGTTTGCGGTGGTGATGGACAGGCTGACAGATGAGGTCAGACAGGAATCTCCATGGACTACGATGTTTGCGGATGACATTGTGATCTATAGTGAGAGCAGGGAGCAGGTGGAGGAAACTCTAGAGAGGTGAAGGTTTGCTCTGGAGAGAAGAGGAATGAAGGTTAGTCGCAGCAAGACAGAATACATGTGTGTGAATGAGAGGGATCCAAGTGGAACAGTGAGGTTACAGGGAGAAGAGATAAAGAAGGTGCAGGATTTTAAGTACTTAGGGTCAACAGTCCAGAGCAACGGGGAGTGTGGAAAAGAGGTGAAGAAGCGTATGCAGGCAGGTTGGAATGGGTGGAGAAATGTGTCAGGTCTGTTGTGTGATAAAAGAGTACCAGCAAGAATGAAAGGAAAGGTGTACAGGACAGTAGTGAGACCAGCGATGTTGTATGGTTTGGAGACAGTTGCACTGAGGAAAAGACAGGAGGAAGAGTTAGAGGTAGCAGAGCTGAAGATGTTGAGGTTCTCTTTGGGAGTGACGAGGATTTATAGGATCAGGAATGAGTACATGAGAGGGACAGCACATGTGAGATGTTTTGGAGACAAAGTTAGAGAGGCCAGGTTGAGATGGTTTGGACATGTTCAGAGGAGGGAGAGTGAATATATCCGTAAAAGGATGCTGAGGTTAGAGCTGCCAGGCAGGAGGCCGAGAGGAAGACCAAAGAGGAGGTTTATGGATGTAGTGAAGGAGGACATGAAGGTAGTCGGTCTGAGAGAAGAGGATGCAGGGGATAGGGCTAGATGGAGGCAGATGATTCGCTGTGGCGACCCCTGAAGGAAACAGGCGAAAGGAAAAGAAGAAGAAAAGTTCCATAAAACCATTTTATACAGCTTGGCCGAACCATGTAGAAAGCCATGTTTGAGTCTCTGTCCAACAGTGTTTTACATACTGTAGGCCTATTTCATGAACAGTATACATTTCCAGCAAGAATAACAAAAGTTACGAGGGGTATTTTCAAAAACCAAATCTATGACAATAATTTTGCATGAACTCCATGGCTATATTTTGTCCTGTATAATTTGCCTTTTTCCTTTATTTTTTTTATTAGGATGTTTATTATTTAATTTTCTGTTGTGATAAAGGCAAGTCAGCTGTTTCAAATGTGCGTAAATAAATTTCACCACACGGTGGCAGCAGAGACCGTCGCACGGATTGTTTTTTTTTTTTTTTTTTTTTGGTTGGTTGTTTTTGTTTTTGTTTTGTTTTTCATTTTGAACTGTCATACTAAGTTAAAGTGAGTAACGAAGTTAGAGTGCACTTATGAAATCATAATATAATGCAATAGTCTATATTCCAAATGATGAGTAAAACTTACCCTAATACACTTTGTTTGTAGGAAAACCATTTCTGTGTATAAGATGGGATTTTGTACTACTTCTCCAGGTAGGAATTAGTAGGTTCTACTACGCATCCTGCAATGTGTGGGAGAAACGACTTCAGACGTTGTGCTCCTTTACAATAGTGATAGTTGAGTCATGGTTGAACACCCAAGTGAGCCATATTATAGGCCCACCTTTACTAGTTATATAGCCTGGTGGCTTTCTGGCAAGTAGCCTGGAGTATGACACTTATCCAGTCCCTCATTTCTGTGCTACATCTGTCTCGTGTCAGTGACTTAAAAACACCTCAGTGTGCTTAGATCGAATAAGGCAAAACATTTGGTTAGCCCATTTCTTTTATTTAAAAGTACATAATAATTACATAAACAAAACAAAAAAAAAGAAATACTCCATCTCGTCAAAAAAGAGACTGGAAAACAACACTACGTGTTTACAAGTAAACAGAAAATAAATAAATATCACGTCTCAAAAATGAGACTGTATAACATCACAACGTGTTTACAAGTAAACAAATAAACAAATAAATAGCACGTCTCTAAAAATGAGACTGTATAACACATCACAACGTGTTTACGAGTAAACAAATAAATAAATAGGCTAAATAACACGTCTCTATAAAGGAGACTGTATAACACATCACAACGTGTTTACAAGTAAACCAAAAGTAAATAAATAACACGTCTCTATAAAGGAGACTGTATAACACATCACAACGTGTTTACAAGTAAACCAAAAGTAAATAAATAACACGTCTCTATAAAGGAGACTGTATAACACATCACAACGTGTTTACAAGTAAACCAAAAGTAAATAAATAACACGTCTCTATAAAGGAGACTGTATAACACATCACAACGTGTTTACAAGTAAACAAAGAAAGAAATAAACAGCACGTCTCTCAAAAATGAGACTATATAACACATCACAACGTGTTTACAAGTAAACAAAGAAATAACTAAACAGCACGTCTCTCAAAAATGAGACTGTATAACACATCAAACGTGTTTACAAGTAAACAAAGAAATAACTAAACAGCACGTCTCTCAAAAATGAGACTGTTTAACACATCAAACGTGTTTACAAGTAAATAAATAAATAACTAAACAGCACGTCTCTCAAAAATGAGACTGTATAACACATCAAACGTGTTTACAAGTAAACAAAGAAATAAATAAACAGCACGTCTCTCAAAAAATGAGACTTTAAAACACAACAGAATGTGTTTACAAGTAAAATAATGTGCACAAAATCAGAATACTGAAATGGAAGAGCACATGTCTTACACTGGACAACCCTTAGGGTTTTACATAGGCGTTTTCTACAAGCCCTCACCCAATTAACCCCAAATCGAATAACCGCGTTATTTACAGGTCACGCGCAGGATCTCTAAGAAAACGAACCGATAGATACGAACGAGCGAATTTTGACAAAGCGAACGAGAAGTATATAATACTTAAGTAAAAGAAAATCGACTTGACTTAGTACCTCAAGTCAGCACGCTATACATAGCTGCAAATGTTTACAATTCATCTTTAGGCTGTTTATGTACATTATCTAACAAGTAGCATGAAGTGTGTGCCGCTGTTCCGCATGCTACCACGGTCTCCACATGGGCTGATCGGCGGCCTGTGGCGCATCCTGAGCTCTCTCCGGAGTGACGCTCGCGCGCCTTTCTTTCCGAGTGATGTCGATCCAGTTCTGGCTCAGAAGCCGCTCGTGATGGATCGGTGAGAGCGCGCTGCAGCTGCGAGCGCTGCACGTGCGGCAGGCCGGCGAGCTCGAGCGCAGCGACTGCTGGATGAAGTCGTGCACGCGCGCGCAGGTTTCGCCGTCGAGGCTCGTGCGCGGGAGGAGCGCGGAGACCCGCTGCAGGCACGCTTCATAGCCCTCTCTGTAACTCACTGTAGCATCTGGGGACAAAAATAAATAAGGTGTGCACTTTAGTTTTTTGCAATTGAGATATTTATGATACTAGATTAGATTTTTTAAAAAAATTAAATAAAAAAAAAGAAGAAGAAAGAAAGAAAGAAAGAAAGAAAGAAAGAAAGAAAGAAAAGAAAAGAAAAAGCGCGCGCACCATTTATCGGAGTTTTAGGGACATCGCCGAGGAACTTGACCGTCATTTCCAGGATGCCTGCTTTCTCAAGCTTCGAGTAGCGACAGTTCTAAAAAAGACAAAAGAAACGTGAGTTCAAACTGCAAAAGGCACCAAACTCGTTATATTTCTAAACAGATCTGGATGGATCTGTAAATGAAAATGAACCTCTACTTACATCTTTGCCCATCAGAGGAAGGATGAGGTTTTTCAGCTGGTTGAGGCAGTCGTTGATGCGCGCTCTTCTGCGCTTCTCCATCAGCGGTTTTAAAGTTTTTCGCAGCTCCGAGGCCTCTTTTCTCATGGCCACCGTGCTGACACCGCGAGGCGGGAAAGACATAGCCGGAGTCATTCTTGATTCTTCCAGAGATCGTTCTTGTCTTTTCTAGCGATGAGGAGTTTCTGCCTGAGCAGCGTTCAGCGCGCGCTATTTATCCATGCTCACCGCGTCATGGGAACGCCCACCACAAGCCACGCGCGCGCACACACGCTAAAGTTTTGACGCGCAGAACAATAGGCTGGCGTTCAAAAATCTGTGCACGTGATCACTTGTCATTAATTTATGTTTCAATACGCTTTTTATCGTTCTTATTTGGATAAAATTCTGCCTCTGTGCTGCTAACCGACAATAAACATTTCTATCAAAAATACATGGATACTTCTGAATCTAGAAAGCGTTTATGATGTGTTTTTTGTCTGATGCGTTTTATTTTCAACGATTTTTTACTATAATGATATATAATCTGTATCTGTGAGCTCTCAACAGTAGTAATCTCTATTTCACTACCGCGTGCACTGAGACCTAGCAATTTTTAAAAAGTTTACTATCTGTTAATGCATATAATATACAACTTGTAAACATATAGTTAATAATATGTAATAAACTATATATGCTTTCCTATATAGAGGAGGGTGTCATACAAAAAGGAGGGAACACAAGGAATGGATGAACAAAATGGATTTGCAGTGGGGGGGAGGGGGGCTTGGGGGGGTGAGTATCTATAATTTAAATTACAGGCACAGATCCCCAAGCCACGCCATTTTAAGTAACATCTGCTTGTAAAATTTGATCAACAATAGTTTTTCCCCCTGACGTGTTCATTCTATGACGTAGATGTTCACCTGCATCCATAGTGCGCGAGGGTTGGTGTATGTGTGCGTGTTGAGGGGGGGGGTTGAATGGCGTCTCTACGTTTGGCTTATGTTTAGTTCAAATGATTCACTAATCCACACCATAAGAGGTCTAGAAAATGGGAATCCAACATGTACAATACAGATGTTTTGTATTTTTACGCACAAGAAGGAAATCTGCTCTTTGCGTTTTAGGTATCCTGGCTACGACGCACGACTTAAAACCGTTGTATTTGTGACCAAAACGTTTCCATTGACTTTGAAGCAAACATGAGGGCTTTGTGTGGTGCACGCATGGAAATATTTTCAGTTTGTAACTCGTGCATCCCCACGGGATCCACGCGTCCAGCACGCGTCATGGCGAGGAGACCAGATGGCCTCCTATAACTATCCACCCCCTCCCTTCATGCGCGCAATGGTCATGCCTATGTACGCTCCATCCACGAATGTTTTTTTGTGTGTGCACACACTTTAGCTTTTGAAAAATATTTGGCGTCAGTGGCCCATCTGCATGTCATCAGTGGATTTGGATTACAGATGATCAGACAAAGGAAGAAGCGTTTCTTGGGGTTTTGCGCGCGCTCATTGGCTGGCTGTTAGCTTGGGAACTTTACGGAGGTTAATGATGAACGACGGGTTGGGACAAAGCGACGCGTGTTTATCATTTTCATGTCTGAAAAACAACTTGGTTGAGGAGAAAAGGCTTTACTAGGCTAGTATATACAAAATATAATTTACATAATTGCATGATCAACAGCGTATGTGTGATTTTGTGAAATATCACAAAATGTAGTTTTAGGTTTAGTGTAAAATGCAATTCGATGTTTTTCAGATGTAGTGTTAGTCCTGCGCATTTCTATATGCGCGCATCTGTGCGCAATTGTGTTTAAAATGCTGGCGGATTGATACATCTGACTCATTTGTTTAAAAAAAAGAAGAAGAAAAAGAAGAAGAAGAGAAGTGTTACTGGCGTGTTTTATATTTAGTTTTAAATTTAAAAAAATGTCATCAGGATTGCACAAGCGAACGCAAGGGAGCGACAGAGGCTCCCCGCTCAATAGCTTGTAACCGATGCGCGCTCCGCACGCGCCCCAATTCCCCGCGGGCTCCTTAATTACCGGCCGCACGAGCCACTCGGCGCGGGCACAGAATTGTGAACTCGAGAACTTTTTTCTGCATGAATTGCGATCGGTTGGGGTTTCTTTTGTCCTCAGAAACGCTTTTAGCGTGGGTGCCCCATCTGTGAATGCGCAACTGGAGAGCGAGCTTTTTTGTCCAGAGTTTGGGTATGATGAGGTTGGATGTTTCCTAGTAGGAGAAAACGTGCGATGACTGAACAGCAAGCAGACGTGTCGTTTAAACCCTCTCTTTTTAAAACCCAGTCATTGTGTGGGAACAATACACTTCTACACCAGCCACGCGTTTATGCATGGGAAGAAAGCGACGCACAATGTTTTAGCTCACGTGTAACGACTCAGAGCAGATTGAGCACGTTTTCAAAAAATGTCATGTTTCCTTTGTCCTAGTCTATTTAATTTAGCCATTTTTTGCGTTCTATATTGTACTATAAACAACTCTAGTAGGCCTACCGAAATAGCAGTTAACGTGTAGAAGTTAATATCTTAGTGTGCTGAGAGATTATGTTTGTTAGACAAGCAGCTCCATATAAACATCATGTGCAGTGCAATCAGAACAATAAATAGGATATACAGGATTGTATTCATTGTAACAGATTCCAAAACAATAAAATAAAATAAAATAAAATGTAGGCACTCCATGCCTTTTTCCCTTTGCCTTTTGTCTTTTATTTCTTTTACTTGATTACTATTATTTACACCACTCCTTTTTGGTCTAACACCCTTTTAACAGAATAATTGTAATTACTTCTTCTGTGGTTATATATTTACATATTTCTCCACCCCATAGCTGTATTTTCACTCTTTTCCTCCACATACAAATTTTTCAGTTTTTGATATTGTTGCCCCACTATAACAAAAACTCACTCTCATTTTTTTCTCTCTCTCTATTGTCTTCCAGACTTCCAGCAGGCGATATCATAAAAAGAACTACTCTGGTCCACCAAGCAAGAGATGAGCACAGTGAAAGTTTTATTTTTGGAAAATCTCCTTCTGCCTTTTAAATTTTATTCTTAATGTTAATCTTCATGTTGTCTTTAAATATATGTCTTTGCATCTATCTGTTTGTTTTTGCCTTTTAAATTATAATTGCTTGTAATTAGTTCATGTACATAACACTGGTAGAATGATATATTATTCCCTATATAAGTACAGGAAGACAAGATTGTGTGTGATAGATTATATTAAAATATATTTTTGGTTAATTTGGCTAAAAACTAATATATTGTCAGATACCCTTAACAATAAGATGGTGCTGAGGAAGTGGGGGTATATAAGGATTTTGGCGCATGCTGATGACATGGGGGAGGGGTGTTGTCTGCTACTCTAGAAGTGCACTGAGCTAAAACTGAATGCAGAGAATTTTATACAATAAACTTAGAAATGTATACATTTAAAAATGTTTTATTCAGCAATCTCTGTGCATATACAAACAATTTCTCAATATGCATATTTTAAATGTCCTTTAACGTTTATATATTTTCTGCTATTATTACTTCATGCTTGTTTTTTGCATTCTGAAATGACAAGCACTCGGAATTTACAGTACTTTTCTGTACTGGGTTTTGGGGAAAAGATTTACATCAAAGAGTAGGATGTTCACATTAGGGTTCACCATAATACATTTTAAAAAAACAAACAAAAAAAACATTATTATGTAATATAATAGTTGAGTTTCAGCTCAACTCTTCTTATCTGGTGACAGAATAAAGCAGGAGCCTGACTAGGATAACCAGCTGCTAACACCCCCCCCCCTCCCCCCCCCCCATCTTTAAAACAGGGGGCTACCAGACACCTGGTGATGGCAAAAGAGACGGGTTTGGAGACCATAGGTTTTGTTTTTTGTTTATGGACTGGAGCAGGAAAGGAGTAGAAGCTGTGCAGTACAGGTTCCACATATAAAGACAGCAGGTGACCTTAGTGGCTTTATAAGTATTCACCTTGAACTCTTCCACTTTTTGTAGTGCTACAACCTGGAACTGAAATAGACTTAATTAGGATTGTATGGCCAAAGGTTTGTGGACACCTGATCATCACACTTATATGTACTTGTTGAACATCCCATTCCAGATTTAGTCTGTTATAATGTTGTTATAATAACCTCCATTCTTCTGGGAACCAGAATTCCACTAGATTTTGGAGCATGGCTATAGGGATTTGTGCTCATTCAGCCACAAGAGTATTAATAAGGTCAGGCAGTGATGTCAAGCAAGAAGGCCTGGGACACATTGGCTTTCCAGTTCATCCCAAAGTTGTTCAGTGGAGTTGAGGTCAGGGCTCTGTGCAGGCCAATCAATTTTTTTCCACTTCAACCATGTCTTCATGGGCCTCACTTTGTGCACAGGGGCACTGTCATGCTGGAACAGGTTTGAGCCCCTTAGTTCCAGTGATCGGAAATTGTAATGATTTAGCATACAAAGAAATTTTAGATAACTCTGTGCTTCCAACTTTGTGGCAACAGTCTGGGGAAGGCCCACATATGGGTGAGATGGTGTCCATAAACATTTGGCCATATAGTGTATGTCATGCATTTACACAACATTGTCCATAATATTGAAGTGAGGAGCAGGGGAATCAATACAGTTTGCAAAAGTATTTACAAACAAAAACACAAAAGTTCTGATTGCATAAGTATTCACCCCTGTTGCTATGAAACCCTTAAATTAGTTTCAGAGCTAATCAAAATCACATAATTAGTTGTATGTAGTTCACCTGTGTGCAATTAAAGTGTCAACTGATCTCAATATCTGTTTCTAAAAGGTCCCAGAGTTTGTTATATAACATATCCAAACAAACAGAATCATGAAGACCAAGGAGCTGTCAAGTCCAGGACGAAGGTATGGAAAAGTATTAATCAGGATTTCTTTATAAACAAACATCCCAAACACTGAACATTCCATAGAGCAGCATTAAAACATATGGCACAACCACGACAAGAGGAGACTAGTCAGAGAAGCAACCAAAAGACTAAGAGTAATGCACAACACTATGCTACCACCAATATGGTTCACTGTGTGGATGATGTTCACAGGGTGATGAGGAGTGTTGGGTTTCCACCAAATATAATAATTTCTTCCAAGGCCAAAACATTCCATTTTGGTCTCATCAGATCAGATGAGTCTCCACATGATTCCACATGAGTCTCCAACATGCCTTTTGACAAATTCCAAACAGGATATCATATGGCATGTCAGTCTTTCATAATGCCCAGCATTGTGGAGTGTCCAAGCTATGGTTGTCCTGTGAACAATTTCACCCATCTTGGCCTCTTGGATGCTTATCTGACTAATATTCTCCTTACCCGGTCAATAATTTTTAGTGGCCGACCAGTTGTGCCATATTCTTTCCAGTTTTTAGTAATGGATTGAATGGACCTCAAATTCAAAGTTCACTACATTTTTTATAACCAAGTCCTTTCCATACTTGATACGTTCATTACTTTTCCATAATTGTGTCCTGGACTTATTTTGATAGCTCTTTGGTCTTAAAGGAACAGGTATATTGAGGTCATGTGACACTTTATTTGCACATAGGTGGACTCAACTAATTATGTCTCATCTGATGGCAACTGGTTGCACCAGACCTAATTTAGGAATTTCACAGCAACAATGGTGAGTACTTATGTAATCACAACTTTTGCATTTAAGTATTATGGGCTATTTTGTGTAGATTCATGGCATATAATACCAATTAAGTCAATTTCAGTTGAAGGTTGTAAAACTACAAAATGTGGAAGAGTTCAATGTAAACTTGTGCTAGGCACTACTGATTTTTATCTGGATTATTTATTGACAGGAAAATGTTGTTTTTGAAGAGATGACGTAGATGTGTAATTCCCTTTTTTCCATCTTCCAGTTATGCCAGATAGGTGTGTGTGTGTGTGTGTGTGTGTGTGTGTGTGTGTGTGTGTGTGTGTGTGTGTGTGTGTGTGTGTGTGTGTGTGTGTGTATGTGCATGCACTTGGTATGTAATAATTTTGTTGATTTTCCACTACTGGCAGATTTGAGGCAATCAACAACTGTGTTTTTAATTTAACTGCTTTAAAAAACAGGTCCATAATTGATATATCCTGTCAGTCATTCCATCCAATGATGATCCATTGGAGTCTCCCGAATCTATGTTTGGTAAGGAGTGATATATGAGTTGCTAAATACATAACATACACATAAAAATTGAGAGCATCTAGTCATGGCACCAATTCCAACCCTCCTGTTCAGATGTATTTTGGCTTTGTTTTTCTTCTAGAATTTGCCCTGTATTTGGCTCCATCCATCTTCCCCTGAACCCTGACCAGTTTCCCAATCCCTGTTGATGAAAAGCATTCTACAACATGATGCTACCAAAACCATGCTTCTCTGGAGGTGTTCTTATGTTTCATCCAGTCAAAATTCAGTGTTGTAGTATTTGTATCGTCTTATCAGATGATAAGCCTGATGAATAAATGTATGAGCTGCTGAATAGCCAACATCCTTTATTGCCAGGACCATAGCATATCAACTGTGTATAGAATTGCCCCATTAACATTAATGAAACATTCAGTATGACTTAGTTTATGTTTTGGAACGGATACTTCATTTTTTCACTCATCACTAATGCCTCATGGCTTCCCCCACAATGACATCTGCTAATTGCTGTCCTCATTTACATTATGGGAAATCCTGCTTGTTGCACCTACATCTGCAAAGAAGACAATTTATTTTTGATGTATTGGGTATATGCTGCTGTTTTCAAAAGAACATTTCCTGCCTACCAACAAATCTTCATTTTGTTGACAAACTATGACAAACTAGCTGCTAGATTACAGTCTCCTCTGAAACTGGCAAGGCCAATTCAATTGTTTGTGGTATACACCAAAGACATTTGGGTTTGAAATCAAAAGATGAATATGAGATGAGTGTTTAGGATTTCAGCTTTTATTTCCTGGTATGTATGTCTATATGTGTTAAACAACATAAAACACAGAACCTTTTGCATAAGACCACCCAAGTTTTAGGCAAGCAAAAGTAGGAACAGATAAGTCTTACAGTAAATTAAAGTAAACAGCACTTAATATTTGATTGCATATCCCTTGCTTGCAATAACTGCATCAACCCTGCAACTCACTGACATCACCAAATTGTTAGTTTCTTCTTTTGTGATGCTTTTCCAGGCTTTTACCACAGCTTCTTTCAGTTATTTCAGGTGAAATGCATGCTCAATTGTGTTAAGGCCTGGTGATTGACTTGGTCAGTCTAAAACCTTCCACTTAAAGTGGATAAAGTCCTTTGTTGAGTTGGCAGTGTGTTTTGGATCATTGTCTTGCTGAGTGATAAAGTTCCTCCCGATTAATTTGGATACATTTCTCTGTAAACTGGCAGACAAAATGTTCCTGTAAACATGCTGCTACCATCATGAAATACATCATCAGTAACGATTAGTGAGTCTGTTCCAGAAGCAGCCATGCAAGCCCAAGCCATGACACTACTTCCACCATGTTTCACAGATGAGCTTGTATGTTTTCGATCATGAGCAGATCCTTTCTTTCTCCACACTTTGGCCTTTCCATCACTTTGGTAGATGTTAATCTTGGTTCAAGAACTTTTGTGGCTCATCTCTGTATTTCTTTCTGAATTCCAATCTGGCCTTCTGATTCTTACTGTTTATGAGTTGTTTGCATCTTGTGGTATGGCCTCTATATTTCTGCTCTCAAAGTCTTCTTTGAATGGTGGATGGTGATACCTTCACCCCTGCCCTGTGGAGGTTGTTGGTGATGTCACTGACTGTTGTCACACAGTGTTTCTGTCATCAGCTGTTGTCGCTCTCCTTGGCCCATTCAGTGCTCAGTACACCAGTGGTTTCTTTTTTTTTTTCAGTACATTTCAAATTATTGTATTTCCTATGCCCAATGTTTGTGCAGTGCCTCTGATTGATTTTCCCTCTTTTCTCAGCTTCAAAATGGTTTGCTTTTCTCCTGTAGACAGCTCTCTGATCTTCATGTTGGCTTATCCTTTTTAACAGTAAATGCAGTCTTCACAGGTGAATCTGAAGGCTGAAACCAAGACCTATTTATTGTTTAAACAATCAATCTAACAGGACACACCTGGTTAACAAGAAACACCTGTGAGTCACATGTTCCAATATTTTTGCATGCCTAAAAATTGGGTGGTCTTATACAAAATGTGCTATGTTCTGTCATTTAACACATCTACATACAAATACCAGGAAATAAAAGCTCAAATTCTAAACTCGCCTCTCATATTCTCTGTTGATCTCAAACCCAAATGTCTACAGCCTACAGAAAAAACACACATAAAAAAAATAAAAAAATTTTAAAGAATTGGCCTTGCCGTTCCAAGTGTTTTGGAGGGGACTGTTGACGATGTACTGCAACCATCAGAATATGAAGAAGTATAATCTCTGTTTATTTTGCTGAAAAAGAATTGTGTTTAAAGTTCTGGAGTAGTGGCATGATGAGCATGGTTGGTGAATGGTCATTGGGTTATTATACAAGGCTCTTAATCCTCAATAGTTCCGATGTTTGTCATAATAATTTACTTTTAAAAAAATGTGTTGTGTGGTGTTTCCATATTTTTTTTTATTTTTATTTTTTTATGGAGTGATAATAGGCCATGGTTGTAGGGAATGAAACATGATATCAATGCTGTTGTAGGAAAATAATCTACAACATTGTCACAATTACAATTTCTTTTTTTAAATTTATTAATAAACAGCACCTAATACTTTTAACTGTTTATAGCTTAGTTATATATAATGTAAAATAACCACAAATTACTTCAAGTTATCCCATTACAACAGCTACAAACAGTCATTCCCTCACTAGCTTATCTTTTTCTCTCACTTGATGTAAATAATACAAAAAGTCTCAGCTTGTTATGTTACTGAGAAATCAGAAAGTGCAAAGACTTTCCCATTTCACTCATTTATTATTAGCCTTAGATTATGCAGCAGGTCTGATATACAAGTGCCTGTTAATGAGACTATAGGGTATTATAAAAATGAAAACATATTATAATGAAAGCATTAATATAAATGTGCAGTTGGCACTATTGTCAGAGCTGTTGTTATGGAAAAGTAATCAACGCTTTCCGACCAATCACATTCAAGAATTCAACAGCACTGTGGTATAAACAATAATAAACAACATTTTTTGTTAGGTGGCTCTGAGCTAGGCCTATATTGGGGTGATGTCATGTTTCACAGGCTCTAAACACTGAATTACCTCAGCCATATAAGGTTTGACATATGCATAAATAGAAATATCCTGTGCTTTATAATGAGGCAAAAGCATATTTTATTCACTTAGATGGAAACACACCATATTGACCATTAGGACTTTCATACTGATATCAACATTTGCTGTTTCTATTATTTTATTTATTTTTATTTTATTTTTTTTAATTTTTTTTATCAATCCCAATAAAATATTGATTGTCAGAACTTCACTTCAGCAGTCACATACTATTTGATTTGGATGAAGGAAGCAAAACAACTCACACATAATTTCAAATGTTAAATGTATTTATTTTTTTGTTGTCTGATTCACAATAACTTTGAAATGTCACATAGATCCATTCACCTCAAGTCTGCCTACTTATTAACACACAGTGTTTACAATTTCTTTGCACAGACCAAATATACAAAAGTCAATTGTGCAAACCTCATGAAATACATTATAACCCGTGGGGTTTACAATTGTGTTGTTTACAACCCGTATGTCTTGACACCCCAGAGAGGATTGCATTAAGTCACTAACATTGCCTATTTCTATATCCATGATCTGTGCTGACTGGCTCTCTTATTTTATCGTAGTTCATTCTACAGCCAGTTTTGAAAGCTTATGACTTATGCATGTCACAAATAAATAGCCTACAGTTTAATACATTTCAATATATATATACACAAAGTTAACAGTGAATCGTTATCTAGAGTTCGAGACATGTTTAGTGGTCTACCACGGTCTCCACATGGTTTGAGCTGCGGCTTGTGGAGCAGCCTGAGCTCTATCGGAAGCTGGTCCAGTGATGCTCCCGCGGTTTTCATTTGGAAGGACGTTGTTGGATTTCGGGCTCAGGAGACGCTCGTGCTGGATCGGTGGGAGCGCGCCGGAGGTGCGTGAGCTGCACGTGCGGCAGGCCGGCGAGCTGGAGAATTTCGACTGCTGGATGAAGTCGTGCACGCGCGCGCAGGATTCATGGTCGAGGCTCGTGCGCGGGAGGAGCGCGGAGACCCGCTGCAGGCATGCTTCATAGCCCTCTCTGTAACTGTCTGCTTGGGCTGGAGAGAAAAGAGGAAAATAACATTAGATATGCTATATTTGCCAAATGTAAAAGATATAACTAGGTTTTTTTTTTTTTTTTTTTTTTTTAATATTGTCAATTATTGTAAACAAATTACCTTCAACTGGTGAAGACGGGAGTTCTCTAAGAAACCTAACGGTCATTTCCAAGATGTCGGCTTTCTCCAGCTTTGAGTAGCGGGAAGTCTAAAAATATAGGGAACATTCAGAACATTAGGTTGCCATTCTCATAAGTAAATTAACCAAATCTTGTTATATGTTATGAATGTCCAACTTTAGATAGGTCTACTTACATCTTTGCCAACCAGAGGGACTATCAGCTCCTTTAACTTGTTGAGGCTCTCATTGATGCGCGCGCGCCTTCTTTTCTCCATTAGAGGTTTGAGAGTCTGCAAGAAAAGAGGGGGAAAAACAACATTAAAGACATGAAAAAAATTTTTAAAACAAAACACAGAGAGACTTTTCTGGTAATGCTGAAATTTTATAAAAACAGAAATAGTCTTCACCTTTCTCAGTTCGTTTGCCTCTTTCCTTTGAGCCACAGTCATTCTGGAGCTGAATGAGTATGTGGAGTCAGTAATGATGTTGGGAGTCATGTTTCTGTAAGCCTTTCGCTTTTAGATGTAAGCTCGTAGAAAGTCGACGGTGGTTTGTGGTCGCTGAGACAGGAGTCCAGTCTTATATAGCGGCCTCGGGCGTCGGGGGGAGTGTCCCAAATCTATTGTGACTCGATGTTGAGGAGGAGGGTGAAGATGGAGACCCCGCGCACTATTCCCCAGCCATCTGCTGACTGGAGGGTTGAGTTTTAATCTGAACTGGTGGCACGCGCCGGACTGTTCCGACCGTGTGAGTATTTTAGACCTTAGTGTGCACTCGTTGATTTGAAATAAAGCAGAATAAAACACCAGTTTGAAAATCTGACCCCTTAAAGAAGTCACATAAAATCATATGATATGAAATTTACACATGTGGTTTTTAGACACTCCACTTTTTATGTTTATGACTTATTCACATATAGTGCATGTGTTTTTTTGTATGTTAATTTTCCACAGGCAACTTGGTCTTATTTTTTCACATTTTTTTCATTTATTTAGGGCATGTGATTTCATTTCTCAGAAGCACTTTTGGATCTGTATTCAGATTGTAATTTTGTTGATACTGTAACATGAATCATTCTTTTTCCTCATGTCACTGTTGACATGAAGTTCACATGATGTAGCTTGTTTACTTGTGCAAGTTCAGGGCATAACATGATGAAATTCACATGCAATCACATGTGGACAAACATATTTGAAATGTGTCTTTTTTAATGTTTAGGATAAAATAAAATATGTTTTGAAAACAGCACAATAAATATGGCACTATTTAAAAAAAGAACCTTAGTCCTATTTAGCTCGACATATGCTATTATCCTGGACTAGACAAGTCTTTACTTTAAAGTTGTGTATTAATAAACGCGTTGTTGTTGTTGTTTTTAATCAATAAAGTTGTGTTGCTTTTAAGCAAATGTGCTTTTGTGGTGTTTCTATGAATTTACTTTGTTCTAGGTTTAACTGTGACATGACTGCAGATGGCTCATGTAGCTCATGTATCTCGATCTCCAAACATTCAGCTACCCAAGCCACGCCATATGCATATACATATTTGGCGTTTGCGTAAACTTTACAACAATTCTGATTGGCTGAAATTGTTTGTGTAGTGACGTTCAGCTACCTACAAACTAGGTGACTTCATCGGAGTTGGGGGGAGGGGAGAGTGGTCTGCAAACACAACAAGGGCCTTTATGAACCAAAAAAAATGCCTCAATAGGTACCGAGTCTACTATGCTTGCATACTGACTGCTCTGTCAAAATAACTATCTTGCAGTAAAAAAAAAAAAAAAAAAAATTTAAACGCTGTTTTTTGCTTTCCAATAAGAACGCACAGCATTATTCCAAATATCATCCAATAATATATATATATATATATATATATATATATATATATATATATATATATATATATATATATATATATATATATATATATATAGGTGTATGAAGAATGCCTATATTATGTGAGTGCATAGAAATTAAAAATAATAATTACGTGAAACTAAGCATGTGCCTTTTTTTCTGAATCACAAGAAAGACCGAAACGTTAATCGTTAGAAACGTTTTTTCTAATAGGTACTGTTCTCACGCGCTCGGCACGAGCCATTAATGCGCGCCAGATGGACATCTGCTGCCGCAACCAATGCGCGCCATCGTGCCACCAACCAACCCCCAACAACTCTGTCCCACTTGTGACCTGTTCAGTGCACATATACAGCAAGTTTGTGGCATTGATATTGGTGATTTTTAAAGTAACATCAAACGTATCAAATTATTCTTAGAAGTAATAATGCAGAGTTTTATTGCTGAATGATGGCTCACGCGCGCATCACGTGCTTAACAGTGGAACAGTCAAACTGTCGAGCTTCTTGTTACCCGACTCCTGAGGGGAAAACACCCAAAGGATGATTTCGGTTTGAAGCTGTCTTTGTGCATATTTATGGCGTGGGTATCCCATCTGTGCACGCTTCAATTTGTGTTAGAGGACAGAACTGAACCTTCCCTGATAGTGCACCAATTCCAGGAGCACATAAGGAACTCATGCAGTTTCATACCATTACCATATAATATACTATTTTTGGTGATATTTTGGTGAATTGGTCGATCTGTGAACAACAACTGCAGCTTTGCTTATATACTTGGTTGATTAGTCTATAAAAGATTCATTTTAACTGTGCCCTAAGCTAACCAGCTATCAGAGTTCTAGCTACAAACTACACAATAACTGTATGTGTTTCACCATATAACAGAAACCAGTGTCTGCCTGGTCTTAAATTATGCCTAGTTTAATATTAGAATCTGGACCACTGAAATCCACTGCAAATGCTGAAGAGCTTTTTTTGTTACACTGATATCTTTACCAAGAGTAACATTATTGCATGCCATATTGTGTGCAACAGTTAATGAGCTAAAAAAAAATATTATAATATGTCTAGCAGGAACAGGTTGCTACAACAAGTAGCCTAAATTCTTTACATTGTCTCAAAACTAATGGTGGGGAAACACTGAGACACCAGCAATGCTGACTTATTACATGGCAGTTCAAAATAAGCCAATAAAAAAACTTGACTACAATTTTGTATACTACACATAATTAATAGCATAATGTGTAACCTAAATTAACCAATAGTTACCAATATTAACCCTAAATAGTAAAATTACATTGTATCAGACATTGCTGTTGACTCTGTAAATATTCTCTTTGGCACATGAAATGTCAAGCTTTTATATCACTATTTACAGTTATTTTGTACTTACATACTGTACAAATTTTAAGCAGAATAATTCATATTAGGCCCAGAGCCTACACTGACCAAGTTCAAAGCAGGAATTCATCCTTCATGGGCCACCAGACATGGAACCAGTCAATTGCAGGGCATCACACACACTCTTACACACTCATTTCTACCTAAAGGGGCAATTTAGAATAGCCAGTCCACCTACTGACATGTTTTAGGTGGGAAGAAACCAGAGTACCTGAAAGAAACTTATATAGATAAGCGTGGAGCATACAAAACTCTGCACCAACATTAACCAGAGCTCAGGATCCAACCATAGACCCTGGAGCTGTAGGGCACCAACAATAACAATACCTAATCAACACCTCTGGTCAAATTTGTTGGAATATAATGAAACAAATATTAGTAACATTAAGTTTCCATGGTTATACAGATCATTTGTCTGGCATACAGTAATAGAGTAGAATTTTATTTTATGAAAGTTTTACAATAGAAATAGTCTCAAAGCTTACAGACATGAGTGGAACCAGTGCACTAACAAGAGTAATGGTGGCAAGGAAAATTTCCATGGGAGTTAAGGTGGAGAAACCCTTGAGAGAAACCGATAGAACTTCTAAGCACTGGAGGCCCATCCTTGTTTGGTCAGCAATTGGAATCATGAATTATTTTTTATATTCAATAATCTGACATTTCTAGTTTATGGCATATCTGTCAATTGCTAATAATAAGCAGATGCCAGCAGCTCTATATTCTATCATCAACAAACTCAAGTGAATGCAAGTGAATATGGTGGAGTACTGATCTCAGTTCACCAAAACTCTCCGTGTCCAAGGCTACATAGTCTAGAACACTGGTTCTCAAAGTTGGGCCCAGGGACCCACAGGGGTCCATGAAGCACAGCCAGGGGGTTTGTGGGGGAAAAAACACAGTGTTGGAAATCACATCGATTATCTAGCTTTCACATTACCATTACCTAGGTTTTTCACTGAAACTGAACAGTTGAAAATTGGAAAACTTCACCTGATCTTTTTGCCAATCATCAGCTGTCCAGTTTTGATGAGCCTGTGCCCACTGTAGCCTCTGATTTCTATTCTTGGCCAAAAGGAGTGGAACTCCAGGAGAGGAACTCTCAGGAGATCAGTAGTTTCTAAAATACTCAAACCAGTCCAAACATGTTTGGCTGATTGTATAATTGCATGTGAATGTGTGCAAGTGTTCCGAATAAAGAAAACAGTGATTGCATTCGCATATTTGATTTGACAACTTAAGGGTTGGCTGAGTGTGGCTGTGGGGTTTTGTGCCCATTCAGCAACAAGAGCATTAGTCAGGTCTGGCACTGATGTTGGACAAGAAGGCCTGGAGTGCAGTTGTTCTTCCAACTCATCTCAAAGGTGTTCAGTGGGGTTGACTTCAGGGCTCTGTGCAGGTCACTTGAGTTCTTCCATTCCAACCTTGCCCATCCATGTCTTTATGGACCTCACATTGTGCAAAGGGGCATTGTCATGCTTGACCATGTTTGAGAACGTTAGTTCCAGTGAAGGGAAATCATAAAGCTACAGCATAAGAAGACATTCTAGACAGTGTGCTGACAACTTTGTGGCAACAATTTAGAGAAGGCCCATCTATGGGTTTGATGGTCAGGTGTCCATATATTTTTGTCCATATAATGTATTTTAAGAGCTATATGAAAAGTTTACAACCTAAAAAGGATGATGGGATGCAAAATTTCTAGTTCTTGTAAAAATCCTAGCTACATTCTTTGGAATTAACTGGAGCTGATTGATGGATGTTCAAGCAGTGCTACTAAAGTGAATTTCAAATGTCAAGCTAATTCATTCACACCCACTAATAATTACATATTACCACTATTCTGAAAGCACTACGTATATATGGACACATGCACAGCTCGTTTTACAAATGTGTCCTGTTTGCAAGGTCAGATAGGGCCATGATGGAAATAAACCTATCATCATACAATGCCTGGTATCATACAATGTTATTTATTAAGTAAACAACATCTGGCTAAACTTATTTGATTGTTGAAGCTCAACTTTTGGAATTGCCGTTCTATGTAACTAGACAAATTTACAAGAAGAAAAACATTGTTACTATGCTCTATTTTGACGTTAATGTACTTTATGAGAAACATCAGTAGGCCCAGACTCACCAAAACTGGACATTTGAAGATTAGAACATGGAAATTCACCTGGTCTTTTTCCAATCTTCAACTGTCCAGTTTTAATGAGCCATTATTGCCCAGATTACTGTTTTTAGCTGACAGGAGTGGAAGCCTATGTGGTCTTCTGCATGCTGTTGTAACCAATCTGCCTCAAGGTTTGCATTTAATGTGTTCTGAGATGATTTTCTCTTTAGCACTGCTGTAAAAAGTGGTTATTTGAGTTACCATAGCTTTCCTGTCATGTCTCAGTAAAGTGGTGGGTCAGTGTATATAAAGTACTTTCTCATGTGAGGGACTCTAAAAAGCATCATTCAACCATTAACATTAAAGAACTGACTTTTTTAAAGAATGGGAGAGAGATTTAAGAGAGATTTGAAAAATGATTTTTTAAAAACCTTTTAGTACTCCTTTTTACTCCATTCTTATAGGAACTGTACTTACATACTAAGACTAACAAAAGGACTTAATGTATCTTCTTCAAAATTTAAGCCATTACATTATACCTGTCTTAAAGAAGTGTCTGCATTTTTACTATTACCTTGTCCAAATATAATAGCTTTTGCTTTTTATGATGACTTAATTCAAAACGTTTGTTGTGCACAGATGTACAGAGTATTAGATTAAAAATGTGTCCTCATTTGACAGTGAGACATGGTTTGGGATGCTGTACATCAAACTTCTAGTGTCCAATAATTAAGCAATCCAAATCTGTGCTTGAGCTTCCCAAGCCTAAACTAACGCTACATTGTGAACATCTGTTATTGTGCGAAGGTGTGCTGTGTGTAGAATTGATGTGGATAGTAGTGTGGCTTCCATGTAACGCATCTGTTGAAGCACCAAGCTTGTGAGGGGGATGTTCATGTGGAGGTTTTTTGCAGTAGGCTGCACCTTTATGTTAGTTTTCTTTTATTACATTAACCTTCAGTCATGTTACAGTAGGTTGTTTAAAAATACATATATTTGATAAATCTGAAGAGCTCGAACATGCCTGATTATTTCATGAAAACAATCTGTATTGTTACTCTAAGGTTCCATTTAGTTTATTTGTTAGAGAACCCAACCCAAGCCCATAAGAAGCTTTCAAGAGCGTCCAAAAGCCAGACATTTGTCTGTCATACAAGCTTTCTTGGGTGTTCATAATGGCATCAAGACACACAATTTTCCTTTAATTACACAAAAACCCAAGCCAAACATCAAGCCAAATAAAGTGAACATCTGGTGATGTGTAACTTTACGCACAAACATTTCTTTTCCCCCTGAGCATTTTGTGACGTTGAGCAGCGTCTCCATCTTTTCCACCAATAGAATTGCAGGATTCACTCCCACGTCAGACTTCACTCTTTTGAGAAATGAAGCGCCTGCGTCTAGAGTCGACGCCTGAGGGATATGTCGAAAGCTACTTGGCATCTTTAGCTGGTTATCTATGCTGGTCGCACAAATCTAATAATGTTTCGTAACTTAGCTGTTCTATCCATTCTGTTGTGCGCATGCTAGAAAAGAAAGCGCGTTTTTTGAAAACTGCTGCGCCCTGAGGTCCCGAGGGTGCTTTTTTTTGGGTCATATTCAAAGCACGAGGATGGCACGAGCCACACAGACAAAAGAACAGATGGCCCTGCAATTATAATGAATTATAGAGACGAGTAGGCAGCTAACTCGTGCGCTTTCCATTTTTCATCTAATGACGGGCGGAAATGCAGTCTAGATGACTGCATGTTAAAAATAAAAACACGATGTCCAACAACAACAGGTTAGATAAATCTCTAGACATAAAAAAAAAGAGTAAATAGGTTTTGCAATATATTTTGCATAAGAGGAGAAAATCAACGCGCTTAATGCACCATGCAAGTCGTTATTTAGTGTAATCTACACGTGACCATGTATCAATTAATAAATTCGTATTATATTAATATGCTGAGCGAATTGTTCAACTGCATTAAAGTCTCTGGGCTTAGACAGGACTCCGATGGTTCACGTGGTTGAGGAAAGGGCGGAGATCTGCCCCGCCCACAGAGCGCGTTCCCTCGTCTCATTTGCGCTCGAACTCCTCGACAGAAAGCGCGCTAGATACAAGCGCACGCGCCAGATCGGCACACCTCCAGTACTGCTCATGCAGGAGAAAAGGAGCGCATGCCTGGTGAGTCCAATCGCATTTTTAAAAAATAAAGAACTTCATTCTCTTTGGTAGAAAATAACTAACGTCGCATATTTCCATTCCTGTATTTTATAAATTGTAGTAATGTAAATACATTTTTGGAAATTGCATTGCTAAGTTTATATTAGTTTATTAGCCATTCATTACAGTCACGCAAAATTCACTTTTAGTTCTGAAGTGTGCCTCTGATAGGCTTCTGATGTGATGAAATCATATATAATATGCAAGCTATGTCATACATGATAAAGGATTTTTAGTTTACATCCATCATCTACTAATGATGCATGCGTTAAGGGTTCTTTGGCTTAGCTTTCTAGAGGAACCTTTAAATGGTTCTGTTTAATAAACCCTAGCATAGAGTGTTTCCCTATCAGAAATTTTTTTAACTAACCGAAGAACCCTTAAGGAACCTTTTTTTTTAGATTTGGTAATAAAAATGATTATAATCTTTGAATCTCAGAAATAACAGCTAATTCTGTTGTTTAATGGTTTGACTAATTTACCTGATCATGAATTTGTTTTATGAAATTAACAGCAATGTGAGAAAGCTCAGCCACAAGTGCACCCACCCATCTTGAAATTGTGGTACGTCCTAAAGTTCTACAAGAATAGTGAACAAGAGCAAGAAAGCAAGAAAAAAATATCTTAGTACTGAATTTGTCCTTTTTTCAAGACATCCATATTATAGTGTTAATGCAGTACCATGTAATACAATGATTCAGTTTTATTGTATTAAAGGTTAACAGCATGCTATAAAAAGGCGATCATATTATAGGTTTCTTTAGGGAGGGGTTTCCAAACTTTTTACAGATGAACCCTTTAGCTGTAAAACAAATTCTATGGACACCATCAGTACAGATTTATTTTATTATCACAATCAAACTATTAAAATAATTGGCTCATTGTTTAAAGGTATATGATAATATTCTAGCTATTTATGGGTGTCAAAAAACCTTTTATTTCTGAGCTATCCATTCACAGAGCACATTAGGAAGTTGATATTATTTATAGATCTACGTGTTTTGATTTTAGGTTTGGATTAAATCCATTAAAATGATTCATCAAACAGACTACTAATTATAAGAACTTAACAATAACTGTTATAGCTTTGATAAAGGTGGGTTGTGATTTCCACATCTGTAGCAAAATATTTTCACATCTGTAGCTAAAAAAAGTGGTCCCCGTGGCTTTGCTTCACTGATCCCCAGGGGTCCCTGGACCCCATTTTGAGAACCACTGGTGAAAGATATGGGCATTTACACCCGTACAATAAACTACAATTCAGATATTCATTTTATTTGACCCATGCAGATTCACATTATTTTCAGATATCTTCATCATGAGTTCTAAGTCATCTAGCCTACATGCATCAAACAGGTGAGTGTCGTAATACAGGTAATTGTGCGTGAATGGGTTTATTAAACACTTCTATCTTCTTTGCAGAAGATGTGCTTCAGTCTTCTAAACATGTTGCGGTTTGACATCAGCCTACATTAACTGATTGGGGAGTTCAGAAAAGGCACTTGACAAATGAATATTCAGGAGTCATAATATCCTGATTTGCCTCACAGTGTGGTATGAATAATAGTGACCTTAATACTTAAACATATTAATGGTGTTTTCTTTAAGAGCAATATATTACGTGTAATTAAATGTACAATTTGAACTACATAGGGTGGCATGGTGTGGCAGTGGATAGCATTGCTGCCTTACTACTCCAAGCTCCTGGGTTTGATCCTCAGCTCAGGTTACTGCCTGTGTGGAGTTTTGTATGTTCTCCTTGTTGTTTGCGTGAGTTTCTTCTGGGTTCTCCAGTTTCCTCCCACTGTCCAAAAACATGCAAGTAGGTTGACTGGCTATGCAAAATAGCCCGTCAAATGAGTGTATGAATGCGTGTACAAGAGGTTCACTGCAATGGACTGGCACCCCATCTGGGTGAATTCTCCTGCTTTGTGCCCAATTTACTGGGATTGGCTCCGGGATCCACTGCAATCCTCACCAGGATAAACCAGTTACTGAAGATGAATAAATGAATGATTTTCAGTTACATAACTTTAATATATTACCCATATGAATAGTAGTTATAATTTTATACTTATTACATATTAAGTCCATTTTTAATTGATATTGAATGGTATCTGCTGATGAGTGTGTGTGTGTGTGTGTGTGTGTGTGTGTGTGTGTGTGTGAGAGAGAGAGAGAGAGAGAGAGAGAGAGAGAGAGAGAGAGAGAGAGAAATTAAAATTCTTCTGTGCTATCTGGGTTTTGTGTCTTCTTTGAACACCAACACACACAGCCAAGAATAAAATGATTTTCTCCTGGTGTCTGTATTATTTAACATTTTACATAAATCATCAGTATTTCCAGCCGAATGAAACAATAAATACTTTTGGTATTTGTGTGCAAGTGCTTTTCGAGAAAAGGGAAAATAAAATGATTGCATGTATAAAATGCATTGAATACAAATGTACAAAATGCTGAAGTGTGGCATACAACCCACAAAGGAGTGCAATGTTAAAAAGGAAAAGGGGGGAATAAGATAAATGAGCAACCTGGTAAGCCATAATATATAGAGAAATATCAATGGTAACCAATGCAAAAAAAAAAAAAAAAAAACCATACACATTGTTTCTTTACACTCCAAGACAAATGTGAAGGACTGATTACATGATGAAAGATCAGAATTAAAAATTAATGCAAAAATGAGCGTTATGAAACGCAAAGCAATGTTTAATGTACAAAAATGGTTGCACTGCTTCATGCAAAATATGTCTCATGACCAATTGACGTGTTTATCATGTTATAAGACATCTGTTATAAGGTTGTTTACAGCAAAAAATAAGCACATCTGTAAGGAATGTGACGTTTAATAAAATATGCTGTAAAAATATATATTTTTTATATACATATTTCTATTTTATTCTACATATTTCTATTTTTATATCAGTTATGCAGCCTGTTTTAAACGTTATTCTGTGAAAAGCGCTAATCGAAAAATTGTCATATACTAGACTACTTATATTATAATTATACATAATATCAAATGCAATTCCAAGACGTTGCAATTTCCCGTCTCGCGCCCCAACATGGTTTCCGTGGGTAATGTTTAAAGCTCTCACTCTCACGCTAGGGATCAGTCCTGTTTTGTTCTGGTTTAAGCTGCGAGAGCACCAGATGGCACTTTTCCGTTGGCGCTTTCTGACTCCTGACACTGATAATTGGAGGGAAATTTGAATAACTGTCACGCGTCTGACGCGTGCGACTTATAATTCCCGCATTTCCCACGCCAAGGCCGAACGACTCTCAGCAGGCTGTGGATCTTCTCCCGGGTAGCATACACAAAGAAACCATACTAAACTATATTAAATGTCAAATTCATTTTTTTTAAATATTACTATCCTACAAAAAAAGATATGCTACTATTATTTATAGTTGGGAATAAATATATATTTTGACACAAATGCTATTTATTTTAAACCAGTACTGTTTGGTAATTATTTGAAATAATATTTCAGTAATATTTAGTATTACGTAAACAACCTAGGTATTTTATTTAGTAGTAGTTAAATGCTGTCTACATCATGCTATATGATGTATGTTTATATGTTTGGGTTATTCGGGATTAACAAGTTTTATGATATTAGGTACTTTACAACGTTTTGTGATTAAAATCTATCCAATACAGATTGCATTTAATATTAAATTGGGATAAACTAAACGGGGGCAAGGCATTGCCAAACTTACGTACAGATAGCCTACTGTGATGTTTGTTTATGTTTTTGAAGCTCAAGAATTTGCATAAAATAGCTAAATAATGTGAAACCCGAAATAGTCAGGCGTTCACTGCGTGAACATAAGGTGAAGTCCATGCTCAGTGTGAATAGTTGAGACAACATTCCCTGTGGTCTGTGGGGACCTGTTGCGCGCGATCCCCATGAGGAATGAGCCGCCACGAGAATGGCGCGTGCGGCTCAATATCTGTTAAGCGCATGAGGAGAAGGGGGGCAAGGGGGGCATGGGAGGAAGGGGGGGGGGGTTGATTGGGGATGGGGGTTGATATAAGTGTGCGGCACGCGCCGGGCACGAGCTAGAATCCCCCCCGAGGGACTTTGACCACATAAAAGTGGCTCGAGCGGAACAATAAGGCTCTGGGATATGGATGAGTTGAATTTTTTTCTTGGACGTGAACCAAAAATAAATAAATAAATACCTGTGTTTGCGTGGGTATGTAAAAAAAAATGTGATAACATTTTGTTTTTTTGTTTTTTTTAAAAAAGGAAAGGCAATGTAGTCAAGACGTATTTAATTTGCGCGTGTTACAGTTTACAATTTAACATGCTAGGCTACGATAATGATACGGATCAGGTATGTGCAATAAGGTCTATCTATCAGTGCAGTTAGTTATAGGCTAGTATGTTGTATTTTAATGACTTTTTCACTCTCATGTCTTTAACGAATTAAAATAAAAATGCAAACACAATGCAATTTAATATAAGAACGCAAAGCTGGAGCGTCGCATTTAACAGCGCCACGTTAAATCAGGCTGAGCAAATCAGGCTGAGCTCGTCTGCCATCTATTGGTAATAAAGGGTAAAGACTGTTTCATGAAAGTCCCAAAGCTATTATTACAACCTGGTATTTGTAATAGGCTACACTGACACAGCGGGTTAACACCCCAAATAATAATAATCACGCAAATTGATAATAATGAAAAGAAAACCCAACAAAATAGTCTATATCAACATATTGAACAAAATATTCATATATTCAAGTAGATTAAGTAGAATTAAAATAAAATACACCTTTAAGACAAAGATAAAATCCTACATGGCACTGAATGAGTGAAATGAACTGAAATTGCGTGGTGAATAGCGGCTCGCGCACGGCGGGTGAACTCTTGTAAACATGACGTTGTTTGCACGCGCTGCCCCTTTAACGCTGAGCCGATTTAAGCGAGGCAGGTAACAACCAAAGCAGCCAATCCTCCTCCCCTTCATAGATTATTTAACAAGTTGTCGAGGCAGCGAAGAGCGTCTAAAGGGACCCGAAGAAGGAAACACATCAAAACTTCCAACTATTCATCACCACAAATGTAGGCGGGCTGTCTAGAAAGTTGTGGGAGAATAACGGAAACGGGTGACGGGTGTCCTGGAGCTTTTGGGAAAGCGCGCGACAGGAAACTTCAGACGATCCGCTCGCATTCTAACAAAATGGACTGGCTTTGCTAGCTCGTGCGCATCTTTGCCTTCTGTTCATTATCAGTTAACAGATTAGTAATGCTACATGGCCATGTGACGTGACATGCCGATCGAGCTGCTCTTCCCTTTAAATGATTTATTGCATGGTGTGAAGAAAATTGCGTGCTAGCTACTTTTCTGATTCATTTGTTTTGCGTTGCGCGACACCTGAGGGTTTTTTTTCCCCCCACATGTTCAATGGTGCATGAATAGTCACCTTGTCACAGGGAGTCATTATGACCGTGGAGGCGACAATTCTCGCCGCCAGGCAAGGCGAAATAGATACTCTGAAAGTGCAATTAGAGGGAAAAGTGCTCAATAGTGATGTGAAAGACTCGCTCGGAGCGACACCCGTGCATCACGCGGCGCGCGCTGGCAAGCTCAAGTGCGTCCAGTTCCTGGTGGAAGAAGCGGGTTTACCGGCGAACAGCCTGGCTCATAACGGCGCGAGCCCCGCTCATGACGCAGCCGCCACCGGCAGCCTGGCGTGCCTGCAGTGGCTGCTGTCTCAGGGAGGCTGTCGAGCTTCGGTGAGTGTAATGTTTCCCCCCCCCCAAATTTCCGTTTTAAAGACAAACTCAGCTTGGGTTGCACAGAGCAGGTGCGCCAACTATGCATGGCCTGGCACATGGCACCCTTTACCCAAAGCATCGCTCATCAGTTTAAAGAGACCATCATGATAATCTGTCTGCTAGATCATCCTCAGCTCAGCAGTGACACTGACATGATAGTGTGTGTGGTGCTAGTTTGAGTGTTTTAAACACCTCAATACCAAAACAAAACCAAAATCCAGGCAACAGCAGCTCTATGCTCAGAAACTGACAATGATAGTCTAGACCAGTTGTTCTCAAAGTGGACCCCCAGGGGTCCATGGAGCATAGCCAGGGGGTATGTGATTTAAAAAAAATAAATAAATAAATAAAAAATGTCAGTGGTAGAAATCACAATTGTCAAATAGGCTAATATCTATATGAACTCTATGATAAAACATACTAACTGATACTGGTGGGTTGTGATTTCTACCACTGTAACATTAAAAAAAAAAAAAAAAAAATTCTCAGACCCCCTGGCTATGCTTCACTTGAACTGAATGAGTTTAATCCAAACTTCAATAACTCAACTCAGAAACAAGTAAGCCTATAAATGTCAACTTGAAAATAATGTGTTTTATCAGTGGAAAGATAAGGAATAACACTCTCTGTGGCTCCAGTAAATAGCCTGCATTGTACACTTTGAATTAATGAGCCTAATATTTGAATAGTTGGATTATGCTCATAAATCTGTTTTTTTTTTTGTTTGTTTGTTTTTTTGTTTTTTTTTTTAATTATATGAATGAAGGGGTGCCTGGCTGCAAAATTTCTTGAGAACGCCTGGTCTAGATGGCCATTACCATAAACTGTGTAGCATATATGATCTATAGTCTTATGTCCATGTCATAAGGAAAAGGTTCGAGTTGGGAGTGCAATCGTCCGAATGTATTCATATTGATCTCATAAAATCAGGTGATTAAGGTGCAGCCAACTAAGTAGAAGTATATATGTCAAATAAAGTGACTAGTAAAGGTATTTAAAAATCTTCCCAGGACTAGGGATTTGTTCGATTTCTCCTGATAAACTTGTTGACACCCATGTTGCAGTATCAGTGTCACTGCTATGCTCAGAATGATATACTACCCAAATAATATCCTGTTAGTGGTGATCCTGTGGTGGTCGCTTTTTAGTGACAAGGCTGAGAATATTTGCAGAGCTCCAGTAAATAAGTGGATCAGAATGGCAACAATGTGTATAACTGTTATAGATATATTTTCCTTATTCAAGGACAGCATTTATATATACTGTATATTCACCAGGATGGATTTTTGCTCATATTATATATATTATCACTGCTGAGATGACACATCGGTGTTTCCATCCACAGTGGAAGCCCTGTCTTAATACATGACTGGGATACTTTGTCATAGTATTTTAGTCCCCTGGTCAAAGTGTTCACTCATCTAGATGCCGAGGTTGTGGTTGTCAGTCTGTTTTCCACTAAGGAGAGCAAACTTTTTCTGGACAGAGATCTGAATCAGTGAATAACTTGCAGCACATCAATTTAAATTCTTATTCCATATCTAAATCTGATGTTTTTTCCCCCACTATGGATATATTTAATAGCATTAAGGTCAGCTATTTAATTAAAACTAGCTAATACCATAATCGGAAAAATAATCAGATACTTTTTTTATTTATAAAATTGAAATATTGGACACATATATTACATTGTCAAAACATGTTAGGAGGAAATTGATCACTGGAAATAAACGCCAGTCCTCATTTTTTGTGTGTGTGTGTGTTGGCATCTTGGGAGTCAACGCGTGATGCACAGTAATGACAGCACGCATCTTTTTACACTGAACATGACGCAAGCAGGGTGAGGTGAAATCGGAGTCGTGACAGTAAAGCATGAGGGCTCTGTGTGTGGTTACTCATGTAGAATGGACCGTTTGTTGGTTACTTCTTGATTCATACATTTCCTGGGAAAGGAAAATATGCCACAATGATGGAGACTTCACATTTCACACAACAATGGTTGATAGTTGACAAGTTCTGTGGACTGACAAGGAAAATGTAGTTTTGTTTATTATGTCTCCTTTAGGGTAGTTAATTATTAATTAGTCCATTTTTTCTGTTAATTCGACTGATTTTCTCAAAAAGTCGCACATTTGTATCGTCCCTAAGAAAACCATGACGCTTTATGTGTCACAAATAAAAAAGGGACACCATTAATATAATCCGCATTAGGGGTGGCCAATATGATTTTAAAAAATCACGACACTTGAAGACATTTCTACTATACGTGATATGTATCAGAATATATACTGTAGATTTGGTAACAAACTGCCAAAAAAAAGTATTGTTTAATTTTTTTTTTTTAAAACCTATGAAAAACTTTTATGTATGGTTTAGCTCAGTGTTACTGAATCCAGTCCTCAGGGTCTACATTTTTGTTCTGTCCCAGCTCCTAATACACTGACCATACTCAGTAGTCTTGATTGCTTGGTTTGGAGCTGGGGCATGTTGGGGTAGATGAAGTTCTGAAGGCTGGGTTGGAAAATACTGCTCTAATAATGAATATGGGGACACTAATTCACACAATTCCGTTTAGTTCTGTTAAGTTATATCTCCTAGGCTTTTGTTTTCTACAGTAATAATGATATGCATTGTAGGAGGACATTGTATGAAATCAGTCTTTGTTTGCCCATACTTCATTTGTTTGTATACCAGAATAATGGCCCACATCTTTGTATATAACTGCAGCCATGACTTGGTAATGCCACTATTGGAGCTTGTACTATTTCCAGTGTAATGTATTTCCAGGAGTTTACATATTTGGCATGTAAACAAGTCTTAAACTGACAAGACACCGTTTGCTTAGACACATAAAAAGTGTGATTAGACACAAATTTTATATTTTGGCCCATGACTTGAACAGTTTGGGATATACAGTATGCAATATGACAACAAATTGTCTTAAGTCTGAGTGGTAGCTGTGGTAGCTCAGTGGTTATGATGTTGGGCTACTGATTGGAAGGAGTTCAAACCCCAGCACTGCCAAGCTGTCACTGTTGAGCCCTTGAGCAAGGCCCTTAACCTGCAACTGCTCACCTGTATAAATGAGATAAATGTAAGTTGCTCTGCCAAATGCCATAAATGTAATTGATAGACATTAACGTTTCAGCACTAGCCAGTGTGTTAAGTTGAATTAAGTTCACTCCATCATATAAAGTACAATGTAGATTTCAAAGGTCTTGTTAAATGTGTAAGAACCCTTTAAGACCTTAGAGCTGAATCACTTTAAACAAATATCTGTACCAGGTTCAGATGCTGTCTGCAATCCAAGTGCATTTGAGTGAGTGCATTCCCAAACCCAAACAAAATGGCTGTCATAATAAAATGGCTGTCATAAAAAAGAGCCTGGCTAAAATCTAGGTTTGAATAGGAGAATGTGCTGGATATTATTATAAATGTATAAAAGAAACATAACACAGTGCAAAGACATGAAAACGACATCTTTACCACATTTTTACAAGGGTGTAAAAAGATGACTGTTGTGAAAGAAAGAGGTCTTAATATAGACTATGCTGTATATGTATACAGGCTGTCCAGAGTAATAGTCACTAGGAAGGTACTTAGAAACGTAAGGAGCCTTGATCACACACAAGGTGTATCTTTATCTAAAAAAAAAAAAATTCAGTACAATATCTATCATATCCTTATGTAAAGCAGCACAACAAGTCAGGTATTGTTTTTTCTTCGTGTGACTTTCATGTGCTCTGATTTGCATACTTGGATGGTAAGGGCCATTTGAATGACGCCACTGTGGTACTCCACGTGGCTTCCTGTTTCAGCAACCTGATCTCATGCAATATTTGTAGGAATTATATGGACAAAAACGGAGTGTATTGGTTTTTATATCTAAAGCTCAGACCACAAACCTGTCCTTTTTTTCTAGTCTTAATTATTCTGAATATATGATGTGCGTTTAAGGAGTGGTTTGTGACCATAGGTTTGGGTGGAGCAGGACAACCTTGATAATGATATAGCCTCAAACAAAATTAAGTCAAAAGGCCATCACATTTGACTTCTGTTATAAACTACAATCTAGTGAATATTTAGAATAACCCCATAATTGGCAGCTGAGACTTTGAAAGACTTGAAATTGAACAAACCATGTACACCAATTTTCAGCAAAAGAATTCAAATATGTAGTCTGCTCTAAAAGACAACGCCCCAGCACAGGCGAAAAGCCTAACATTATGTAAATAAATAAATAAACAATTCCTATAATTGATCAAGCTGAACATCTTCACCATAACACTTCTACCTTTCTGTTTAATTTGTGTAATTTGTAAAGAAATTTAGCTCATTGATTTTTCAGCAATTATTCTTGATCATAACTTTATTGACATCGGACATAATAATTTTATAAGCAATTGGGGCAATTATGATGCTTTCTGGTTGCTGATAATTGCACTTCAAAGACACATTAACAACCTAACTAGTTACATAGCTAGCTACATAGCAATATGTATTAAACTTGCTAATCACATTCTTCCTAATCAGGGAGAGGGTTGAAAGCTGTAGACTAAAAAGATGTGAAGCAGTGTTCACTTATGTTCAAATATATTTTATAAAAGAAGATCAGCTGTGTTTGATACAGCAAGTGTGGTTATCTTTGCCATATATATATATACATATATATATATATATATATATATATATATATATATATATATATATATATAGAGAGAGAGAGAGAGAGAGAGAGAGAGAGAGAGAGAGAGAGAGAGAGAGCAAGAGAGTTGGATGCAGTAAATTTGTATTTATTAATTAATTAATTAAAACGCTTACTCCACATGGGAGACAGCATATGTCATTAATACAACCTTTAAGAGGTTTAGTTAAATGTTCCACACAGAAGAATCTTTGCTGTTGCTCTGGGTGTGCAGTGTTGTGTTCATAGTTTCACACACACACACACACAAAGCAGCCAGTATAAAAATAAGGCTTGCGTATGATGTAAAAGTGTAAATGGAATCATATCCAGTGACCTTTGTGTTAAAAGGTTAGGGTGGTAGCTGCCATAATGGACATGTAACCAGAGCTCCCTCTTTCATTTCCATGTTTCTCCTTCTCACCTTCACTAACATCAGTTATCTCCTCTGCAAGTTGGAAGCTCTAATTCATTCAGTGTAACATAAACCTTATAGGATTAGCAACAACACTGTGTTTGATACATGAGGTGGCCACAGAAGTACCGCTAAAAGAGCTTATGTTTGTTTGAACTGCCTCTTAAAGCTGCAGGATGTACGATTTTGTACGATTTTGCCCTCTCTGGTAGAAAAAGGGTATTGCAAGCTAAGAACATTTCATAATATGGGTTCTGCTGCGCCTTTCTTCACTGTCAAATTGGCTGTGAGTGCCAAATCAATACATATTCCTACAGAATTCATGGCTGTATCCCAGACCACAAAATGCGTACTAAGTAGTTTGCCTAAACTGTAGACACCAATGGTGCAATGACTAACTTTTTAATACATAGTTTTGGATGCAGTTCAAGTATTTGCAACTTTGAGGAAATAATTGTCTGCTGTTTTGTCAGTGTGAGTGTAATTTCTGCTGTATATCTGTATAGCTGACACCAGTAGAGCTAGCCGACTAACCTTATCTAGATATCTGAGATACAGCATAGAGAACAAAACAATCATGTCTAGTCGCTTCCAGTGTGTGTATTTTTATAACCTATTTTCTGTTCTCTGTGTATTTTGTTCTCCAGCATGTCAAAAATGTTAGACATGTTTGAGAACAATTTGAAAACTTTTCCCAAAATTGACCCATGATGTGAGATACACCTGAGATGGCATTTCCAGTGAAAAAAAGTAATTTCAGTGAAAACCTGATCTGTGAGTAAATCTGAGTGATAACTTATGTGAATAGCTAACTTGTTTTGTTCCACAACATTAAAAGTAACTATAAATTAATAAAATGTGTGAAGTGCCTTTCTATTATTAATAACATATTGTAATCATTGCCATATTGTTCTGGTATAAGTGGAATAAAACACTTTGGGCCATGCTGGGTCATTCCTGGAAAATAATCAACAGTTAACAGTAATTCCACTATGTGTCGGGCCACATGACGTGACCGCATCATTGATTAATTTCCTATAACTGCATATCCCTCAAGGGTTTTATTCCTTATTTAATTTTTCTCTTGTGTTTGCAGAGTAAAGACAACTCAGGAGCCACCGTCCTGCACCTGGCTTCACGCTTCAGCCATCACGAGGTCACAGACTGGTTACTAAAGAGTGGAGAAGGGGATCCCAGCGTTGCCATGGACACAGGAGCTGTGCCTGTTCACTACGCTGCTGCTAAAGGCGACTTGGCCATGCTCAGGCTGCTATTGGGACACAGCCCAAAGTAAGACATTTATATTTGGCAGACGCCCTTATCCAGAGCAACTTACATTTATTTCATTTATACATCTGAGCAATTGAGAGTTAAGGGCCTTGCTCAAGGGCCCAACAGTGCCAGCTTGGCAATGAACTCATAACCATTCAATCAGTTGTCCAACACCTTAACCACTGAGCTACCACTTCCACACAGACCATTTAGGTGCACACGGGGGTGGATTAACACCTAAGCTAGCCTAGCAGCCCCTACTGTGATCAGGGCCCATTGATTGGTAAATGTTTTTATTGGGCTGAAGCTCAATTGGTCATTATACATGACAAAGAATTTATCCTGTGTAGATATTAATGATTGGTTATGGATGAATTAGTCATTTATTTTCATAAAGCCCAGAAAAATGTCTCCCATGATCATATTGTTGACAATCTACAGTATATTTTCAATTTTGGATGGTGCATCAATGGATTAAAATGGCAGAGAGATATGAAAACATCTTTTGAATCATAATATTTTCTCTCTGGTAGGGCCTGTAGGATTAATATAGTTTTGTTCCACATTTTATATCTACAATACTGTAGATATAAAATAACATTTCAGTATACTGCAGAACATGGGATGTAAAATAATTTCCCTCAATTGATTATATAGTTGTTACGTGTCAGTTTGTATGCATCAGGTTGGAAAAGTTTGCTCTTACTGGTAGAATTTTGATCTTGGGAGAATCAACTCTGGGTGAGCATAGTAAAAACTGGGGACTGGAAAATCAGTGAGGCTAAAGCCAAACTGTGTAGGTGCTCAGCTGGGCTATATTTAATGGCAGAATAAATAATTGCTTTTTGTCACCCATTTAGCAAAATAACACGCTGTGAAGAGAGTATGTTTATGTTATAGAGCTAGATGTGTATCTGTTATTCCAGTCCAACATGCTAGCTGGAATTAGTGTATATTTACCACAGGATCAGTAGCTTTTGAATACAACACTCTGCATATATGGAACGAACAATCCATGCTTGTTAAAGGTTTAAGGTGCATATTGATGTGTTCCTAGGTCATACTCTAAAGCCAGATACAATACAATGTTTACGTTGTATTGAACAGTAGCGTAAGGATTCTTTTACTACAACCAAAACACACAATTTAAAAAAAAAGAAATTGAACTTATGACAAATCAGCATGAAGGTTAATAAGAATGGAAGCACAGAATGGTTATTACTAGATTTTAAAATGTGTCTTATTTCACTGATCTAGCTGTCAGTTATTTGGTGCATGTCATATAAGTCATGTTAGTCATCTTGTAAGATCTTTCAATTCATGGTGCATTATATTTTTCATCAATTTTTGGGATATGAGGCAAAACAGTAGTGTAAAATAAGCTTTGCTTTTCACCCTCTTGTCTACCTTTCATGCGACACACACACACACACACACACACACACACACACACACACACACACACACACACACACACACACACACACATATATACACTGTTGCTAATCAGCTCTGTCTCAGGGGAATTCTGCCCCATAGAGATAACACTTAACACTTATGGCCTTGTTATTGTGATTCAGATCCTACATGCACAACTGAACACGTACGTCCTTAACGACAACACCCAGGCCTTTCGTGTAATTTGCAAATCAAGTGGCAACCTGCAGATGCACCTCCATTCATAAATCCCAGATATATCTTGTATGTGACCTAGAAGTCTTCAAAACGTTTTCAAGGTCCCCAGCTAGCTGACATTTTTATAGTTTCCTTTCCTTAAACAGTCAAGCATGCAACAGTTGAAAGAAAATACTTGAAGATTGAAACCAGGCGATGTTTTTACAATCTTCAGCTGTCTGGTTTCAGTGAGCCTGCGCCCACTGTAGCCTCAGATTCCTGTTCTTGCATGACAGGAGTGGAACCCGATGTGGTCTTCTGCTCTTGTAGCCCGTCTGTCTCAAGATTTGAGGTGTTGTACTTTTTGGGATGCTTTTCTGCTCAGCATGGTTGTAAAGAGTGTTCATTTGAGTTACCGTAGCCTTCCTATCAGCTCAAACCAGTCTGGCCATTCTCCTCTGACCTCTCTCATCAACAAGGCATGCACACCTACTTGATGTTTTTTGTTTTTCACACCAAACTCTAGAGACTGTTGTGTGTGGAAATTCCAGGAGATCAAACCAGCCCATCTGGCACCAACAACCATGCCACGATCAAAATCACTGACATCATATTTTTTTCCCCCATTCCAATGTTTGATTTGAATATTAACTGAAGCTCTTGTATCTGCATGATTTTATTCATTGCGCTACTGCCATGTGATTGGCTGAGTGGATAATTGCATGAATGCACAGGTGTACAGGTGTTCCTAATTAACTGGTTGGTGACTGTATATACTGTTGCATCTTCACTGGACATTTTACGATCAAACATTGCAAATATATCAAATTAGTGACTCTCAACAACCTCAATGTTTGAAATGGAGCACTGCTGACTGGATATTATTTGAATGGAGGCCCATTTTCAGCACAGCGCTGACAGTGACATGGTGGGTGTTGCAATAGTACGTGATGGATGTTTTAGCTTCTAACATAAAAAAAAAAAAAAAAAAAAAAAAATCTGCTTTATCTATATGTTCAAGATATTGACAATGATTCATGCTGCCCAGCAATAAACACAATAATGCTGGATTTATTCATGAATGAATTTATTCAAAGTAAATGATTTGAAAGTAAGTTTATTTCTGTGATCTGTTTTGCTTTCTTCCTCTTCTTAGTGTCTTTGATGATGTTTTGACCATTCTGCTCATCTTGGCCATGTCCCCTAGAAAAGCCTGAATGTAGCAACCTTGCATATGTATCCTACAGCCCATGACTTTTGTCATGTTACATTTGTTGCTGTCTGCAGGGATTATTTCCCACAAAGGCAACCCAAGAATAATGAGAAATATTTGTCTCAGATTCTCACTTCTCATCTTTAATTATTTAAACTCCAAATACCCAATGACGTTCCACACTTTTATAATTACATATTTTTCTTATTAGTTTTACTGTAGTCACTGAACAATTCATAGTATTTACTGAATATGCTCTAAGATGAATAACTGAATAATAACCCAAAAATGGAGTGGAGTTTGCTAAAAGGCTTACACGTGGGATGGATGCGCTTGCAGCATGGGTGAGTTTTAGGCCTAGTCTGGACTTCACTGAAGGTGCCTTCACTCTTGGAGTTCCCTTTCTTCCTCTTGAGTTGGACAGATGCAATACTCCTGAAATTTTAATAAGGAAGAAAGCTGTGCTGGTGCTCAATACCTCAGTCCCATTCAGCAGTGTGTGATTCCGTCACCATGGTGACCCCTGGCCTAATGAGGTAAACAAATACTGTTGAATAGAGGTCCGCTTTCTGCCGGACCTGCCTTGTGTTGATAAGGTTGTTTTTGACGACAGGAGATAACACCCCCGTGGCAGAATCTGTTACCTCGTTGAAATATGGCAGATTTAGGATGAGTGCCAAATGCTGAGAATGAACCTCATTAGGGTTATAGTGTTCTTATTGGCACTTGAGGACAGCTTTAATAGCGTTTCAGTGGTGATATGACACAACTGCATTGGGACGCTTTATGATAATACAACTGAGGTGATACCACAGAGATTCTTTTGTATAATTTGGTAACTGCATAACCCAAAAAAGTTAATAATTGATTTTCTTAATAGTGGAATTGAGAAAATAAGCAAGCTACATCAAATGGGGAACAACACTAGACTTAACTGCTGCTGTAATCATAAAGACTGCCCTGAACTCACCCCAGGAATCTTCTTCACAATATGCTGATACTGAACATCCTCTCAACACATTTAGTACAGTGTAGAAGAGGAATGATTTATCCAGTGAAACCCAGAAGCGGATGGGTTTTCTTTTGAGTCTGGTTCCTCTCAGGGTTTTGTCCTCATATTGGTTTTTCTTTGCCACTGTTACTTACATACTTGTTTGTTGATTAGGGATCTGATTAGGGAGCTGCTTTGTCACAATATCTATTGTTAAAAGTTCTATAAAAATAAAATTGAATTGAAATACCACCCTATTTTAAGACTAGACTTGGTGGAAGCACCCGTGAAAGGAAAAGTATTCTAGACTGTTTAATTTTAATGTTGTACCACAGTGATGAAGCAATTATTTATGTATAATATAAGAGAAATTTACATTGGAGGTGTAGTGACTTATAGCCCCTATGCAAAACATTTTCTTTCTTGTGTAGCAAACACCAGATAAACAGAAGGCTAAACGGTGCCAACAAATGAATAGTATTGTACTGTTGAATTGTGATTTCTCAAAAAGTCTAATTTGTCCCGTCTTGTTTCCGTGCTATCTGTTCTGAACAGCAGACGTGCTGGCTGTTATCAACCCGTATTCATGCCAGCTGTTTAATGGTGTGGAATGTGTCCTTCGTTAGGATATCAGTGTCCTTTTGTGAAATAGTGAAAGGGATCGGAGACAGATGTAGATAAAGCACTTGGACAGCGTGGCTGCGATTTATGAGAGCCGATCAGATTGGGCTTTTGTTTGCTCGTATCCTGTTGTCACAGGCTGTGGACTATATTTTGTGGCTGTCCACTGATATTGCTAATGGCATATAAACACAACACAAGATACATGGGCATTACACTTGTCAGACACATAAAACTCTGCATGGCAGTGGGCAGTTATGCAATCAGTTAGTGCAGATTAAAGGCTTTAGCTGGGCTTAGCAAGTGTTTTAGACCAAAGAAGGAGACCACGCTGAAGAAACATACATATTTAAAAAAAAAAAAAAAAAAAAAAGACAAATTCAGTTGTACTTTACTATTATTTGACATACATTATTATTCTTTATTATCATGTTTTTTGCATGGTCTCTCTCTTTATTGCTAGCTATCATTTTATATAGAAGAAGCTTTTATTCAGAGCAACTTATAAGTGGGTTAGCATTAAGCTAGCAGTTGAGGGTTAAGGGTCTTTCTCAAAGAAAACTGTAGCTATTTGAATGATTTGTTTAAGTGATTTAGATTGATTTTGCCTTTCCTTTTTGTGCTTAAACATCCTAAAAGTAAGGCTAACTTTGCTAATTATGTATAACTTTTTGCTAGCATACATATTAGCTATTGCTAGCTAGTTCTTGCTAAATTTTATTTATTGATAACACTTTGGGAGCAGCATTGCTTAAAAGTTTGGTTCATTTCTTGAAAAGTCTCGGGTGAAATGATTTCTTTTGCCAGATTTTATTTAGTTTAGAATCTTACAAATAGCAAAAGGTTTATGCTAAGATCAGTAGTCATGCCTCCATGTCTCAGGGTTAGATTAAATGTTAAAACAGCTTAGCATATTAAGTGTGTATTGAGTGAACTTGACAGACATGATATAGGCTACAATAGACAAAAAATGAATTTCGTAACGTTAGCATGTTGAACCGCAGGTCTCCTCTGTGAGAAAAACCTTCAGTATCTCTCTCCAGATATCCAATATGTCCGTGCTATGAAAATAAGTGTGACACTTCGCTTTGAATAAAAGGTCCAGTGAGACTTTTTTTTGGCTGAGTTTTTTCCAGCTATGTGTCCTCTTGTACCGGCTTGTGTTCGAGGAGGAGACAAACTTTTTTACCTGAGCCTAAATTATTCACACAAACCCTGCCACTGACAAATTATGACATCAGACATGGAAATCAGGAGATCTCATGATGGCCGATTGTTGAATATGTTTTGAATACATTTGTAAAATTTCTATTTCATTTAACGTACCTGTATTGTTCCTGTGTGTGTGTGTGTGTGTGTGTGTGTGTGTGTGTGTGTGTGTGTGTGTGTGTGTGTGTGTGTGAGTGTGTGTAGTGTGGTAGAGTGATTCTGAGCTTATTCTGCTTTCTCTCCTGACCCAGTACACAGGTGACTGAGCCTGCTAGGTTACACTCATTAATCTTTCACCCGTCTGACCACTTCCTAATGACAGAGCCCCTGAATAAGCCCTCTTCTTCTAGTTTGAAATATTCAGTGCCTCTTTGTTTTCCTTTAGACCCGGACTGACATATGACGACTTTTTTGTCTTGTTTATGGACCTGCATAATCTTGTTGACAAGTTTGTGGGACCTTGCATATTTAATTGCAATATGGAATATTCCCTCCAGTGTGTTTGGGAAAGAGAGAGAGTAAGTGAGAGTGCATGTGTTTTTTCTTTTGTGAAAAGTGGCATTGGTTTCAAGGGGAATCCAGTTCTCCCACTCTTCTCCTTCTCCCTCCTTGACCCTCTCACTGTATTTCCGTCACTGTGTAACACAAACCGATGGAGCAGTGCTAATCCTCTTAGGGAATTCATTGCTAACTTGTCAGTCGGTGTCCAAATAAAACCATCCTTATGGGATTTAGACAGGAGGCTTTCACTCACTCTCTGACCTCCTGATGTAATTGGAGAGTTCGGCTCAGTTTGGCTAATAAGAATGGCTTAAATCTTAAAGCAGCACATTAATGTCAGATTAATCATGTACTGATTTACAGAAATCTGAGATTTAAAGCTTCACAATGATGTTTGATTTCTGCAGTGGATAGCCATAGTTTCAGTGGTTATTATAAACATAAAAAAACACCCTTTTTTGTGTTTCACTTTCCATCCTCAGCTGGAAATCGAGCCTAAAACACTATTTGATTAATAAAAAAAAATCATAAATTCCGTCCTCTTTTCTTTGATTAGGTTTGCCTTGTATAATTCAGTCAGCTCTTCTAAAACTAACCAAGCAATTTCTGTTTTCCGTCTTTTATTTTTTCCAGTGTTGTCAACTTCCAAACCAAGAACGGTGCCACACCTCTATATCTTGCATGTCAGGAAGGCCATCTAGAGGCTGTCCAGTACCTGGTGAAGGACTGTGGCGCAGAGCCAACTATTAGAGCCAATGATGGAATGACGCCTCTGCATGCTGCCGCCCAGATGGGACATAACACTGTTATTGTTTGGTTGGTGAGTGAAAATAGGTTTCGCAGGAATTTGCGGTTGATTCTTATTCACATGTACACTTACGTATATAAAGCATTTACATGAGTACAGTTTGTACGTCCTTACACCTTCATTCACTTTTACCTTTCACCCGTTGGGAAATTGCGATTCCTTTTAAGTTGCTAGACTTTTGTGAAATGTTTCTCTCTTTAGAATTTTTTATATTCAAATAGATGTTTAAACCCACTGGACTTTAGTCATTGCAGATTATTTAAACCCAAAGTAAAGTTAATGGAGATCATTTAAAGGAATAGTTTGACAAATAAAATGATATGAGAAAAAAAATGGCTCATACAACAAGTACACTGTAATTCAGTTCTTTGGCAATATCATGCAGACTTAATCCAACATGGTTTAGGATGCAGGTGTCTGTAATCTATAAAAATGAACACTACCTCATCATGTATGTCAAATCTTTAAGGTGGAATTATAACAGAAAGCTGAATGTTCTGATGAAACATCTGTTTGAATCGATTCAGCTTTATCCCTTTGTCCTCAGTGATCAGCTCAGCTCAGCTCAAGCAGTCTGTGATTATTGAGTCTCCTAATATCTTCTGAGCCACTGTGATTGTCTGCCAAAGTCCACTACATTTGGTCTGTTTCATTTCTGTGCAGATGAACTTTACAAACATCAGCCTTTCTGACCGGGATAACGACGGCGCCACAGCTATGCACTTTTCTGCCAGCCGAGGCCATGCCAAGGTTCTCAGCTGGCTCCTCCTCCACGGTGGTGAAATCGTGACAGACAGCTGGGGTGGGACGCCTCTCCATGACGCGGCTGAGAATGGAGAGCTGGAGGTGGGTGATGCACAGAATTACGTTTGAGGGAATACTCAGTGTTACAGTATTTTAATTTCTGTTGTCATATTACATATCAAAGATTTATCAGGCATAAAAATGTACGAATCTTTTACCTATGACAAATGCAATTTATGCAAATTTTGATCTAAATGGTACCATTAAATAAGTAATCATGTTCACTGTATTTGCTGTGGAACTCATGCAGCCAGTTAAATGGAATATGGGCTTGGCACGCAGAGGGAAAAGCAGGTGATGGTTAATCCAAATGCAAAGTGGAAAACCAGCATTTGCATGACTCAAAGACTAAAGCGTAAGCGATTTGACAGAGCAGATTTTGCCATTAAAGGGAATACGTATCTTTCCTGCCCACATAGGAACTTTCGTAACCTGTACAAAGGGTCATTTGAGTCTAAATTTTAAAACTGTTTCCGTCTGATTCCCTTAGCTGCAGTGATATTTCAGTGCTAATGCATTATTGGTCTTGTATTATATTAATATTGGGAGATGACTATGTCTAGAGTGTAGAATGAATAAATCTAAAATTGTTGCTGTTTAGATATATTTGATGATGATTATACGACTAATGGATACTTCAAAGGAAATCACACCTGACCCCTGACTACAAAACAGTGTTTTATATAGCTATTGTCATTCAGCAGGAACAACCATCATATAGTTTAATTCAGTTAGACTATAAGCAGTAAGTAACAAAAGAATCTTTTGTTTACACACATTAACTAAATGAATTCAGGCTGATTGATTTGGATTTTGACTGATTTGTTTAATGTCTAAAACCAGTAAATTGACTGTGGGAAATGAAACATCAGGTTGAATAAGTAAGCCAGACTAAATAAGACTGCAGAGCTAGACGCTAGTAACTTTATCCCAGCAAAGTGGTCTAGAGAGAATGAGGGCAGACTCGCACTCTTTCTGTCACCGTGAGTTTGAACGCAGGACAGCTGTCATCATGAATGCGCTCTTTCAACAAGAGGCCCTTTTGAACTCAGCCATTGGTTTAAGAGCCCTTAGCTCTTTTTCATGGACTAACATATGGCAGAGAGTAACACTGTCACAGATATTATTATGTGTTTAGTAGAACCGCTGTATTCAGTGTATTTTGTCATGGTTGACTAGATTTTGCTCATGAGGCTAAGAGTGTATCAGCAGGAACATGGTGACTGTCCATATTTTATTGGAAATTTTAAAATATGTGTGTGGGGGAGGGAGGCGAGGGGGTATGGGGGAGGGGACAATAATGGGTGGGGTGCTGAAAAAGTGAAGTCTCTTTGTGAATGAGATAAACCATCAAGAGGAGCTCTTTGGAATAGTGGCTTAGATAAATAATATACAGAATATACTATCAAATAAGGACTACAGTTAGGTCTTTAACCAGGTATATAAGGTTGAACAGTATGATTACATATTGACATTGTGATTGTAAATTATGTCACAATACACTTTTAGATATCAGTATTGTCAACACTTTTATGACACTAGTTGACTCACTTGTTAGTAGTACCATTGTACCTAATATTTTATGTCCTTTTCCATGTTTAATAACTTTTTGTACACATTAAATATAACTATCATTGAACTTATTTCAATGTTTTTTTCTTTTTTTTTACTGCCTCTCCAATAGGAAATCTTAATATGAATCCTAAATATTGATATTCATTTTGTGTATCATAAAAACATTTCATAGTATATTTACCACCTGGATAAACCAGAGACATAACAGAGAAGCACAAGAAGTACAGAGTATGAGGCAATAACCATGGATCAGAAAGTGACTGTGCACTGTTAATTTAAAAATTATTGTCTCATTTCATGAAATTTGCAGAAACACATAATTAAACCAATAATACATGCAACAGTGGACATTTAGAGCTTGTGAAATGGTTCCAGTAATTTTGGAGTTCATTGTAATACTGTCTGTCTCTATGTCTCTCTCTTACTCTTTCTGTCCTCACAGTGCTGTCAGATACTGGTGGTGAATGGAGTGGATCTGGGTATTCAGGACCAGGACGGCTTTACTGCAGCAGATCTGGCTGAATACAACGGACATGAGCAGTGTGCCAAGTACCTCCGTACAGTCGAAAACATGGTGAGAAGCACAACATGTGTTACTGTTTGTTGTCTTTCCAGGTTTTATAATAAATACATAAAATAAAATAAAAAATAAATATCCACCTTAATGTAGATAACATCCAATCCACATGTAATACCAGAAACCCTATCAGCAGCGACCTTGCCTCTAAATCGGCAGGTGGCGGAGGGATTTAGTGATTAAGCTTCATTAGAAATAAAGCAACGGCTTCATCATGAACAATGTATAGAGCTATAAACTAATGAAGAGTATTTTTTTTTTTTTGTCCTGACTTCCTTAAAGAGTGTGGAACATCGTGTCTTGTCGCGGGATCCCTCAGCAGATCTGGAGTATAAGCAGCCTGACTCAGGCCACTCATCTCCAAATGGCACATTAAACACGGGAGCCCGTTTCGATATAGGCTCTCCCTCCAGCTCACTGTCCAACTACGACTCACCCAACTCCAGTCCGTCCAGCACAGGGGAGAAAAAGGGCAGCTCTGCACCATTACGGGTAACAGGTAAGGAAAGCATATGAGTGGCATTTTAGGCTATAAATCAAACTGGACATCTCACACATACTATCATACTTTCTCACAGACACTGTCATACTCTTATCATGTACACTACCAAACCATACTCTCACACGTACTATATCATATTCATACTGTCATACACACTATGTCACTAAGGCACAGACCTCTTACACACTCTTCCATAGTTTCTCTCACTTACTCACATACTCCCTCACGTGCATTGCAGTACTCTGCTATACACACTATCTCTATACCTCTTACACACTCTATCGTACTCTCACACACATACTCTGAAATACTGTCATGCACACCTTCAAACCTCTTACCCACTCTATCATACCTCTCTCAGACATAGACACTATTGAACTATGCACACACACATGCACACACACACACACACACACACACACACACACACACAAACACAGAACCTAAAAGGGTTTTAATGCATTAACACAGTGAGGCTGGTTGTTGAATTTGAAACGTCTTGTATCATCATGAGGATTGGGACCACATGAGACGTTTAGTAAATACAAAGCTGTTTTGCCCTACATGGCTTAATACATTGTGTAATTACGCACATATTTTTGTAAACTTCTAAAGACTTTCATAAATCTGGGCTTTGGCCTTTATGTCTCTGAATTCCTTTGTGTTTTGAACAAAACTGTGCCCTTTCCAGTAACCCATAAACTGCAGACATCCTTGGCTGCTTAATGCAGCACGTGTGTCCTCTGTTTTCTTAACAATGCTGGGGCACAGTAGCGCTCACTGAACTGGAAGACTGTCATACAAATGTTCCCAAGGTGCTTTGAGGGCCACATGCTTAGAGCAAAACCAGTGGTACCCTCCAGTGGAAAGACAAAGATCTGCATCTGTTTCTTAGATTTTTTTTTTTCTGTGTAAGGTCAGGCATGCAATGTACAATTTGAGCCATTTTAATCCCACTGTCTTGATTCACCTATATATATATATATATATATATATATATATATATATATATATATATATATATATATATATATATATATATATATATATATAACCGACTATGCTTACTACCTCTAATGTCCTCTGCAAATCCACAAGCTGTACTGTATACGCCTACCCAGCCACCTGCAGATCTATGTACCTGTTCTTTTCCTGGTTTCAGTTTCAGTGCACGAGGTGCAAGACCATTTTTATTTTCAGTGGAATACTTTCAGATCATTGTACTATTACTTGTAATTGAATGTGAACTTGCTTAGTCATCATTATTACGCAAGTGTATGAATGGATAGTGGATGAATAGGTTAATGGCAGACTTTCCTACATCGGATGAATGCTAAATGTGTGTTTTGTCAAAGGGAGCCCTGAGACAGCCATCACTGACATGCAAACCTACATGGACATGCTGAACCCTGACCTCACTGTTGGGGACCAGAAAAACAAGGGGCCGTCGCAACCTCCGCCTCCTCCCACTTTCCCTCCACCTCCTCCACCTCCTCCACCTAGCTCTTCACAAATCCCTCCACCTCCACCCACTTACCCCGCACCAAATTTGCCCGAGGAGGAGTCTGCTGAGTTTCTGAAGGTGAAGAGCAACCTGCGTCACGTGGACAATTACACGGTGAAAAAAGAGGTATGCCATATATCCTTTATCCTGCATCCTTTATCTGACTGAAAAATAGCCAAGAAGTTGAGCATTACAAAATTAAGTCTTATCTTATTTTCCTTTTTCAAAACATTTTTTATGCAGTAACTATGCTAAAGCTAATAGGAAAAGTATGGAGCAAGCAAGTTGGATCATTAACCAGAATCAGAATGCGAATCTTTTAATATTTGACTCAGCAATCAGCATACTAAAATATAGTATATGATATATTACATAATAATAAAGCATGACTATACAAAACAAACTTTGCAATCAATCTAATGTTAAATCCCTGATAGTGGTTTTCAACAGGAGTTCCACTTAAGGATTTGTTTATTTATATATTTGCCTTAAAAATATTCTTCCTGGATTTAAAATAAAGAAAATTAGACAGCCTAGTTAATGCATTTGGTGAGTCAAAACTAAGAAGGTATCCATGTCACTGTTGCAACAGGTGTGGAAATATAAATTTTTTATTATAATAATCCCTACCAAAATACACTGATGACTGTTGCAATTAATATTGTTACCCAGTATCTAGGTTCCTTCTATCCTTACACATCCTGCAATATTCAGGCATTAAAGTTAATTTGTTTGGTGGACTCTCTACAGGAGTTCTAAGCATCATTATGAATTAATTCATTATTCTGCAGAGCTGAGCACTCAGGAACAAAACCCCATTCATTTCTCAAAAGACCATCTGAGCTTAATGTGGTTGCTCTGTATTGAACGAACGTTACAGAATGCCTTCTAGTGTCTGGCCTCTGTTATCTAAGTGGAAAATATACTAATCAGATGTCGGCTCATTAGGGTTATAAACCTTCTGCTCATACAATACTTTATGGAATGACAATGTTTTGAGAAGAAGATAAGAGGTTATACTTAACCTAATGGACAGTGGATAGCAGAGTCTATAAGATAATATGGCATGGCGTAATCTGCTAATCTCCAGGGCTTGAATGATATGTTGTTTCTAATATGCTTATCAAACACAGCTCAGTTGAACCCCCAAGGACTGGTGCCTGTGTTACTGAAACCTTGCTAAATTTAAAGCAGCTTGTCAGTCCATTACACACAGGCCTCATTATATATTACAAGGGCCTCACAGGGCATGACATCAGGCATGAAGGAGCGCTGGAACAAGAAGACAGCATTGTGCTGAGAAGCAGGTGGGTGTCATTTATGTGCAAGGGTGAAAAAAGTGTTGAACCGTAATGGTGTGAGTGTTTAAAATCTATTAAATCAATAGTTTACAGTCTATTCTCGGCTTTGTGTCCATGCTAAAAAAAAGTACCTAATGTGTAGATTAAATTGTTGACTGCGTCATTGAGTTATTTGGCGCATTGAGATAACACTTGCAGCAGACCACGGATAGTTCATTATATAACAATAGAAATGAACATAATTTCCTCCCAATAGTCAGTTTTATCCTTGGGGAATTTCAATTCAACAAATGGCACAGCAGGGAATCACTAAGTGCATCCCAGCTGTAGGACACACCTCCGGCATATCCTCGAGTGGAAACGTGTTTAGGTACAGGACAGTTCTGTAAACTAACCACATCATACCACATAAATCATTACACATAGTTCAACGTGGTGTACTCTGATGCTTGGAGACCATGAGAAAGTGCTGGACTGTTGGTGAAGTGAACTTGTGGCCCGGTCTAAACTCATGGCCCATTTCCCACTAATCAAGTGAGGGAGACACAAAAGCACACATACATAATGCAGCTTTTGTGTCCTTGTCCTAATGAAGGAGGCCCATTAGCCTGAGCCAGACTCCCACTGGTTTTAATGATGTGCTGAATGATGGACCTGAAATTACTTCAAGTAATTAACTGTGCCAGCACTCCTACACAAATGAGCCCTTGGTTCCAATAAGGGACAGAAAATATGTTTTTATAGCTGTATAAGGTAGTGTCACAATAAATAAAACATGACAAGGCATGCTGTTATGGGAAAATAATAATTGTTTTTTCATTTATTTATAAATGACAGGTCATATTTCAAAGTGTTTATAGTTATTTAATATTGGGGAACATTCGCTAGTGAACATGCAAGTTAATTCTTGTGATCATTAAAGTTATAGCAGCTACAAACAGTCATTCCCTCACCAACCTCTTTTTTCTAGAAATTTAATATGCACTTTGTCATGTTATAGAGAAACCAGAAAGTATAAAGTTCTCTATCTGGAAGACTTTCCTGTGGTGGAAAACTTAGTGACTGTTACAAAGCCCTGACACTAGAGACTTCTTCGATAAATGTTAAATAAAAATCTCTTTATAGAGGGCTTCATTGTATAAATTATTAAACAGTTTAATTAGTTAAATAACAACATGATTATGATTAGCTTTAGATTATATGGACTGTCCTCTATATAAGTTCCTGTATATACAGTTGCAGTCAAAATTATTCAATTGCCATTGCAAATCAGGTTTACTGTCAAAATTTACAGATTTCAGCTCTTTGCAATGAACAAATCAAACAAAAGCAACTGAAATAGCTCAACATAACGAATGCTTCAAGTGGTTTCCCCAAATTCAACTGAAAATGCAACTTATAATGACTTCTCCAGTTTCAAAATTATTCAACCCCTTCATGGCGAGCATCTTCGGTACTTAGTAGAGCACCCTTTTGCTGTTATGACCTGCTGCAAACGAGATGCATAGCCAGACACCAGCTTCTGGCAGCATTCCTGAAGAATCTTAGCCCATTCCTCATGAGCAATGGCCTCCAGTTCAGTAATATTCTTGGGTTTGCGTGCCCAAGAGATTTTCATCGGAGATTTTCTATGGGGTTCAAGTCAGATGACTGATTGCCACTGTAGAATCTTACAGGACTTCTTCTGCAACCAAGCCTTGGTGGAATTTGAGGTATGCTTGGGATCATTGTCCTGTTGGAAGGTCCAATGACACCCAAGCTTTAGCTTCCTCACAGACAGCATGATGTTTTCTCCTAGGATTTCCTGATATTTCAATGAATCCATCTTGCCTTCCACACGCTGCAGGTTTCCAGTGCCAGAGGATGCAAAGCAGCCCCAGAGCAGCACCGAGCCACCACCATGCTTGACTGTGGACAGAGTGTTCTTTTCAGTGTATGCTTCATTCTTCTTCCTCCAGACTTTTCTTGTGCTTTTAGGTCAATAGTGGTGTACGTCTTGGAGTTCTGGCATGGAAACCTTCTGCGTTTGGTACGTGCCTTACTGTGCTCACTGAAACCTAAGTGCCTGTTGCCACCAAGTCTTGCTGCAGGTCTTTTGCAGTCACTTAAGGGTTTTTCACATCCTGCCTTCTCAGAAATCTGGTTGCAGCCATTGCAGCTTTTTCTTCCCCGTACAGGTAGTGTAACCACTGTTCCCACTTTGAACTTGCGAACTATGCTTCCTAGGAACATTCAGTGCCTTCACTATCTTTTTGTATCCTGTTCCTTGTTTGTGAAGGGCGGTGATGTCTTCTCTTAACTTTTTGGACCATTCTTTTGACCTAGCCATATTTTTAACATGCAATCAAACGTGACACTCAATAAACCCCTAGCCAGTTCAGGTATTTCATGTGTTCCAGCTCAAGCACACCTGGTGCAACTAATGAAGCCATTGATTAGTTGCATCAAGTGTGCTTGAGACAACTCCTGTTTTGCATATTTGTGCTGTTGTGAGGGATTCTATTCAGGGGGTTGAATAATTTTGAGACTGGAGAAGTCACTATAAGTTGCATTTTCAGTTGAATTTGGGGAAACCACTTGAAGCATTCATTGTGTTGAACTATTTCAATTGCTTTTGTTTGATTTGTTCATTGCAAACAGCTGAAAGTCTGTACATTTTGACAATAAACCTGATTTGCAATGGGGTAGATTTAAGAATTCGACAGTGTCAAAGTATAATGTGTTTTGTAATATTAATCAAAAAGTTCTGTTAAGTGGTTGGAAAACATTTATCATTTATTGAACCTTTCTAAATGAAAAACAGGGCTGCATCTCTCGAAAGTATCGCAGTAGTACATGACTACGTGCAAAAACAACTCCTGCTTAAATCGCATGCTCATTTGATGTTCTGTGCGTGCATTCACTGGTAAGAAGTGTGTTTGTTTTTGTAACACAGGCAAACAGTTTAGGTGTGGTTTACAGGCTTTTACAGAAGATAAAAATCAGTCTAAACCCACCAAACTGTGTCTCTCATCTCAATAGCGTTCCGATATTTCAAAAGAACGACATATTTATAATTTGGAAGGATATCTATCAGTTCTACAGTTGTAGTTGAACAAAGTCATCTAATATCCAATGTGCTGGATACTGTGAAACATGTAACGTAAATCTTTTGAAATGGTACATATGTGTTTATTTGAGGTCCAATTTCTGGCATGGCTCGCTGATCCATTGATAAGGTTGGTTAATTAGAGTAATCCACCTCTCATTCACTTCACATGAACACACACACACACACACACACACACACACACACACACACACACACACACACACACACACACACATACACACACCCCTGCTTCCAGGTGAAAAGCTCTGGTCTGGCTTTTTTTTTTGCTTGCATTAAGTATTAATCACTGCCCTGCCCAGGGGGACTTTATAGGAACATTTATGCACGCGCACATACACACACACACACACACACACACACACACACACACACACACACACACATACTTTTTTCCCATTGAAAAGAAGGCCAAATTTTAGAAAACAATAAGCCAACTGCTAAACACTAAACACTATATTTTTACTAGCTGCAATGTGTTTATAATGTGTTATTAAATATAGCAATTTTGCCTTGATTTATACTTTTTTTGTGAACCTAAATAACAAAACTAAATAAATTACTAAATTAAAACAATAAAAAAAGGTCTCTGCTGGGTTTGCTGCTGTTGTACACAGCGTCAGAAATCCCCTTTTCCCAAAACATCTGGTTCAGGTTGTAATAATGAGCAGTTGTGTAGGACTTAAAAATGTGCCCTCAGTACTGGAGTTGAGAATTGCTGATGTAAACTATTCATGACTTACGGATTTCCGCACTTGAAGTGGTATTGTATCTGTTGATTTAGTTGACTGAAAGTGTCTGATATATATAAAAAAAAATGTAAGCTGTCACGCTTGCACTATGCATTGTGTGCTCTTTGTTTAGTGGCAAAGAAAACTGGCAATAGACAAAATAAACAATTTGAATAGATGCATTTTCCTACACTAAATAAGCCAGTGACTGAACGTTGGCGATATATATTGATGCATTTCAGCAGCACTGTGCATTCACGGTAAGAGCAAATCATCAGAAAACCCTGATGAAAATATTTGACGAGCTGCTAATATTTGTTACTTTTGTCTGAATATAAACTATTCGGTAGAAAAGCATGGTGCACTTCCCCTCACAAAAACATCACAACTAATAGAGTTTACAGGTGTTGTTTGTCTTTCACTCAACTGTACACACACACACAATATATGCGCATATATACACTCGCATACAGACTGCAACTCACTATTTGTTTGCAGTAGCAAGGAGGAGAAAGCAGCATAGCAACAATAAGCATTGTCCATGAAAATCAATCCCCTGAGGCTACCACAGCGCCACAGGTGCTCATGGCAACCACTTCCTGAGGCACAGGCTCCTGTTTAGCCTAATGGAGTTTACTGGAATTTCATTTGTTTGACGTTATCTTGTTCATCTGAATAGCATGTCACCATACGTCTAATATAAAGTGCTATATTAATAGAAGACAGAAGCATTTTTTTAATCTAAGTCATATTGCATAGAATTTCCAAAATCTGCTTTTTAACATATAAATTGTTGCCTTCATCTGTTTTTTTTTTTTTTTTTTTTTTTTTTTTTTTTTTTTTTTTTTGTCAGTGCATTCATATACTTCCCAGTATTAAAAGAATCAAACTGTTATACTTTCACAATGAAGGAGCTCTGTGTTTGTAATCAGATTCCCATCCGCTGCCAGTGCTTATAACGCAATCGTTAAGCCGGCTGGAGATTCAATACCAAGTAGCCATGCCCTGCCGGTGTGTCACTGTGCTTTGCATAAAAAGCCCTAGCCACTCTGGGTTTGTGATTGGTCAGCACCTGGGCAGTTACATCACTATGCTGGGCTAGGATTGGCTAGTGTGTCTGTGAAGGCGGGGAAAGGTAAAGCCAGTGGCAGGTAGAGTATCACGCACACAGTGGAATGGGGATCCGGTGTCACCTGTGCAACCAGCAACTCTGGGCTTCTCAGCTTCTCTGAAACTGCCTGGACTACAGGGACAGAGACAGGGTAAAGCGCAATATATACTTTTTTTTTGGGGGGGGGGGGCGTTTTTAGATTGTATTCGGATTAATGTTTGGCAAGCATTTGATCCTTCTTGAAGCTTCCAGAATGTTCTAACAGCTTGGCTTGTATATGTATATGACCTAGGAGGTACTGTGTACATGTAAAATAAAGGTTCTTGGGGTTTTTTAGTGACAGTGAGGAAGATTTTAGGAAGAAATTTCATTGTTATTTATTATCATTTGTATAAGAACATACATAGTGCTTTATACCTACATATTGGCACTGATAACCTTCTGTGGATGTTGATCGGAGCTTACAGGTATCCTGAACACCCTCTGAATGAGTCATAACTATGTCATGGTTGGGCAAGTGTGAATCGGTAAATGTGCATGGAGGATAAGTAATGAAAAGTTCCACAGGTTCTGAATGGGGATGAGTTTAGAAAGGCACATCTGTGTGGACAATTTCCCTGATGCATGACAATCACACCACCTGAACAGGGCTGACTTGTGTTACACCAGAAGCCGGTTTATGGGGAGGAAGGGGCTTAAATCAACAATGCAAAGAGGTATGGTGTAATTTGGCTCTCACGTTCAGTCTTTGTTAATAGGGGGATGTATAGATGTTAAAAGTAGCTGTAGTAGCCTATATAGAATTATATAGAACCATGGACAAGTTTATAGTTTGTTTTTTGTCCAGTTGTCATTGCTTCTTGACAAGGTACTTGAAATGTACAAACTCTTGATGAATTATTTTCATCAAGATTGCCATAAAAGCATGGGCGGCAACGCCACGTCCTCTCTGCTTCATGTTCATTTTAATTATTCAGGCTTGTCTTCTCAGTCTATTCGTCTGTCACCTGTTTCTCCTCTTTATGCTGTCACTTTTTTTTTTTGTTTTGTTTTGTTTTTATTTTCTCATTTCATTTTCCTAACACATTTCCTGGTGGGGGTTGCAGTTGTCTTGTTGGTATTATAGCATATTAACAAACTGTACAGCTTCAATGGCAGACAGTTGAAGTGTTTTTGAAACCGTACAAGGTATGACACTTGAAAGGTGGGATTGAAATGCAAATAGAGGTTTTTTGCATTAGGAAAATTCATTGAGACCAGGAAAAGCATCGTCGCATTTTTTGTGGAAGGCATGGAAATTTCTAGAAGATGGCTGCCTGTATTTAGGCAGAAAAGAACTGTAGAAAAGAACCATGTGACTGTGATATGTTTTTGTACATATTTTACTATCAATCAGGATTAGAATAGAGACAGTTATCTTGTATGAGCGAATTATAAAGAAGTAGAATAAGTAGAATTAAGCAGTGGCTTGATTGGGAGCTTTAAAATACAAAGCAAAGCACAAAAGAAAGGAAAAGAGGATTGTGTAAATCTCATTCTTTGGCATGTTTCATGTAGACCAATGCCTGTTTTTTGGTCATTGTGCCTGTTATGTATCAAGTTAAGCCTGATAAATATGTGATATAAGACATCATGCTATTGTTTGCTCTTTTACTTTTTTTTTTTTTTTTGCATCATTTACATTTCCACCTCGAACGAATCGTCTGTGTGGCAGAAACTATTTTTATCAGTATGCATATTGAATTCCATAATCTACTTCCTCCCTAGGCTTATGCATCAGTGGAAATGACAACGCTGTCTGTAGGCCTATTCATTCAGTCCTGGAACACTTAATTACAATATGGGATGATTAAATTTCTCAGAGCCAGTATGTTATTTCAGGATTAGTTATACTTTTTGTAAGGGGCAAGCAAATTCATAGTGAGCTCAGTATAACCCTTTGTGTGAGTCTGTGTGTTTTGTACTGTTTCTATTACAGTTTCCTTTAATTCCCTGCACATAGTTTATGCACACTGGTTTATTTTACTGAGATTGCCATTAGAAAGGGTTTTAAAACTTAAGCACAGGTTAGGTCTAAAAGCATAAAAGGATAAACTCTCATTGTATTTTGTGAAGACATACATCATCCACTTTATTTGGAACACCTGTACACCTGCTCATTCATGCAGTTATCTAATCAGCCAATCAAGTGGCAGCAGCATGATGCAAAAAGTCATGCAGATAGAGGTCAAGAGCTTCGTTTAATGTTCACATCAAATGCAAGAATGATGAAAAAGTGTGATCTCTGTGACTTTGATCATGGCATGAATGTTAGTACAAGATGGGCTGGTTTGAGTATTTCATAAACTGCTGATCTCCTGTGATTTTCACACACAGCAGTCTCTAGAGTTTACACAGAATAGTGTGAAAAACAAAAAACACTGAGCGAGAGACAGTTCTGTGGGTGGAAACGCCTTGCTGATAAGAGAGGTCGGAGAAAATTGGCAAGATCGGTTCGAGCTGCCAGGGAGTATATAGTAACTCAAATAATGACTCTTTACAACTGTGGTGAGCAGAAAAGCATCTCAGAACACACAGCATGTTAAACCTTGAGGTGGATGAGCTACAACAGCAGAAGACCATATCAGGTTCCACTCCTGTCAGCCAAGAACAGGAATCTGAGGCTATCATGGGCACAGACTCATCCAAACAAGACAGTTGAACACTGGAAAAAGTCCAGGTGATTTCTTTCTAATTTTAAGTAGGACGATTAGATTTTGCATTGTGGTGCTACCACATGATTGACTGATTAGCTGCGTGAGTGTGCAGGTGTTCAGGTGTTCCTAATACAGTGGACGGTGAGTGTATATTTGTGAAAGCACACTGACTTCACCAGGACAAACAGTGTGCCTTTATATACTGAAGGAATATAAGGTCAGAATATAATTATAGACACTATAATGCAAAGAGGCAGAGAATCCACACAATAATTGATTTTATAAAATGCCACACAAGGTTCAAACAAAGTGCATCCACCCCAACCTGATCACACCAGATTTGTGTGAATTCAAACAAACGTGGCAGCTTTGAAGGATTTTGTTTGATTTCATATGAAAGAGATGGGACAAATGCAAATCCATGACCCCAAAATTACCCTTTGTATATATATATATATATATATGTGTGTGTGTGTGTATATATATATATATATATGTGTGTGTGTGTGTGTGTATATATATATATATATATATATATATATATATATATATATATATATATATATATATATATATATATATTTATTTTTATTTTTTTTTTTTTTTTTTATACAAGACTGGATATGAAGACACATACATAAATAAAAACAGTAACTAATGATGCCATGTGCTGTACAATGAAGAATGATCGATGAACAGGAGAGTGTATAGACAGAAGCAAGAGTATGAGGAAGATGTTGTTCAGGAAGAGAAACAGTCAGACTTCCACGCCATCAGCCATGATTTGCGAGTGTTTGGCCACAGACAACTTCTCATGAGGTGTAGTAAAATCTGTCTGGCCAAAAAGAAATGAGGGGGGAGGAACCATTGAAGTATTGAATTATTTGTCAGCTGTTCTGAGTGTTTATTTTACTTTAATTCCCTTATTCACTCAGTTCAGTAACAGCATCGTGTTACATGTTGGTTATTATTTTACACTTGAACAAAAGATGATCAAAGGAAATATAAACACCTCAATCAATAATTCATCACGTATCTATTCCTTGTTTGGAAAAATGACACTGTCATAAAGATTGTGACAACTGTTCAGTGGAAAAATATGATTTGTTGTAGAAATTCAGGTGATGTGATGTTAATATTATAGTAAGATGAGTGCTCTTGCCTAAATATGAGAAATGTATACAAGGGAATGAGAAGAACTGTAATCTTTATAATGCTGATCTGAGATCAGTAGTCACTCTACACATTACAGTAGAAAACTAAGTGGATCAATAGTGTAAGCTTTCATATTTAAGAACACTCATGTATATTTGATTCGTCATTAATTATTGTTTGTGTGCTCTATTTTTCGGCACCAGTTGTCAGGAGGGGAGAACCCAGACAGACTGCGGCGGGTGGACTCCAACAGGAAGTCACGAAGCTTCAGTAAGCAGCCCAGCACTGGAGACTATTACAAGTCCCTGGGCAACGACATCACGGACGGGCAACCCGGGACAGACATGGCACCTGATGAGGAGGTACATCATGAACGGTTCAACTTTGTAGCTATCATTTGGGTACGATTTTGGTGTGAAAGTTATTTACGTGACAAAAAAAGCGCAGGAAAGCAATACCAACATGGCTGCTACGTATTCCTGTGTGTGTGTGTGTGTGTGTGTGCATGTGTGTGTGGACCTAGCCAGCAGCTCCTCTCCCTTACCTGCTACATTACAGCACAAATCCGTGCAAGGTGTGGCACAGCACTGGCAGAACCTGGCTTTTAATCCACATATTAGTTGCACTGCTCGATAAACACTATGAGCTGTTTGCACAGCTCTTTCATCGTGTTACATAACCCTGACATTTGGGGCCTTGGGTTTTTTATATCATTCATCAAAACAGAGCTACGCCTCATTTCCAAAACAGAATACGAGTCCTCTGGCCATTGTGCACGTTTAGTATTAAAACAAGCCAGACGGATATAAAACACATTATGTGTTTTATGCATTTTATCTGAAAAACTGATTCAGTTCTGACAAATTAAAACAAAAATTACTGGATTCTTCACTAGAATAAATAAATGAAAATGGTTTGTTCTTATTTAACAAAGAGAGTGGGGACTATAATACAAAATGCAAAAAGTTCTCAAGTGTCAGTTATTTTATATTAATATTAATATAGTTAATATTCTGTATCTATATTAATAGAAATTAAAAACGATAACATAATATTAAAAAAATATGGATGCACTGAAATTTTGACTACCAAATTTTCAGCTGTAAATAGTCAAAAAAGGCCAAGATTTCAACAGAAACATAACTGAGCCTCGTCACACACAGCCTAGTAGATGCTATTTTTTTTTTACATGTCTACCAGAAACCAGCTCATACTAATAAGTTCCTGGCTGCAGTTTTACTACAAAAAAATCAAACAAGTTTTGGTTTTTGGTGTGTCCCAGTGTGTCCTAAATTTTGGTTTCATCCAGGAATTTTCATTTCGGTACATCATCTCAGTAATATTACATGCTTTATTGTTGCAGTTTATGTTTTTGAGTGGTGCAACAGAAAAGCGTTTGACATATCATTAGGATATTCCATCCATCCATCCATGGTTCATGCCGCTTATCCTACACAGGGTCGCAGGTTAGCCTGGAACCTATCCCAGGGAACTTGGGGCTCAAGGCAGAGGACACCCTGGATGGGGTGCCAGCTCATCGCAGGGCACAATCGCACACACATTCACACACTACGGACAATTTGGAAATGCCAATCAGCCTACAATACATGACTTTGGACTGGGGGATCGAACCCCCATTTGAACCCCCAACCCAGGTGTGAGGCAAACGTGCTAACCGATAAGCCACCATGTCCCTATCATTAGGATATTGTGAGTTCAAATCCAGATGATGCCACAGCCATCTGTAATTGGGAGTCCAAGAGAGCAAAACTGTCTGTGCTCTCTGGTTGGGAGGGATGGAGACACTAGCCAATCATGGGCGTCTGTGAGCTCATGTATGTGGAAGATAGCACGTTTCCGCAGAGTGTGTTCAGGTGAGGGGCAGGTTAGAAAGGATGCACTGGCTGTCTTCATGTCTTAGACAATGTATGCGTTCACCAGTTCGTAGCTGTCATGCAGAGGTGATTGCTTTAAGATTACATCGGAAATCCGGCCTTCCCCATCATTTCATTAAAATGCAGCAATGAAATGTTTACAAAAGTGTCTATAATATTCATTAATCTTGGTGAAATTTAATATTTTAAGGACTCAAAATATCTAATATCTCACTGCAATTTCTTACTGTTTGTTCAATTAACATAAATTGTATTTGGTGGACAGTGGCTTATTCGAAGCCCCCGATAAACCGGCGATAATAATCCAGCAAAGCCCGGATTCTATGGGCTTCTATAGCAGATTCAAGTATTTGCTGTTTGCTGTCAATGTGTCATAAGGGAGAGCTAGATATTGGGTATGAATTGGAAGAAATGTGGTAAAAAATTTTGTTGCAGTTTCTGTATTAAAGTTCTTCACTGATACCCAGTGCACACACACACACACCTCACTATTGTCTGTGATCTCTGTTGAGCTAGTTACACTCCCAGTAGGAATCCACCCTCTCCAGTAGAACCAGATGGCACTTGACATGTCCCCTGAGTAAAGACCCATTAGCTGCTCCATTCATTGTGACATGAAGTGGACCATATGGTGGGAGAGGGGAGAGAAGCGTGGGTTCATTTTTTGTAGGGGAGGGAATAACACGCACGTGTCTGGCACGCGCCACACACTGGGGGCTGTGGGGGCACGTGCCATGGTGGAAGGGAGGGGCGGAGGGTTAGGAGGGGGGATGCCTTTATTAGTACTGTGACAGCTGGGGGTGCTGACAGGGTAAATAATAGTCCCCTGAGAGCAGGAGTGTGGAGGATTGTAGGGCTTAAGTCACAACAGATGTCTGCTCATTCCTCCGAGTCACTGATCGTCTTCGCTTAGCTTTTAAACCCTAATGAGGCAGCTTGAATATGCGGGCGAGGAGATGTTTTTGAAAAACCTCTAAGATAGTAATAATGAGATAGCAATTATTATAATTTTAGTAATTATATACAACTAATAAAATTGCCAGTGATGCAATTAATTACTACATTTTGGGGCCTGTGATTGACTAAGCAATTATATTAGCGGCACAGTGGCTTAGTGGTTAGCACGTTTGCTTCGCACCTCTAGGGTTGGGGGTTTGAATCCCACCTCTGTGTGCACGGAGCTTGCATGTTCTCCCCGTGCTTCAGGGGTTTCTTCTGGGTACCCAGTCCAAAGACATGCGTTGTAGGCTGATTGGTATCTCTAAATTGTCCGTAATGTGTGATTGTGCCCTGCGATGAGTTAGCACCCCGTCCAGGGTGTCCCCCACCTCGTGCCCCGAGTCCCCTAGGATAGGCTCCCCGTGACACTGTGTAGGATAAGCGGTACAGAAAATGGATGGAGATTTTGTATATTATTGATATTTAATTTTACAATTTATAGGAATAAATGTTTTTAGAATTTCTTAGGAATTATTTAAGTGCAGAAAACATGTTCAAGGAAATGTGGCAAATAATGTGTGAAAGCCAGGATTGTTCAGCACCACCAGTTTTGTATAATTCAAAATTATAGTCCATACTAATTTCCAGTGATGGACAGAATACAAAATAATTCACCTGAGTAAAAGCAAAAGTAAAAGTGAAATAAATGTAAAAGGTATGATGCAGAAAATTACTTGAGTAATTTTTTATGTCTATTTGACATATGACTCGTGTCTGTTTGCCTACTGACACATTTAATTTGAAAAGTTGTACTGTCTATTCTATTCTTTTGATAAATAACCAAGTGAGCTACGCTGAAGTGAACAGCACCTTCATTATCAACAGTATAATGAAAAAGGTAACGTTAGCTGACTGTTGCTGTCTACTTTAATTTGATCAGTAAGGGTAAAAGTACTATGATTTAATTACTGTATCCTCAGAAAGTACTGTTCCAGTGAACCATGTACTCAAGTACTGTAATGAGAGTTATTTTCCACCCCTGCTAACTTCTATTCACAATCAGCAGTGTTATAGCAACAATGTGGGAGAAACTACTGACGACTTTTGGCTCTTGGTTTAGTTTGACATGATTTGACAGTAAAATGATGGTGTCTTCTTTCTCCGTGCAGGGTTCAGTTCTGATGGAGGAGCCAGCTGACACTTCCTCTGTAGTGGAGAATGGGACGGGAGAGAGCGAGGAACCTCCCGCACCTCCTCCTGCGCCTCCTCTGCCTCCTGCCCAGAGTCCACCTCCAGCACCCCCTCTGCCTTCTGAGGTCCCCCCACCTCCCCAGAGCACCAACACTCCTCCAGCGGCCTCCAGCCAGCGCCGCATGTCCTCCTCCTCTAGCAGTGAGTACTCTCTGACTCATCAATAACAACCCTCCATCCTCATCCCTTTTCTCCTGCAACTCCTGTCATTTTATAAATGTGCTCATGGCCTGCTCTCCCTCACACCATCCACATCTAAATAGTCTTTCGGTCTTCTTAATTTCTTCTCCGGCCGTGTTTGTGTCTTCTGTTGGAGACGTAGGGCTGATCATGTAGTCAGGTATTTATCAGAGGGGAAGCCTGGATGTGTGAACAGACAGGTGGCTGATCAGCAGGTGCTCATGCTCCTTTGGTTTATATGAACTGCAAGCAGACCTGAGCTCTGGTGCCGTAATGGGAATTGAAACAACTTTTAGTATAATCTCAATGAAAATTAACTATATGTATATGTTATAACTGTATAAAGGGATATAGCAGTTTTTTGTTCTTTCTCTTGAAGATAATTACACAAAATAACACAGTTTATCATGTTACTGAGATCTCCTCTGTCCTGAATCCTTTTCCCATGGCAGAAAATTTACTGACTTCTTTTGTTAAACAACAGCACATATTTAATGTATATTATTAGTCTTAGTTTATGTGGAGCTTCTACCATGCAATATAAACTTGTTATCTAAACTAAGTACAGCCTAAACTACTGTCAGAGCTGCTATTATAGAAAAGTAGAAATCACCTTCTGATCAGATTTGAGAATTCACCAGTGCTGTGCCCCTTTGCCTTGATCTTTTCTTGGGCTTTGATCATGTCTTGATCATGTCTTGGGCTGTTTTTTTTTTTTTTTTGGCACTCCATGTTTATAGATACGATTCCTCGTGCTTTAACAAATGGATGTTGGCACAAATTATACTCAATTGTGGTGAATGTGTGCACTGGGTTACTTTGTTGGGTCCTTTTTTGAGATTCTCTATAAGATTCTGTTATTTAAATATAGAAATTGCAACAGTGCAGCATGTAAGGTTACTGAGATGAACAAAGTTGGTTTTATTTTAATGTCAATGCAGTAATTGCTATGCATTAGGGTCAAAGTAATTGTTACCTATTGTGTATATCCAATTGACCATTAAACCAAACTGTTAAATTTAGCTACTTTGAAGACTTTACTGCACCATGGATCGTTGACAGACAATATTTTAAGATCGTTTTGATGCCAAAACAGAAAACTTAAAGTCTGTCCATGTAGTTGGACAAAAACAGCTGTATCAAATATTTGTTTTAAACATATTTCCATGATATCAGTGTTGAGAATGTTAGATAATAATAGATCAGTTGAGCAATGCTTTTCCCACACTGTTCAGCAATAGTGCTCCCCCATCAGCTAGATCCCATTGTAACCCCTGTTGATTAGCCACTTGTTTTGGGTTAAGCTGCTCTCAGAGACTTAGCATTTGGACTACAGGTGTATTTGGGCATATAGCAAGGAACCTATGCAAAAACTAGAGCTATGCAGTAAGTGAAATGTTTCATTGGTCTTGATCTGGACTGACTATGCTGAACTGACCCTAGGTGTGAATGAGTGTGTGAATGTGTGTTTGTCCTGCGATAGACTGGCATCCCATCCAGCGTGTATTGTTGCTTTGCGTCCGGTGTTCCCGGGATAGGCTCCGGAAGTCTGGATCCACCACGACCCTGACCAGAATAAAGTGGTCACTGATGATGAATAAAAGAATGTGATTTCTGAAATTCAGTATTCTTAGTTTAATTTTGGTTGCACTGTTAAGTTCAATAAATACTCTCTCTCTCTCTTTCTCTCTCTAGCCAATCAGATTAATCCTGTGGGGTAAATGATATTAATTGTTAAAGCATGGCAAGAACTAACTTACTAAATAAATTATGTAAGATGATCTATGATGTCTATGCTTACTACTGTTTTTTTAATGAATGTGCCAATGTGACAATTTCCTAATATATGAAAACAAACTTATTTTAATATAAAAAAAAATTCTCATCGCTTATTGTTATTGGGGTGTTTTGCAAAAATATACAGTGCCCTCCACTAATACTGGCACCTTTGGTAAATATGAACAAAGAAGCCTGTGAAAATCAGTTTTTATTGTTTAACCTTTTGACAAAAATACTCTGCTCTCATGGTGTGCAACAATTATTGGCACCCTTTTTGTCAATACTTTGTGCTACCTCCCTTTGCCAAGATAACAGCTCTGAGTCTTCTCCTATAATGCCTGATGTGGTTGGACAATACATGGCAAGGGATCTGAGACCATTCCTCCATACAGAATCCTTCAAAATTTGAGGTCCACGTTGGTGGACTCTCCTCTTCATTTCACCCTACAGGTTTTCTATGGGTTTCAAGTCAGGGGACTGGGATGGCCATGGCAGGATCTTGATTTTGTGGTCAGTAAACCATTTTTGTGTTGATTTTGATGTATATTTTAGATCATTGTCCTGCTGCAAGATTTTAAGATTTCTGGCAGAGGCAGTCAGGTTTTCATTTAATATCTGTTGATAGTTGATAGAGTCCATGATGCCACGTATCCTGACAAAATGTCGAGGTCCTCTGGCAGAGAAACAGCCCCAAAACATTAAAGAGCCACCACCATATTTAACCGTGGACATGAGGTACTTTTCCATATGGCTACCTCTCTGTGTGCGCCAAAACCACCTCTGGTGTTTATTGCCAAAAAGCTCTATTTTGGTTTCATCTGACCATAGAACCCGATCCCATTTGAAGTTCCAGTAGTGTCTGGCAAACTGAAGACGCTTGAGTTTGTTTTTGGATGAGAGTAGAGGCTTTTTTCTTGAAACCCTTCCAAACAACTTGTGATGATGTAGGTCACTTCGGATTGTAGTTTTGGAGATTTTCTGACCCCAAGACGCAACTAACTTCTGCAATTCTCCAGCTGTGGTCCTTGGAGATTTTTTGGCCACTCGAACCATCCTCTTCACAGTGTGTTGAGACAATATAGACACGCGACCAATTCCAGGTTGATTCATAACATTTCCAGTTGACCGGAACTTCTTAATTATTGCCCTGATGGTGGAAATGGGCATTTTCAATGCTTGTGCTATTTTCTTATAGCCACTTCCCATTTTGTGAAGCTCAACAACCTTTTCCCGCACATCACAGCTATATTCCTTGGTCTTACCCATTGTTATGGATGACTAAGGGAATATATGTTACCTCATATTTATACCCCTGTGAAACAGGAAATCATGGTTGAACAATTTCCTGTTCCTAGTCACCCAGGTGTACTAAAAAAATGTAAAATATCAATGGGAATATACTTCAAATATATTTTTCTCAAATGAATTCATAGGGGTGTAAAAAACTGTTGCACACCTATATTTAACAAAGATATTTTTTTGATAAACCTGTGTTGTGGTTGCAAGTATTTTATATCTATGAGAGCAGAGTATTTTTGTGAATTTTATGAACAAAATATCAAAAGGTTAAACAATATATACAATTTTCACAGCCTTCTTTGTTTATATTTACCAAGGGTGCCAATATTAGTAGAGGGCACTGTATATCACATTATTTTTTTGTTACATTAGAAAAAGTTTTTATGTCGACTCTATTGTGAAGCAATCATTAGGTAGCTTTATGAATTGTATATCAAGCTTCCTTTCCTAACTAGACAAATTATTGTTATCATGTTATAGATGTAGTTTCTGTCTTTTTAAGTCCCTAAATGTTATCAGCATGATAGTAGAGAAATTTCTGCTGATACTGAGCAAAGTTCATGGCATTTTTTAGAGTTATTTATTTATTCCATTTATCGTTTTATTAAGATTATGTTGTAAAGATATCTGAAAAAGAAATCTGTAAAATCTCTGCAGTGTGTTTGTCTGTGACCATACTGCGGAAGTACAGTTATCTTAGCAATCTGTCAGTCTTGTGTGAATTGTGTGAAGTGAAGTTCTCAGGATGGCATTAAACCCTTAAACTCCCAGCTTATCATTCATTTTAAACAACGTTTATTCAATAACCACTACGAATGATTCAGTAAGTACAACGAAACTAATAGGAAACTGTATGTAGTTACGAGAATGAGGAGTGTAAGTCTGTACTTGGTGCTGGTTTCTGGGATTTTAATGGTCTAAGTAATGCAATAACGCAGTATGGGGTGCAGATGGATATCACACACATCTGAGCATAAGGTTGTCACATGTGAAGAGATCCAGTAGTGACCCCTTTAGGTTACAGTCTGCAACACATTTGACGTAAAACCCAGTCAGGAGACGGTGTAAATATTTTAAAGATTCACCCTGTTACCATGAGAGCAGCCTGGTTGCGCTTCCCAAATATCCGTTTACAAATTAACGCACGGGGGCTATCGTTACCTCCAAGTCAGGTTTAGTGTTATCCCATTTGCGTAATTGCTCCTCTTCCAAGGGACATTGGTCTCGATCCATTCAGTTCAGGATTATGTCAACAAAATACATTGCACTGTATAGCTGGCATTGCTTTTGTGTTAGTCAGTCCATTTGTTCTTCAGAGCATCTGTACCTTAGACAAATTTGAATGAGAACCTGAATAGGATGTATACACAAGCAGCCAACAAAAGAGGCCTAATGCCTCAGGGGCGGCTGTGGACAAAAAAGCACTATGACAAATAGATTGACTCATTACACGTGAATCTAATGACTTTATATAAGCAATATATGCAATTGTGTAATACACTCAGTGTAGTGATGTACTAATAAACACACTTTTGCTGATAGAGTAAACAGTTTAAATGTGAGATTTGCTTAGTAATTTTGGCATTGCCGTAGATGGTCATTTCAGAAATTACCATTAGATTCCATGTAACGTATTTGCCAAAAACAGCGGTTCACATTTTTGTTTTATTTACTAATTTTGTTTTTGTCCTTTTTGTGTTTATTCACTCCTCTTCTCTTGTTCCTCTTATGCTCATTTTGCCCTATCCTGACTTTTTCATTCGTCACTTGCCTCCTGTCATTGTCTTTCCATCACTTATTCTGTTGTATTCTTTCACTTGGACTTGAACTTGGGTTTTTCCTACTGGTGTTTCTTTTGGCCAAAATCTTCTTTCCCTCTATGCGGTCGCTCTAAAGGAGGGACTATTTCCTCTACCTCTGTCACTCCTGCCCCAGAATCACTCAGGGAAAGGAAGAGTAAGTATTCACTTCCCCGCCACACCACAGATCTCTCTCCTGCGTGTGTGTTTGTGGGTGTATTTACTGTATATATGTGTCCTTCCTGCTTCCTGTTCTCTTGTAAACTTATTTGGATATTATCCAGCATCATGGTTATATTCGCTTATAGCCAGTGGCTCTGTTTGTATGCAAGGAATAAAACACAATGGGGCATGCTGTTATAGCAAAATAATCAAAGACGGGATGGTGTGAGGCACACAACTCGGTCACAGTTATCAGTCTGGAGTTGATTATTTTCCTATAACAGCATGCCCGAAGTGTTGTATTCCTCTTATACCACAGCAGTTTGTCAAGGACTACAATTTTTATTAGTTAAAGAATGACACTTCATTCAAGTTAGTTCCTGTCATACATTATAGCAGCTATAAACAGTCGTTCCCTCACCAGTCAGTCCTTTCTTTCTCTGAAAACATAAAGTTACAGCTTCAGCTCTGAATGTTACAAAGTGCTGACACTGGAGACACCTTCCAAAAAAACTAAATAAACAGGCAATTATGCATTTTTAATCTGTTTATGTGGCACGCCTGCAATACAATTCCAAGTACAGATACAGGTCTGTTGTTACTATAGAAACGATAGTGTATTAGAATGAGCACGGTATTATAAACCTTTCAGCCGGAACCACTGTCAGAGCTGCTGTCATAGAAATTCAAGCAACACCTTCTGACCAATCAGAATTGAAAGTTCAACAGCGCTGTGGTATACATAGAGTTATATTCTAAAAAACAAACATGTTGTTTTTTAGAATATTATTTTAATATTCAAGATTGATCTCTTGAGCCTCAGGAGCTTTCTTGTCAGTATGTCGGTTTAACTGTGTTAACAGTGTATTACATTTAAACCTATGCACTATAGAAAAAAGTCTCAAAAATCTGTAACGCTTTACAATAACAGTACATGAATAAGCGTGCACTAATACCTGAATTAATACTTACTTATATATGAACTAAGGATAAGTTAAGGCATGTACTAATCACGAACAAATGAAGAGCTAACCTTAAGTACGACGTGAATTTATGCGTTAATAACGACCACCTTATGTTTGTTAGTTAATGTATTAATTAACACGTAGGGGTAAACTAAATCAAACATGCTCTATAAGGAAGAATATGAATTAAAAGTGCATAATTTCAAATTGCTTATATAATTTGCCATATGCAGCTGCGTACACAAATAACATTGGATGGTGCTGAGATGAGATTATTGGTGTTTATTATTAGTGCGTCTTTCTACACTCGATAGAGAAGATCGATGTTAATTATGAAAGTAATCCAGCGCCATCCAACACTTATTGTGAAGTGTTACCCAATAATCATTGCCGCAATAATAAGCATACATGGTGAGACCATTTAAAGTTTAACATGATGTGCTGAGAACTTTTAAATTTACAGTAAATGCGTGTGACTGATTTTTTAACACTATAATCATGATAATAATAGTAACAATGATCATTTTAAAAAAATTATTTATACAGCATCTTTTATACAATTACAAATCCACTGTAACTCAAAGTGAAGAGTTACAGATATAAAAACAGAAACAAAAACATTGAACTGGCCGAAATGAAAGAAAGTAGAATAAAAAGTAGAACAAATTAAAGCAACAAATGAAACTGAAAATATAAGTGCAAGTAAAAACAAAGTTAGAGAAGGAACAATAAATAAATGTTCAAAAAATAAAAACTCACAAATTATATTTCTGATGTTTTTAACTCTATTTATTTAATATTTATTTATTTTTTTAGCATGTTGTGAACTGAGTCACAGCAAAAAAGTGTACAAAGGTCTGTAAACATCCAAGGGGCTTGTCATAGCATGCAGCCTTGGTGACTGAACCCTGCTTTCATCAGTGTGCTCTTTCCTGTATCAGTTCGGTCTCTACCATGGCACACACATCTGTCGTGAGAATCCAGGACGGCACTTCTGTTCGTTTTGTAAACGAGTCGAGATCACACTGATATGTGCTTGAAGCTGAAGATGTATCAGGACACTAAGGCTGATGGTATTGTGTATTGTGACTGGCATGCGTATATGTTTGATATGAACGTGTGTTTGTGAATATAAGTTTGTATGTTGCACGTTTCATCTGCCTTCTTTTTGTTTGTGGGCATATTTCTGTGTTCTTTCTGCCACATTTTAATGTGTAGTTTGAGGTCTGCTAATTTTCCTTTAGTGCATTTAAAGTGGAGGAGGTGGGGAAGGGAAAGTGCATCGGAGCCAGCTGAAAAGGTGATGAGAGGATTAGGGAGAGAGGAACGATTGCATGTGAGACTGCTGGAAAATGAGTGGGAATATAGAAAGGGGAGGCTGGGGTGAGCGACTTGAAATCCACTTCCAATTTGGCAGCGAGTTACTGTCCAAGCTGATTAGTGCTGATCTCTTTAGAGTTTAGAGCTGTGACGAGCCTGAGCTCGCTATTTTCCCTCCAATCATTCTCTGAGGAAAGACTGTGACTGAGTTCGAAGTAGAAGCAACAGTTTACAGCATTAGGGATGTAAGAACGCCAAGGACAGCTGAACCAAACTCAGCAGGTGATGTACAGTTTTGTTTAAAGTTTAATAATGTCAGGACTGTAAATGCTTGCTTCTATTTTGAAAATGGATGAAACTGTAGGGGTAGAACAATATTTGATTTCAGTATAGGATTATATGACAGGCTGTAGTTTCTATCAGCAGATCCTTTGCGTAATTTGCTTGCATTCGATGCTTATTCAGATTTTCTTCACATCCTCTGGAGCCTTACTCAAGAATGTACAATTTAATTTGTTGTATAGTTACATTTCCTTGTATTTAACTGCTGAGCTTTCATATAATACCCTAAAATGAGCAGAACACAGTTGTTCGTTGTTTTTGGTTTTCAGTAAAATGTTACGGACAAAAGTGTCTTTTGTTTCAAAACTGGAACAAAATGAATAATGTGATTAAAATGAATAATGTGATTAAAACTCTTTGTAAGAAGATTATGACTTAATCTCGCCTCAAGATTATTCTGAACATTTGTGAGAAAATGCATTCAGTATAATAGCATTGTTTGCTTTAAAACAGTTCATTTAAATTTAATGTCTTTTTCCAAAGCAAAATATATATTTTTTAAATAACCTGTCATCATGTCATATGATTAAAACCTTCATAATTTTTTCCCCCCATCTAGGAACTATGATTCATTTAAATTATTGAACTTGAACGTCTTTAAAAACTCTAGTTATAACTCTAGTATACCTCTTTGTATATTTTGAAGCTTTATCAAAGTAATCTTTGTCTTTTATTCAGAAATTTAATTTGCTTCATAAACAATAGTACTCATTATTTAAAGGTCATTATTTTGTGTATTTCGTTATTTAGTTATTCAGATTTAGGTGTCTGGACACTTGTTTCTCTCTCTCTCTCTCTCTCTCTCTCTCTCTCTCTCTCTCTCTCTCTCTCATGCTCATTTGATTCACACTTCCTGTGTTTGCCTTAGGCACTAAATCCTTCAACATGATGTCCCCTACTGGCGATAACTCTGAGCTTCTAGCTGAAATTAAAGCCGGCAAGTGCCTGAAGCCCACACCTCACAGTAAAGGCTACACAACCATCTACTCCAGCGGTGGCTCTCCAGTGAATAACGTAAGTGCTATTCTGTCATTAAGTACACAATGTGTGGTCTAAATATGTCCAGGTCAGAAAATACACAGTAACAAGTCCCATTTTTAGGAAATTGAGACTTATTTACCAGTTTTTATTAAAGCTGTGTGTGAACGTTATCCTAGACCAAACCGAACCCAAGATTTCCAAAAGCTTCGGCAGTGCTGGAACATTTCTTCGTACTTGTGTGTATGTTAATGAACGCCAATCACATGTAAAGTTGCACGTGCACACTACAGCTCATTTGCATTTAGTGAGACCAGCAAAATTCCATAGACACAGAGCAGAAAGGGCAAAAAGAGGACAAAATTCTCAGAGGCAGAAGTGAAATTTATTTTACTTATGTTTACACAAATTAAAATATTATTTAGCAGTGGAAGAACACTTGAAAAGGCTAAAATCTGGAGACACATTCCAGAAAATGTAAATGTGATGTGAATTAATTGAAGTGAAAAGAAAATGCTTTGACATGAAAATGGAAAAGAAAATATATTTAAATTGTGCCCAGGTGATAATGAGCACCAAGCACTTTAGCCTTCTGCACACTTTGGCCTCTTGCAGCCCAACGCGCCCTCCCCGATGCTGTGTTGGAAAAGTATTCAGGGTGTTGGATACTCGGGATTATACTGCATCCACCATTTATCAGTCACAAAGTGCTGCCTCTAAAGCATTGCACAGCATTAAAAAAAACATGCACTGGCCCTATTTGTCTCATTTGAGTTACTGGGTTTATTTGTCTAAATTTATGGATTTGTGTTGATCTTTCTTTAGTTAACACCATTAATATGAAATGACTGGGTTTCACAAAATTGTCATTAGATTTGTGTATGCACTTGAAATAAATAAGCTGTTTAAACTTGACAGTGTAATTGTTAGAGTCTCTCTCTCACTACGCAGCTAGCAAAGGCTAGCGAGTAGCGCACTTCCGCATTCCACGCTCGGCGTTACCGAGAAGAGTAGCGTGAGCATTATTATTAAAAACCCGCTGGACTTTTCATTTATAGATCCTCTCACTGTTTGTGTTACCATGTGCTCGTATTTTGGTTTGCGTCATGTCTCCGCCTCCTGTGTATTACCATATGCTTGTGTTTTGGTTTGCGTCATGTCTCCGCCTCCTTTATGTTTATTGGTTCCTCGGTTTGTGTCATGTCTCTGCCCCCGCCCCCGTTCTGTCATTGGCTTTCTGTTTATTGATTTATCATTAATCTCAGGTGTTATGTGTTTCACTTCGTTTGCCCCTAATGTGTCTGTTTATAAATACCCCCTTTTGTTTACGCTTCGTTGTGGAGTATTAGAATAGCTTTAGATTGAGCATGTGCTGTAAGCCGGCTTCTTTCTTGTTTTCTCTCGCCCCTAGTTTATGGTTCCCAGACCATAGTTCTAAGTTCGTAGTTCATAATCCTTAGCTCGTTGTTCGTGGTTCCCATACCACAGCCTAGCGTCGTGTGTTTGCTCCTTTTTGTTTTCTGTTCATCGTTCAAGTGTTTTTCTCCTTATTGGCATTACCAACATTTGGATTACTATTTAATTTGTGATTGATTACTTCTCTGTGGATTACTGCCTCTTTTTCGTTCGATGGATTATGGTTTGTTTTTTGTTCCTTTATTTTTGAATAAAACGTTCCTAATAAACTGACGTTTCCCCTGCGCATGCATCCTGACTCCCTCCTTCCAGTTTATGTAACAGTAATACATATATCAAACCTGAGTATCTCCTTGCCAGTTGTATGATTTGAAGCCCATCAACTGAGGTTTACATTAGTGGGTTTCCTTACATGTAGATTTACTCAAACTCATGAGCTCTGGAAGGATACAATTTTGCATTCATTTTCATCAATATGAAATTTCTTGCGTAATTGCTCCCATGAACAATTTATGAATAAATTAGTTCTTTTGCAGTTTGTTAAATGAGGCCCCTTGTTTGTTAATTATTCAGCATATCAACAGTGGCATAAGATGTCTTTAGGAATTGTGTGGCTCTAATACTGACTGGTTTTTCAGCTTGTCATCTCTATTGCATGTACACGGCTTCAGCCTTCTTTGTTTGACCAACACAGTAAAACAAAGGTATAGGCTTAATGAGAAAAGACCAGCCAGTCTTGAACCTGGAATGACTGCTGGATGTTCCCCAACATTTTTTCTGGGTGTGTCTAGTATATGCATATATTACTGTTTATATTATGTCCTCCAGCTCAGCAGTGGTGTGTGTGCATGGCTGCGTACATATAGGACAATACTTCACAAACACAAACACTGACATAAAAGGATTAAATAGACAAACTAATCAAAGGGAAACAAGGAACAGGTGTGACTAATTGGCTGCCAAACATCAGATAAGAAGAACCTGAGGCACAGGGCATGTCATAAATCTGGAATGCCAAAAGGGGCATAGAGAGTGGAACATGATGGGGACAGACGTAGGGAAGATGTAGTAGAATCAGAGAAGACATAACAGCTTGTATACATGCTACTGTGGTGCTACTGTGTCAGTATCACTGCTGTGCTGAGAATGATCCACTAGCTAAATAACTGATCAAAACTGGTCCTAGCATTAATCCTAGCATTCCGTTTCCATCAATTAATTCCAAATCTCAAATTTTTGATTATCTCAAAATTCTGAGATAACACGTTAAAATTTCAGCGTACTGCTTCTGTCAGAAATAATAATAAATAAATAAATAAACATTTTTTCTTTTCTACCTGGGGGGAAATGGACTTCCATAACACTCAATAATTGTATATCTGTTTGTGCAGTTATATAGTAGGTGTACCTGATTTATTCATATACTTAAATGCATCATTACTCTTACTTCTCTTATTTCTCTTTGTTTACAGGAACAAATTACATCGAAAAATGTGAAACAGGAGTAGTTAGCAAATTATTAGGTTGTAATTGTTTTACTTACAAACATTTATAAATCCTGGAAATAGTTTTTGTCATTTTCATTGAGATTAAGATTGTCACATTTTGATCAGATTTAGATTGTCAAGATGATTTGTACACTGTTAAAATATAATTCAGTTATAAATCTAATCCTACTGATATTTCCCCTTTCAGGGAGAAAGTCCACCTCAGTCCCAATCTGAACCCCAGTCTGAACCCCAAACTGAGCCCCAATCTCAGTCGCAGCCACAGCCTCAGTCCAATGCAGTCCAATCGACAAAACCGACAACTGATTCCACTTCCCCATCTACATCCACAAATCCTACGGCTTGCAGCAGTTCTCCTGGGAACGTGAGCAAATCACAGAGCTACGATCAGCTGCCTGTTGTGGTGAATGGCAACAGTGCCTCGGGTCAGACGCGCAAGTCCAGCCTGGTGGATATAGAGGCCCTGGTGCCCACCCATGACGAACAAGGCAGAGCCATTCCTGAGTGGAAGAGGCAGGTGATGGTGAGGAAATTGCAAGTGAAGATGCAGGAGGAAGAGGAGAACAAGAAAAAGGTAAGGAAATGGGTGAACCATTTTAGTATTTTTTTTTAAAGCAATGTTTCTGGAAGATAAGCTGAGAAACTGTCTTTGCTATTATCAGCATTACATAACCATTGTGTTTTAAATATTTCTCAGCTGGTAATTATAGTAGATTTTCTAACCATAATTTACTTGATCATGTGTACTTAAGGGAAGTCACTTTCTCAGCTTAAACAACTGTCATTATTTGTGTCTAGCCTTGTATTAATAAGCCTGAAGAGTGTGGATGTGTGATTTTGCATGTTGTGGTGTGTTAGTGTGGATTTACTCTGAAATAATTTCCTGTCTGCTGAGACATCATTTTAAACCATCATATTTTGCTTTCACATGTATGAGTAAGGCTCAAATATGTAAATGATCTGATGATGTAAAAATACTCAGCACAGAATTGGTTCTAATGATGAGGAGTTAAAAAGTATAATTCCCCAGTAATCGAATGTATCAAGAGATGTTGGTATCAGTTTCTCTGATCATATCCATGTTTATGTAAACTTCTTAGACTTCAGAAAAGCTATGTCTATCCATTTGCTTGTGACAGCCTAAAATGCATTCAATTGTATGATGTTGACTTGGTCTAGGATGTGACAGACAGAACATTCCAGCTCTTTGTAAATATACAAGTAAACACACCTGTCACTTGCTGATGGGCTGTCAGGCAGGGCTGAATGTCCAACATGTCTGATACAATAAGCACTCCATCAGTGGTGTGCATGTTATAATAGACTCATCTGGTTAGCTTTAATATTAACTGCTTAGATGTGATCTCGATCAATAACCACATAGGAGACTGTGGTTTAGTTACACATTTAAGGAGCATAAAAAGTTCAAACTTAATAGACCTTGAGTCAGAAGGCAAGATTTTATCAAATGCATTCAACACAACTTACATTTTTTTTGCCTGAATAGTTCAGTTGTTTGGTTCCATCTTTTACTACTGCACTTTTTTGTCTTTTGCATGTGTTTTTTTGTCGTTTGGCTGGACAATGATTTGTCCTGTGGTGTGATACAGTGTTCACTTTGGGGCTGCTGTGACCATCCCAAGACAATTTTAAATAATATAAATATTGCTTTCATACTCTTGAAACTTAGTAAGATACAGATATTGGTGATGGAGCATGACAGCTCTAAGTTTTTACATGGGGATTCAGTGGTGTGATGCAAGGTGCCCTCACACTGCAAATTATGTCTAAATCTTGGAATGCAGTTATGTCTGTCTACTTTTCTCCCTATTTTCCAAAATTCATGTCTATATTTTCAAAATCTGTCAAGGCCAGTGGTTGTCAATCAAGTCATCTAGAAGCACCTGTCATTCCATATATTTTTACATGTTCATTTAAGGTCACTTGACCATAATGCTTGTACATCCATCAACTGAACTGCTAATGGAATGGACTAATTATGTGGAATGACTGCTTAAAGGCTTGGTTCATAATCCAGACTACAAATTCAGAGTAGGTAGGATAAGTGATCCTGTTAAATAGGAATTTGATATAGCTAATCTAGAGAAAAGCTAGTCAAATTGGAAGCTTTTTGCCTAAATTTTCCCAAATAAGCATGCTATATTGAGATCCTCGGCAACTGCAAGTTGCTAAAGCTCACACTCCTTCAACTCATCTCAGCCATTGTATAGCAGCCACCATTGCACCACTAAATCCATGTAAGGTTTGAAACGTTTGGTGTGAAGAAGCATGTCTGAGAAGCCTTGGACCTACAGACTGAAGGACAACCCATCCTTCTGTTTTTGTTCCTCTCTGTCTCCTCCTCTGACCCTGCTTTAGTTTTCTACCAGTGGATATTTCCAAGCACGAGACTGGCATTACTCTCATACACACAATGCTATACTGGGTCCATTTGGTGAACTGATGACTGAGGATGACCTCATTCGCATTGAGAAACAGATTGAGAACCTCCAAGTTATGCACAAAGTGACAGAGGTAGAAAAAGAGTTGGAGCAGCTGGAGAAAGAGTTACATCAACTTCTCCCTGTGTCTGCTGCCCTGACCCAGGACCACTTCTCTGTCAACCCCAAACAGGTTCATGGGCAAGCAGAGGACCTTCCTGCTTGGTGCAGCAAAATTTCTACACTGCTAAAAAGTATGGCCATCCTCCTTGCTACATTAGGGGGTAAAGAAATTGACATTCTGGAAATGATTAATGAAGGCTATACATATGAAGGTCTCAAAGGTGGAAAGACAACGTCTGTTACCTCAGGCAACATTGGGCGATCACAGTCTTTCTCAACCCGAGAGGAGGTGGAGAAGGAACTCAAGCAGTGTGGTGTGTCAGTGAAAAATCTGAAGGCTAATTATGAGATGATCCAGAGCCAGTCTAAGTATGAAGAGGACAAGATGAACCGAGTATACAAACGGAAGAGATCCTTGCCAGTGGTGAGTGAGTGCAGGTATTCCCCTGAGCCTATCCTGGAAGATGAACTACTCTTCACACCTTGCGATATCTCTAGTGACTCTCAAGTCACTAATGGTCTACCACCAGAGCAAGATCCAAGATTGCCATTAGTAGATGAGCCGGTTATAATACCATCATTTGCACCTTTGACATACAGTGGACCTAATGGTGACCCCCAGTCAGGCATGGATAATCTGCTACATCCTCTCTCCAGTGACCCTGCACTAAATGGAAATCAACACACCCGCAGCCTCGAGGTGCAGACAGACCTGAGCTATATTCAGGAGTCTATCGAGATGCGGAAGGAGAGGATTGTGTACTTGTTTCTGGAGCACTGGAGAAAGTACACTATGAACGATTCTTACAGACCCAAGTACACAGGGAGAAGAAGAAGTCAAGGAGGAGGGATGGATGGCTATCACTCCCAGGATAACAATAACCAGTTTGAATTGGATGGGAGTGAGGATGACCAGCTCCTGCACTTCATGAAACAGAGGCAGGTAGTAGGGAACCTGCTTGGCCACTGGAGGACCATTATGAGCCAGGTACCCTCACGTCAGATCCGTCGGCTCAGTCGTGCTCAAATGATCTACTGGCCCGAGCATTTTCTCCCTCATATAAATGGGGCTTCAGTTCATTATGATAACCTGACCCTTGATCTTTTCATGCTTGGCTACTTCCAACTGCTTGAGATGAACATGTCTCGCAGTGAGAGGAAGTTCCGACACTTGCTGTGCTATGATATGTTTGATCGAATTGGCAGCCATCCTTGGGAAGTGATCCGTGAGTTCCACCATGAGGTGATGGAAAGCATTGAGAGAGGGAATCGTGATTGGACAGATGGTTTTGAGGACATCAAGCTAAAATACTTTGGTGACACTACAGAGGGGGGAGGGCTGTTGGAGACAACTCGGATTGACTCCCCCAAAATAATTCAGGAGATCTTAGACTCAGGACTTGTACCTGAGACAACACAAGAACAGGAGTCTCTTGAAAAGACTGAGCAAAATTCAAAACAAGCACCTGCATCTGACAAAGTACAAGCTTCCACACAGGAGCCTGTACAGGACACAGCAGACAATATTTCGAAAAGTGAAGCGAACTCTACAGAGCAGATTAATAAGTCTACCATACTGGACAGTGATCAAAATGCAGATAAAGCTAATGCAGAACAGCCAGAGAACCAGACAACCACACAAGTGACTGCTGAAAAGCCTCTGTCTGTACCCTTCAACGGTCATGCTGAGAAGCAGATTCCAGCCAAAGATAATGAAGAGCTGAATGAGGACTCGATAAAGCTTATTTATGACCTTAAAGAGTTTAGCAACGAGGATATAATCAGATACATTGAGCGAAGTTTTGCCTTTTGGAAGGAGAAGGAAGCGGAAATGTTTGATATCTGAACAATGATGGCGATTATTTGATCAAAAGAAACTTGAAGGAAGTCTTCAGATAAAGCATGTTATGGGACAAAAGGTCTGTCCAGACATGTGAGAGATTTGGTTAGATAAAAATAATTTGAGATTCTCTCCTTGACTGAAAAATGACCGAATGCAGGTTACTGCTGAACACTGCAAATCTAGTGTCCACCTAAATATAATGTAAGGTTATTTGATGGAGGTCAGAAGATTTTTTTAAATTGGGACTCCAATTTTAATCTGATGTCCATGTGGAAAGGGCTATGTTAAATGCACAATGTTGGGGAAAAAAATGTTTGGACAAGTGTAGAAGGTCCTCAGTCAAAGATGTGTATGGAATTTATGGAATATATGGATATTCCATATAAGGAAATATGGTTTTGTGACTCATGGCCAAATTGTAGTCTTGGATGGTGGTGGGCCATGGTCAGTGCTTGAACATATTTGCTTTTTGTTGCTTTGCAAGAAAATACAAATATAACAATTACTATCTAACCCGTGGTCTAGTGCAAGGCAATTCAGCTTCACCAGCAAGTGGGCCTAACAGGAAACTGATGCTGGATATACAGGCCAAGCCACAATATATTGTTAACAAATGACCAAGATTTTTCTTATATAGTATTTTTCTTATATAACCCATGCTCTATTAGCTGATATAGCGAGTAATTATTTGTTAGTTCAATCTAGTTGGTATGGCTTTTGCTGATTTTTTTTTTTTTTTTTTGTCTTTTAAAAGACAATTGCATAATTTAGAAAAACATAACATTTTTACCATTTCCAGCTTATAAATATGGACATGACATTACTACTAATTAAGCCAGAGACAGAAGAGACACAATGGGCCAGATTCAAGCCATAAAATAGGCCTGATATATAATAGTTTGGTGTTAATTGCATTCATAAAGGCGTATCGAGTTTGGCTCTTCCTTGGTAGTTATTTCATCCATGAACATAAATTAGTTCAATGAATTCAGGTGTTCCTGCTGTGTATTTAGGATTATTTAAGGGAGCACTCGTTACTAACTCAAATTTAGATTACCAGTTTGAAGATTTGAAGATTACCAGTATTTCATAATTTTTACAGTTCAAATACATGCCCTTTAATTAGCTTGTTCTCTAATATAATTGTTTTTGCTATGCAGGTGAACTCAGCTAAGTCAGAAAATTATTGGATATTTAAAACTCAAGCTACAATCATTATATCAGTCAAGTGTTTATTGATTGTAATTTTGGATGTTAATGATGTTTTGGATGTTAATTTTGATTTAATAATTTATCCACGTTTGTAGTGTTTCTGCTTTTTTGGTTTCACATCAATAAAACATGTAGGGTGTATTTCTTGCTAATGTGAAAGTTTTTTTCTGTCATTTAATTTTTATATGCTTGCCTTCCTATACATACAGTGAGGAGAAATACATATTCGGACACTTTTGTTTTTGTTCTTTAATATGTTACTAATACATTTATCATTTGTCTGTTGACTTAACTGAACAAAAAAGTGAACATTAGGTATTCATAAGCATAAACAAAGACACTATATTAAAAATATATATATGTAACGATTACATAAATATAAATCAAGTTGTAGATATAAATGCTGCAAAAATGTTGCACCTGGTGTCATTATAAAAGACAAAAGACTTATTATTGTTATTGGTTAGGAAGATTTAGTAGCAATCATGGTGAAGGTAAAGGAGCTTCCATGAAGTAGTTTTTACAGACAACATTATTAAACAACACTTGAATAGAAAAAGTTACAGAGCCAAAAAAAAAGTAAAATTGGTTACTTAATATGCAATTGGAAAGTTCATGGAACCACAACTAATCATCCCCAGACAGGTGCACCATGCAAAATTTCACAACGTGCGTTCAGACTAATGATAGGCAACAGTTCTTTGAAAAGAGTTGTAGGATGACTTGAAAGCAGCAAGAACAACAGTTACACAGAGTAACACAGAGAGACAATAAGCAGTGAAGTGCACTGCAGTCATCTCCATTCCTATAGCCCATGCAAAACTCTTCTGCTAAAAAGAAGGACAGCGATGCACATCTAAAAGCATTTAGATAAATCAGAATTATTTTGGAATAATATACTCTGGTCAGATTAAACAAGAATTGATTGGCAATAATTCACCATATTGTGTTTGTAGAAAGAAGGGTTGCGCACGTGATTCCAAGAACACAGTACCTACAGTGAAGCACGGAGATGGCATCATAATATGGGGCTGCTTCTCTGCAAATGGTACTGTGGCATATGTATCCATATTAGAAGAGACTCCATCAAAGGGACCCTCGGAACCTTGGATAATTGAAGACTAAGAGCTAACAGCTTGGACCAAAATTGAACCACAATGCTACAAAAACCTAACTAGTTACTTTTGAGATGTTACTGTAGAAGCTGTAATTGCCAACAATGGCTTTACAACAAAGTACTAATGTTGGTCATCTGTGGTGTCTGAATACTTTTCCCCCTATGAAAAAAAAACAAAAACATCTTTGTTAACGCTTATAAAAACATACTTATAAGTACGTCAAAAGATATATTATGTGTGTAAGTGTAAAGTGAATATATGCACTGAAAGTATATTAAATAACCAAAAAGTGAATACTGTATAAATAATGTAAAATATAGAATGCTATTCCAGTCAACAATACTTTAGTTACTTGGAGATGTCAATCTGACTATAAACCTTAGTTTTTTTAAAGGTTCATTTGATAAATAAGGGTTTTTAGCGTCCATAAAGGGTTCTACTTTGAACTTTTTCCAATAGAGAATGAATAATTTTCATTCCAACCAATCAGAAGCCATGCCCGATTCCACCTGTTCAATTAGTTGATTGCTTTTAATCAGTTATTAGGTATGGCTCCTGCTTTGTTGGAATAGAACCGGCAACCACACTAGCCATTTGTGGATAAGATTGATGACCCCTGCTTTAAGAGTTCCTCTAGAGCAGTGGTTTTCAAAAAGACCCACAGGGACCCCCAGTGGTCTGTAAAGCATGGCCAGGAGGTCTGTGAATTTTTATTTATTTATTTTTAATCTTGATGCAGTGGTGGAAACCACTACACACAAATTTATTATTTTTAGTGGTCCAAGCACCCAAGTCAACTCAGACCTAGTGTGTTCTGTGGGTGGAAAGTTCAGGAATAGAAAACGTTATGGCTTCAAAAAATATTATATGAAAAAATGTAAATAACGTTTATGAAATAAATCCATACTGAGTGGGTCTGTGGAATTTCATTTTACAGTTAAAGGGGTCTCTGGCTACAAAACATTTGAGAACCACTGCTCTAGAGGGATCCTGAGGCCAAATAAGATTTAAAAAATAGCTCTTAATTGGCATCCAAAGAACAGTGTGTTTTTGTCTTATATATAATCTGAGTCACGTTTACGTGCAGATCCCCAGAATTGCTGCCAAACACCACTAGGAAAACAGTGACAAAACAGCAATCATATCCAAAGCTTCAGTGTTGAGATATCAACTTAAATTTATCAACTTATAAAACTTAACTTGTTTAAAGTATTAATCCATTTGTTTTCTTTTGGTGTTTTTTTTTCTTCAGTTATAATTCCCAGGGGAGTATTTAAATATTAAGGTGTAGATTAGATTACGTAGATGCTGGAGCCTTTGCCAGTGAAATTGCTTCACTGGAGCAGATTTAAAGTAATCGATCCACTTTAAAGGGAAGACGAGAAGCTCAAAATGGCCACCTCCTGCTCTGGCCTCTTGTTACAATGTGTAAGGCTGCAGGAGATTATGTTTCATTCCGTGTGAAGAAAGAACTGTAGACCAGAACTGTAGACTGTAGTGGGATTTGGTTTCAGGTCCTCCTCCTCCAGTTTTCCCTCATGATTTCCTTTGGGGAATCTTGAGGCCTGAGAATACGCTGTGTATGAATTTGTTGAAGGTTTACAAATAATTAAGCCAAGTTCAGTATATATGTAATGCATTTTATAAATTCTTATTAAGTGCTTTACATAAGCAGAAAAGATAATCAAATAAAACAAATGATATGTACAATAAAATGTAGAAATAAAAAAGATATATTCAGATAAAGTACAAATTAATTTTTTTTAAAAATTAAAAAGGTAAAATGTGGAAAACAAAGTGCAACAAAATAAATGTTTTTTTAAAAGAACAGAAATGTTTTCAACCTGCATTTAAAAATATCACACTTCATGGCACATCTAAGATGTTCTGCAGGTTGGTTTCAACGTAGCATGAAAGCTCAATTTTAGGCAATATTAGCTAACATACTAATGGATTTTATAGACCAACTAGGTTTAAACTGATGCTCAAAGTTTTTGAACATATATACAAATGTATATTTTATCATTTTTGTTTAAATTAACTTATTTTAAATACCCATATTTTGGCTCAAGCTAGATCTATTCTAATCCAAAAACCCAAAATTATCACTCTAATTTGGCACTTGTAGCACACCACATATGAATGATTTACAGTTAATATTGCTTTATTTATCTTTTCCTCAATCTCCTTTGACAGTGTAAATAAACTGAAGTGATGTTTCAGTCAGCTCAGTGACCACACTGTTTTGTCTCTTTCTGATAGGTTGAGGAGGAGGAGGCCCGGCTTGCATCCATGCCTGCTTGGAGAAGAGACATCATGAAGAAAAAACTGGATGAAGAGAAGTGAGTAAAAGCACTTAAATTCTGCAATATCGTCTTCTTTTATGACCAGTGTTCATTTAAAAACACAAATAATGGCTCCTACCCTAAATGAGAATGTCAAAGAAATTAAGTATAAAGCAACTTCATATGAATTCACAAATTCATAATTACAAGAGATGATAGACTGATCTGTAGTCTATGATATACCTCTATATTTGTCATAGACTTGACCATGATGTCCTGTTTCTGTTTTCTGAATAGGCAAATTACCGGTACAATTCTGAAAGAGGTCTTTAAAGAGACCTGAAAAGAGAGTTTTTGTACAGTTTTATGCACTGGTTTGGGCACCCATGGCAAAATTTAATATTTTTTATTTTTGAAGTGAAAAGAAGCAAACACAACCTATGGAGCAAACTATTTTTTAAATGTTGTTTTTCTGAAAAATAATAATAATAATAATAATAATAATAATAATAATAATAATAATAATAATAATAATAACCTTAAAAAATAGTAATTGTTGCATATGTAAAAGTTTGGACACCCTTAATTGACTCATTAGGGGAAAAAAAAAGTCATTAGGAATTGTCAGCTGATGACAATTCCAGAGCATAATACATTCTCTAACTCTTCAAACTCTTACCTACAACCACAGACTCATCTAAGCAGCTGACTAAGGATCTGAAAATGAAGCTAATGGATGCCTACAAAGCAGGGGATGGTTATAAAAAGATAGCAAAGAACGTCCAATTCTCAATTTCCACTGTATGAAATATCTTTATGAAATGGCAGTTAAAGGGAACTGTGGAAAACAAGAATCTGGAAGACCAAGAAAAATCTCAGATAGTACTGCGAGCAAAATCCCCAGATGACAGCAAGGAGTGGTGGTGCACCATTATTCTCTGCAGAATTGATTGTACAAACATGATCTGCATGAAAGAGTCATCAGAAGGAAACCTTAACTGCAACCTCATCACAAAAGTCAACGTCTGAAGTATGAAAAAAAAAAAAAATCTAGATAAGCCAGAGGCATTTTGGATAAAAGTGCAGTGGACTGATGGGAAAAAAATGAAACTCCGTCATCCAAAACACCTCAAAATCCATTATGAATTACTTAAAGAAAGGCAAGCTGAAGCTTTTGAAATGGGCCTCACAGACTTGAATATCTAAAATATGTAGGTAGTGTGTAAAGTGTTTACTGTAGAAGTTACTTCAAAAATCAATAAAATATGTAATTTGGCCAGGGGTGCCCAAACTTTTACACAGAACTGTAGCAGTGCATTGTACAGACTAGTTTTTAAACTGCTTGTAAATGCCTGTCAGTGTATTGAAGTATGTGTAGTGTTTTTTCACTCAGTTTAGTACTTTCACTGTAATTTATAAATGTCTCATCTTCTAATGTCTCTTATGTACCACCTGGACGGACAGGAAACAGAAAAGGTAAGATATTCACAAGATGGATGAGTGATGAATGTGCTAGTACTTTAGATCTATCTATCTGTCTATCACTCCCTTTCTCATGCTCTCTCTCTCTCTCGCTATCTATCTATCTATCTATCTATATCTATATCTATATATATATATATATATATATATATATATATATATATATATATATATATATATATATAGAGAGAGAGAGAGAGAGAGAGAGAGAGAGAGAGAGAGACCCCTCCAAAAGTATTGGAACAGCAGGGCACGGCAAAAAATAAATATGAGCCGATAGATCAGAATTTCAGCTTCCATCTCCTGATATTTACATCTAGATGTGTCAAACAACTTAGAACATGGCACCTTTTGTTTGAACCAACCCATTTTTGAAGTGAACAAAAATATTGGAGCATGTGGCTGAAAGGTGTTTCTTGTTGCCCAGGTGTTAGATTGACTATTTAAACAATTGTTAGTTCTGAATGTCTACTCTTGGTTTGAGCTCTGGGTTTTGCCTGTGAAGACTGCATTTGTTGTTAAAAAGGATAAATCAATATGAAGACCAGAGAGCTGACTATGGGAGAAAAGCAAGCCATTTTGGAGCTGAGAAAAGAGGGCCATTGTCTTGCTAAATGATGAAGTTCCTCCCAATTAGATGCATTTCTCTGTAAATTGGCAGACAGAATGTTTCTGTAGATTTCTGAATTCATTCTTCTGCTACCATCATGAGTTACAACATCAACAAAGGTTAGTGAGCCCATTCCAGAAACCCTAAGCCATGCAAGCCCAAGCCATTACTTGGGCACTACTGCCACCATGTTTCACAGATGAGCTTGTATGTTTTGGATCATGAGCAGATCCTTTCTTTCTCCACACTTTGGCCTTTCCATCACTTTGGTAGAGGTTAATCTCTGTATTTCTTTGTGAATTCCAATCTTACTACTGATCAGCTGTCGTTGTTTTCCTTGGAAATTTTTTTATTGGCTATGCCCAATGTTTGTGCAATGATTTTCCCTCTTTCCTCAGCTTCACAATGGTTTCAAAATTGCTTTTCTCCCATAGATGTCTGCTTTTCATGTTGGTTTATCCTTCTTTAACAACAAATACAGTCTTCACAGGTGAAACTAAAGGCTAAAACCAAGAGAAGATGTTCAGAGCTATTTATTGTATAACAAGAAACACCTGTCAGTCACATTTTCCAATATTTTTGCTCACCTACAAATGGTCTGATTCAAAATGTTCTATGTCGTTTAACACATCTACATATTAATACCAGGAAATAAAAGCTGAAATTCTAAACTCTCTTCTCTTATTCATCTTTTGATTTAAAACCCAAATGTCTTCAGTCTACAGCAAAAAAACAATGAATTGGCCTTGCGTTCCAGTAGGTTCAGAGGGGGCTGTATATATTAGTTAGTTAGTTTGTTTGTGTGAGTGTACGTGTACTATGTAATTACAGTGTGCTGTGTTATTGCTATGTTATTTTTTTTTGTCCTCCTGTGTGTGTTGACTTTCTCGCCCCTCTGTGATTTCTTTTGGCATGGCAGGAAAGAAGAAGACCGACTGAAGATGGAGAAGGAGAACGAAGAGAAGATGGAGCTGGAACGGCTGCGTACATTAGGCTATGATGAGACCAAGCTGGCGCCGTGGCAGCGGCAGGTCATTTTAAAGAAAGGCGACATAGCCAAACAGTAGTGTGTCCCCATTCTGTTTCACACACATCTCTCTGCTTCCATCACCTGTAGGACACCGCATTACCCACAATCAACCGGCTCCATTCCACATACTGAGAGGCTCAGCACACAGCACGGCTGTTTGAATTCGTGCAGATTGGTACTGTTCAGGACTGTTAACGGATCCACAGTACATTGTAATGCGAATTATGTGTGATTGTAAAAGCGTATAATTCATTAGTGGTCCTCTATTTGTGCGCCTGTAGATTTATTTAAAAAAAAATAAAAAAAATAGCATTGTCAGCATGCCTGCAATAATATTACAAATCCATACATCATTTCTCATACTTTCCTCACATTTCCCCATTTAAAAATCTTCAAAGTATTTTCATGTCTAGAAAGAGCAATTATTCTATACAAAACATTTTACTTTTTTTTTTTTTTAACCAGCCATTCTAAAGGAAATTTGAATACAGCATACTAGTTAAACAGATGATGACATCGAACTACATACAAGTGCACTGAAATAATTCTTAAAGAGTGATTTAACTACTTTTGGCATATGAGAAAAAAGATATATTAATTGATAATAATGTTCACAATATTAACCTCTACTTTTGTGCATGTGTTTAAGTTTATGTAGTTAGCAATCAACCCATTGATTAATAGGATTCTTAATAGATATGATTCATTTTATTTGTTTTTTTTACACAGTCATGAAAAGGTGAAATTGTCCACACCTGCTTATAACAATAGTCATAACCATAAGATGCATATTGATATTTCCATAATGACCAGAATATGGCAGAAGATGCTGCTGTCTTTAATATTTTACTGTGTAATACATTACACACATTCTGTCCAGAAACCACACATGTCCTTTACTAAGATTTACCAAACCACAGAGTTTACTCTAGGGGCAGAATATTTGCGGTTGTTTATCTGAACACGTGGGCAGGATATATGGATATGGATATGTTAATATTTTATTCTGCTATTATTGTACATTCATTTTTGGTCTTGCGACCAGAAATAGACGATTAATATGAGGGTGTACATCCGTTTTCATCAGCACACTTTTCCCTCATTACATCTGCTCATAACAGTAGACCATCCCTTGTACACATAAGGTACCTGGACCTCGGAAAAGTGCCGGATGTGTCTTTCTGAATGTCTGTGTATATATGTGGTGTCTGTTCTGTGTCATAAAATGTGTGATAGTTAAACTTGATGTATTGATGAAGTGTAAAAAAAATATATATTGTCATTCTCATACAAATATGTGCAATGCATGCAATATTTGGTTTAACTTCATTTTGATGCCATATTGATGTTTAAAAACAACGCTATACACAAACGCAATTGCCATTAGAAGATTTTCTATTTATGAATAATGTACATAGTTATACTGAGAAAAAAAAAAACTGCTGCCCATTTGTTGCTGCATGAAGGTCCAGATTTTCTTCCTCATCCTTTGCTTGCATTGATTTCTTACTCTAAACCATCAATGTCAGATGGGCAAATGTAGCAAAATAAAAGCATTTGATTTCTTGGAATTCATAGTGCTGTCTTTGAATAAATACAAATGTCCTGCTTTGAAAAGCCTGAATGCAGTGGTTGGTATTGCCACCTCACAACTCCGGAATCCCTGATTCAGTCCTGAGCTCTGGTTACTGTCTGTGTGGAATTTTCTCACTGCGTTCACATGGGTTTTCTCTGGGTTGTGCAGTTTCCTCCCACCTCCCAAAAACATGCCTGGATGGCTAAGCTCTGTGTGTTGGCAATCCATAGAGTCCATAGAGTCCTGCGATGGACTGTCATCCCATCCAGGGTGTATTCTCACCCCACATCCTGTGTTCCCAGGATTGGCTCTGGATCCACCATGACCCAGACAAAGATAAAGTTGTTCTTGACAATGAATAAATGAAAGAATTAACATAGATATAGTTTTAAAAAATAGAGAAGTTTTTTTGTCTCCATTTTTCTGGCCAGAAACCAAGGGGGATGAAAATTCTTGCACTTAAGTAGGCTATGCCAATCAGCCATAACTTTAAAACCACTGACATGTGAAGGGAATAACATGGTTATCTCCTTACAATCGCACCTGACAAGGGTTGGGATATATTAGGCAGCAAGTGAACAGTCAGTTCTTGAAGTTGATGTGCTGGAAGCAGGAAAAATGGGCAAGTGTAAGAATCTGAGTGACTTTGACAAGGGCCCAGTTGCGATGGCTGGACGACTGGGCCAGAGCATCTCCAAAACAGCAGGTGGTGTGGGGTGTTCCCAGTATGTAGTAGTTACTACCTACCAAACATGGTCCAAGGAAGGACGACCGGTGACAGGGTCATGCGCGTCCAGGGCTCATTAATGCGTGTGGGGAGTGAAGGCTAGCCTGTCTGTTCCGATCCCACAGAAGAGTTACTGTAGCACAAGTTGCTGAAAAAGTTAATGCTGGCTAGGATAGAAAGGTGTCGGAACACACAGTGCATTGCAGCTTGCTGTGTATGGTGCCGCGTAGCCGCAGACCAGTCACCGCCGAAAGCGCCTACAATGGGCACGTGAGCATCAGAACTGGACCATGGAGCAATGAAAGAAGGTGGCCTGGTCTGATGAATCACGTTTTCTTTTACATCATGTGGATGTCCGGGTGCGTGTGTGTCGCTTACCTGCAGAAGAGATGGCACCAGGATGCACTATGAATAGAAGGCAAGCCAACGGAGGCAGTGTGGGCAAGCACCTGCTGGGAACCACCTACTTAAACATTGTTGCAGAAGAAATACACCCCTTCATGGCAACGGTATTCCCTAATGCATTTGACTAATGGTAGTGGCCTCTTTCAGCAGGATAATGCGCCCTGCCACACTGCAAAAATTGTTCAAGAATGGTTTGAGGAACATGACAAAAAGTTCAAGGTGTTGACTTGGACTCCAAAATCTGATCAAGCATCTGTTCGATGTAGTGGACAAACCAGTCTGATCCATGGAGGCCCCACCTCAAAACTTACAGAACTTAAAGGATCTGCTGCTAACGTCTTGGTGCCAGATACCACAGCACACCTTCAGAGGTCTTGTGGAGTCCATGCCTCGACGGATCAGAGCTGTTTTGGCAGTAAAAGGGTCGATCGGTGTATATCTAGATATGAGGGTTGGTCATACCTATATTTGACCAGCAGATGGCGCTATGTGACCTTATCTACAATTAACCAGCCATAAAGCGTGGTAATAATTACACTAACGACCTTCAAATTCTTTGGAGCAAAGAAATCAACAAAATGTCTCCTGGTTGGAAAACAAATTCTCAATTTCAATAATGTCATTTTAAGCCAGATAAAGCCATGTAAAATCAGTTTGTTAAAGAACATCTTTATATAGAATAGAGACGCTTATGAAAAACAGCCTGTACTCAAGCACGGAGTTGTGGGCGTGGCTTTTACACCTGTATTCGCATATCCGGAAAGCTCTCAGTATGCTGGTCGAATGTGCCCCAATGTTAGACTACATAGGTAAGTTTTTTTTGTTTTAAATTATCATTAACTTTTAGCTTAAATGGGAAAATAATGTCGAATATTTTCAGAGTTCCAAATCTTGAGAACGCTGTGAAGACATTTGTGTGGGTTTTTTGTTTGTTTGTTTGTTCGTTTGTTTGTGCTGAAAGTGTACCTGAGTACCTGAGGAAAAGTTTCGTGTTCATATCGCAACCCTTGTAGTCTACTCCAAAAAAAAAGTCTCTCAAGGCAGTGATTGCGGTTTTAGCATTTGTCACTTTATTTTGTTCAGGCTAGGTTTAAGCTTTTTGTTAAAGATTTACTCCTGTTACCGAACACGTTTCTATTTCTACAGGCTTACTTTATGTACGCATATTATTGGTTAGTTTTTGTTTTTGTTTTTGTTATGCCTGAACTAAATAATCACTGTACTGATTAGTGTGTCAGTGCAGCGCGTGCTTGCGTGTTGATGAATTGGAGAAGGATAACCTACATTTCCACATAGATTGAGTCGGGCACACGAGTTAACATCCAGTTTTTCTGGGTGTGAATGTTCAGTTACAGAGCACTATTACTGTATCAAAACAGATCGCTTACATATCCTCAATGACTCATGCACTGCTAGTTGATCACATCAGTATAACAGATAATGGAATACTATCATACAGCAACAACTACAGTTGCAACAGCTCTTATTTAACTTGAACAGATATACAGTGGTGCTTGAAAGTTTGTGAACCCTTTATTTATTTATTTATTTATTTATTTATTTATTTAACATTATCAGTTAAAGAGAGCCCAATCAAACAAATGAAACAAAAATATTACATTTGGTCACTTATTTATTGAGTAAAATGATCCAATATTACATATCTGTGAGTGGAAAAAGTATACGATCCTTTGCTTTCAGTATCTGGTGTGACCCTGTTGTGCATCAATAACTGCAACTAAACGTTTCCGGTAACTGTTGATCAGTCCTGCACATCGGCTTGGAGGAATTTTAGCCCATTCCTCAGTACAGAACAGATTCAACTCTGGGATGTTGGTGGGTTTCCTTACATGAACTGCTCGCTTCGGGTCCTTCCACAACATTTCTGTTGGATTAAGGTCAGGGCTTTGACTTGGCCATTCTAAAACATTAACTTTATTCTTCTTTAATCATTCTTTGGTAGAACAACTTGTGTGCTTAGGGTCATTGTCTTGCTGCATGACCCACTTTCTCTTGAGATTCAGTTCATTGACAGATGTCTTGACATTTTCTTTTAAAATTCGCTGGTATACTTGAGAATTCATTGTTCCATCAATGATGACAAGTCATCCTGGCCCAGATGCAGCAAAAAAAGACCCAAGCCATGATACTACCACCACCGTGTTTCACAGATGGGATGAGGTTCTTAGTGCTGGAATGCAGTGTTTTCCTTTGTCCAAACATAACGCTTCTCATTTAAACCAAAAAGTTCTATTTTGGTCTCATCTGTCCACAAAACATTTTTCCAATATGCTTCTGGCTTGTACACATGATCTTTAGCAAACTACAGACAGGCAGCAAGTTCTTTTTTTGAAGAGCAGTGGCTTTCTCCTTGCAACCCTGCCATGCACACCATTGTTGTTCATTGTTTTCCTGATGGTGGACTCATGAACATTAGCCAATGTGAGAGAGGCCTTTAGTTGCTTAGAAGTTACCCTGGGTTCCTTTGTGACCTCATGGACTATTACACGTCTTGCTCTTGGACTGATCTTTGTTGGTCGACCACTCCTGGGCAGGGTAACGATAGTCTTAAATTTCCTCCATTCGTACACAATCTGTCTGACTGTGGATTGGTGGAGTCCAAACTCTTTAGAGATGGTTGTGTAACCTTTTCCAGCCTGATGAGCATCAACAACTCTTTTGCTGAGGTTCTCAGAAATCTCCTTTGTTCATGCCATGATACACTTCCACAAACATGTGTTGTGAAGATCAGACTCTGATAGATCCCTGTTCTTTAAATAAAACACCTGACCTAAAATTGAAAACACCTAACTCTAATTTCACCTTCAAATTAAACTGCTAATTCTAAATGTTCACATACTTTTGCCACACACAGAAATGTAATATTGGATCATTTTTCTCAATAAATAAATGATCTGTGTAATATTTTTGTCTTATTTGTTTAATTGGGTCCTCTTTGTCTATGTTAAGGACTTGTGTGAAAATCTAATGATGTTTTAGGTCATTTATGCACATATATAAAAAATTCTAAAGGGTTCACAAACTTTCCAGCACCACTGTATGGGTTTGACATTAAGAGAGACGCAGGCAATTCTGTCTTTAAATCTGTGTACTTGGACTTCTTTCTGAGACAAAATGCTGTTTAACTTGGCAACCTCATTCTAAATTGAGTGCATAGTATTATATTGTAGTGACCACAATAACAATATCATCCATGTGCAATATTGTGATGTATTCAATCAGTGCTTGCAGTTTGATTTTCCTGCTTGTGCACGCTTGATTCAACTTCTCACACAACCTGGAACATAAGGCTTACTGTCAGTTTAACCTCAACGGCAGTATGAGAATTCAGTTTCAATTCCCAATGTATTTTGTTGTTTGGCATTATTGTATTTAATAGACTTTTGTGTGGTTTAATTGTTGTTGCTTTGTTAACTGAATTTAAATTCAGAGCTCAATCAAACCTGTTTAGGAGCTGTTTCTGAAAGTTATTTTAGCCATCTGCCTTGTTAAATAAAGGATATTGTGAAAACAGCACAGAAACTTGGCTCAAGACTTCAGGAGCTTCACATGCTTGAGGGTTCTCCTGAAGGCTGGAGTTTCTGCTCTGTTTTCTATGATATCCTTTATCTTCATGTATTGTCAAGCTAATTACGATTATTTGAACAATTCAGATGAGTAAAGCAACTGTCAGAACCTGCTTCTAAACAGGTTTGAGTGAGTTCCGAATGATAAGTCTAGTTGACTACCACCAATCCCACCCCACCCGTCTCTGTTACAGCTTGCAGGTTATGACAATGGTCCGCTAAGAGCCCCTAGCCAATGAAACCATTGCAGCAGAAACTCTTCAGCGCTTCCCTTCCAAAGTGAAACAGGTCCACCATGTCACAGCGACAATCCCAGACATCCACGGGGGACCAGTCTCCTCTCCTTGTGGACAGCATGCTCTCCTCCCAGCTTCACCTGGATGGCCAGGCTGATTGTTCATCCTCAAGCACAAACCTCACTGTACCTGAGCAACCTTCACGGACTCCTGTAATCCTCAGCACCCAGAGTGAAGCAGCTCGGAAGCTTGGAACCCAGCAGCTCATCCCCAAAAACCTGGCTGTCAGCAGTCGACCAAAGAACCGCCACCACACCACGGTGGTCACGCTGCCTGTGGTCCGTGAGGCCCAAAAGAACATCCAGCGTTTCTCTCATGCTCCTGACCTCTCCTGGGAGGATTATGACAGTGATGATGGTGGCTTACGTAGGAACCGCAGGAACAAGTCATACCGAGCTGCTGTCACCAGTCTTGATGCAGATTTGACGTGGAAACAGGATCTGTTGCAGCCTGTTAGTGAGGAGAAGGAGAAAACACCCAGCCCAAAGCCAGTTTCCAGCCCTGGACGCAAAGTGAGCCAAACTATGATCTCCTGGTTTTCTCTTAATGTTGTTGAGCATCTAAGGCCGTATTCAGAGTTGTGTTATGAGTGTTTAGTGAAGATTTAATGCCAAAATTGCACTCCTCGATATTCAGACCTCAGATAAAACTACAGACTAAAGCTCTATTCAGAAGTTACACGAGACTTGCCTAAAACAGAGGTGTGTCTTAGTTACTCTTGATTCTAATCTCAAGCCAATTCATCTTGTGTGATAAACACTGTTCATGGAATTGGGCACACAAAACCTCAGTATATGCTTTGCGATTCTCCTGATGGCAGGTGTACAGGCAAATAAGTGTTGGAGTGAATTAAAATAAGATTAATGAGAGAAAATATTGGCTGATGACAGCTCGTGGGATGTGCATTTGTTTTTTTTTTTTTGTTACAGTTACTATAATCAATTTTAATTGAACCATGGCCGATTTGATTCCAGTCATCCTGCAAAAATGATTCAGCGATTCACTGAACAATGATTCAAAAGAGTCACTGAAAACACATGGGAGTAATCAGTGTGTTGTGGAAAGTTTGTGATCTGGCTTAGTGCTCGGTCTATGATTGGCTGTGTTCGAGCAAGGAATGCTTGATTTTGTCACTGCAGCGGGACTGCTGAGTGAAATAAATCATGTTTGGTATGTAAGATACAATATGTATTTGTTGTGCATCCCTAATTTAAATATATTATAATGACTGGTCATGCAAACATGTGGCAGATGTTATTGTAATCTCCCATGAGTTGTCACACCAAGAAGCTCCTTAAATTCCACAGGGCTAAGATCACATTTCACCCCATTTCTGTTCTCTCTCTCTCTCTCTCTCTCTCTCTCTCTCTCTCTCTCTCTCTCTCTCTCTCAGAGAACCTTGGGTAGAAAGCGGAACCAGAAGCATGGTGGATCCTTTAAGGATGGTATGAGACTAAACACAGTGCAGGAGTGGTTGTGATTTTGACATTCATTGCATTCTGAAGTTCATTCGATGGGGGAATGTGCTCTTGGATACACAAAAATTTCTTCTGGATAGTTGAAGGACCCTAAAACCACCAAATATGTCGTCCTTTTTTTTTCTTTTCTTTTTTTTTTTTAAGTAGAGCAATATATGTGACACACGTCATTCTATCTTTGAAGCTAGAGTTAAGCTTTTGTACACAAAATATATATTTTGGTTATTAATGTTCATCCTTCTTCAGTAACACTAGTTGGTAATTTGCCACAGATCCACGGTTATACCAGGAGATCAAGGAAAGAGGTCTCCAGTCCAACAACCTGGGGCCTGATGATGATGACTTCAGCCAGATGCCAGAGGAGGACCAGGGCATTGTTGTGAAAAACTACAAGGCAGCATATATGACCTGGAGCCAACTTCCTCAGGTAAATAGGAGACAGGAGCAGGAAGGCAAGAATGACTGAGTGAGCGAAGAATGTAAAAGCACAGTAATGGAGGTCATAGACCTATGGCTCATATGGTTGATTATCATGTCAGCTTAAAATATTCAGATGATAAAGATTAGATTTGGTCTGGAAGTTAAAGATCCTGGCTTTGTGTCATGGTCCTGAAGACATTTTAGCACTCATCTTTTCAACTGTTCAACTTTAATCTTAAGGGTAATTCCTCAAAAGTTCTCAAATTTCCTAATCTGGATGAAGCTATTTTTACTTTGTAGCTCTTGAGCAGTAAGTTGAATCCTGACCCTAGTTTAACGGCTGTGAAATTTCTAACCAAAATGATCGCAGTATCTGATCTGATTAGTGCATAACCAGTAATTTCCTATAGGTTTATAGTTCTTATCTTTTTGAAACTCACAGGTGAAGGAGATGGGCATTCTAGAGATCATTTCACCTGAGGAGCGTAAGCGGCAAGAGGTAAATGGTGTAAAAAGGTCTTGTAATTTGAATTATAGGGGAACATTTACTGTATAGTTATTGTAACTATATGACAGTAAAATACATGTCAAGCAAATACATGTTATGTATTTTAGAACATTTTTTTCAACCAAAGTCACTGTTAACTCTATGTTGTTGGCTTCCAGATATTCTTATTTCTGCCATATTAAAGACAAAATTGCTTAAAAATGGACAGGACAGGAAAACAGAACGCAAACCCAGCCATGCATATGAGCAAAATGTTATCCTGCAGTCCTTCAGTCTCTCTTGTTAGAACTTTATACAATCTCTAATGTTTGACAGCTCTAATACACAGAGCCTGCTGTCTTCTATGGAATTTTTTCCCATTTCTGCAGTGGAGCTTATTGGCGCAGAGCATAGTGGTCATGATCTTGATGATTCTTGATCTTATGATCAAAGTCATCCCGCAGGTGATCAACAGGGCTGGAGATCAGCCATATTTAACAGTCATTTGTATTGCTGAATGATTGTCAGGTGTTTGGACACAGTGAAACAGCCTTGTGCTACAGTGCCTAGCATCATTAACTCATGACCAGCCTGCCAGCAGTAGCTATCTGTTTTGCTTTTTGTTACATTCAGGGCATTGTGGAATGCACAGGAAGCTAAGCGTGGCCGTTTTCTGATCTTGAATAGAAAACCTTTTAAAGGTGATCTGGACCTCATGAGATCAAAGTGCACTGCCTTTCATAGGCTACACCCTGCTTTAAAAATGTAAATTAAAAAAATGATCAGATTTAATGCTAGGTTGTATTTCTGTGAGAAAACAAAACCTACAGTCATATAGATTTTAACCAAGATTTTCATTTCTGTTTTCCATTAGTATACTTGCTGTTGATTTTTAATGCATTATATTATCAATACCAAGGAAACATTTTAATTTTCTTTTTTATTGAACTGATGGAATGGCAGGGACTTTCACGTGTGATAAGGCTAAATGCTGGCTCGGTTTGTGGCAATTAAATGTCTGGTTTCTGAGTGGAGTCTCAGTGCTGTGTAAATATCAAGGTCCACCTTGTACACACAGCACGGCCACACCCTGTTATCCTATTCTTGACTGTTTTCCGTCACACAGCATTATGTATGTAGCCAGTATGTCATGTATTTTGTACACATGTGGTTTACTTTGAATGACAAATAGCTTTTTAAATGTCATCAATCTACAGGATATATGTAACATAACTCTCGATTTTGACTATGCGCCATACATGCTTTTATATACATAATTCATATATACATAATATAAAACTCATACATACATATTTTTTTTCTATCCATAAAGACCTATTGTACAGTATTATAATACATTTAATAGTGAGGGATAACATACAATTCCATTAAGGGCAGTGGAGTAAAAGTTTGATCCTAAAAAGTGTAAATAATCGTGTTTTAAATATTCCAAAATTGAGGTCCAGACCTAAATTGTGCTCTAGTTGTAACCACATCTAGAACTACGCACACAGAAAGTATGCCTGAATTCAGATGACTGCCCAGTCGAGCCAATAATCTATAGAAAAAGACAGTGTTTTTAAAAAAAAAAAAAAAGTATTTTTTAAAAGGGTATTAATATCAGTTTTACTGTCATTCCACAAAGTGCATTTGTGCTTATTTCTGTCTCAGTCTTTGCAACCAGCATCTTTCTGTGCATTCATGTAGGCTATTTTCGAGATTATGACATCAGAGTACTCCTACCTGCACAGTTTGGGCATCCTGGTGCGTCATTTCAAAAGCAGCGAGGCTTTGAGGAAGACTATGACCGCAACCGAACACCATCATCTCTTCTCCAATATCTCCACAGTCCATGACATTAGCAAGCGGTACAACATTGGAAATACCACTCCATACGTCAATCCAATTTCTACACTTCACCAATATGTTATTTCAAAGACACCATTTGAGACACATTTATACACCTTTTCAGGGCCAGTATCATACATACTTTGTGACTTATACACAGTACACACCTGTACACCTGATCGTTCAAGTGGCAGCAGCACAATGCATAAAATGATGCAGGTCAAGCACTTCAGTTGGTCACATCAAACATCAGAATAGGGAAAAATGTGATCATAGTGACTGACTGTGGCATAATTATTGGTGCAGTATGGGCTGGTTTGAGAATTTCAGAAACTACTGATCTCCTGAGATCTCTGGAGTATACACTGAATAGAATGTTGAAGAAAACTAGGCGACATTATTCCAATCTTCAACTGTCCAGATTCACTGTGCCTTGAGATTCCTGTTGTTGACTCACAGGAATGAAACTCAGTTGTCTTCTGCCCATCCACTACAAGGTTCAGTGTGTTGTTTATACTGAGATGCTTTTCTGCTGATTTGGGAGTTTTCCAGGAGTATTCCACACCATTTTGTGTAAGTTCTATAGACTGTTGTGCACGTTAATCCCAGGAGATCAGCAGTTTCTGAAATACTCAAACCTCAACTGTATTAATGTATTCTTATCAGAGATGATGTTTACCATTTTTCTTAACAGATCATTATCATATAAATCATGTGTAATGAATCTAAAAAGACTTGATCTGACAATGTAGCTCAACTCTTTACATTTTGTGTTTATGAAAATGCATTACAGATGATATGCATTATACTGTATATACAATATTAACTCGGTAGTCTTTGAACTGCTTTAGAGGTGAGTGCCTACACATGTATTTATACACAGTAGTATTCAGACTTTCAGCAGTATTCAGTCATCAACGTTCTCCTGAAGAGATGTGTCGAGACATGCTTGTGAAACTGGTTTTTCAACCTAACCACTGTAGGAATCAAGTTTCTCAAAATGTTGGTCTTTTCACACAGTGCAGTGCTCTTTACTTTGCCTTTGACTGAGAAAACTGAGTCAAAAATACTGTCAAAAATAATGTGCTGTAGATAGATGGAACAATGTGGTCCAGTTTAAGTTAAGCATGCCATTAGGAACAGCAAAATTCATTCAGATTAAGCTATACAGGGATATGGGAGGGACTCCTTTTGAAGTTGTTTTTTCAGCCTGGGGGTTGTCATATGGACAGGAAAAATGGAAAAGCAAACCTTGAAAAAAGCCACTGTACATACCGTACAATATTTGAGCAAAATAGCGCACATCAGATTTAAAAAAAAAAATTGTTTTAACAAATTGGTGCAATCAGCATTTAAGCAAAATTGAATGGCTCATTGCTAAGCTCTATTTTATTTTTATTTTATTTAATTCTGCAGATTTTTTGAAGATCTTGAAAGACGTCATCAAATGCATCCTTTCATTCAGGACATCAGTGACATAGTCCAGGATCACGCTGCAAATCACTTTGAGCCATACATTGTGTATTGCTCCAATGAGACCTTCCAGCAGAGGACACTGCAGAAACTACTGTAAGCACACACTTGGTGACGGGCGGGTAACAACTTGTGTTTAAACCTTAGAATGATGAATTTTTGGTTCATAACCTGGGAACAACATTTAGAAATTAGGGTTAAAAGCATCTCCAATCTTTGACATGACATCTTGGAAATGTTGGAAAATATGAAAATGTTTATTGTTCCCAAAAAAATCGAAGTGTGTGAATGTGTGTGTGACTGGTGTCCCATCCAAAAATGCACACAACCTTAATGTCAACCTCTCATTCCCTTTGCTCCCATCTACTTGGGTCTAGTATGACTGCCTAAAATATTAATGGTGATTAAAGTTTTTTTTAAAATGGCTAGGGCTTAAGAGATTAAATAATATTCAGTCAATATATGTCAGTATGACCAAATAATGAAAATGACACTTACTTTTTCTCTTAGCTGTGAATTTTAACAGTTGTAATATGAGGTGGCAGTATGGAGTGTCAGCACATCAGCGACCTGTGCTTGTGTGTTTCAGTGCATCTAATACTACATTTAAGGAGGTGCTGAAACAAATCGAGAGCAGTCCTGAATGTGGAGCGTTACCCATGATCTCCTTCCTCATTCTGCCTATGCAGAGAGTCACCCGTCTGCCTCTGTTGATGGATGTGAGGAACACACTCAAGCACACTGTTTTTCTCTTATTTGAATTTGCCTGCACAGGACAAAATGTCCTATTACTCCCTAATGGGACTGAAGTTTCTTCTTTCTCTCTACATTCATGCAGACCATCTGTCAGAAAACAACTAAGCAGACAACTGAATACTATGCAGGTCGCTGGGCTCTGAAGGCCATCAGTAAGGTGTGACAGTGTTTTGAGCTTGTGTTTGCTGTTTGGCACAAACTAAAACACCTGCATTCAGTGCAAAGTCTGCTTGAGAGTAATTTGACTGTTTGCTCTTCAGCTGGTGAAGAGCTGTAATGATGGTGCCCGGAGGATGGAGCGCACCGAGCAGATGTACACCATCCAGAAACATATGGATTTTGGAAAGATTAAGGTCTCTGCTTGTGCACTGCAGTCATATCTACACAATTTAGAATCACATTCCTTTCATATTTATGGCAGTTATCGTCACAAAACTAGATTGTATTGATGCTTTGTAAATACAGCCTGAGGTCTGTAGATATATAAACCATTGTGAATAAGTGAATAATATTTATTTGAGAGCGTAGCTGTAATTAAAAGCTATTTTTGAGATGTAACAGAATGCGATGGTTTCAATGAGACTTGTTCTTCCATTGTGTTGGTATAGCCATTCCCATTAATCTCATCCTCTCGCTGGCTGCTAAAGAGAGGCGAGCTGGCCGTGTACACGGAGGAGCTCGGGATCTTCTGGAAGGCCTTCAGCCATAAAAGCTACTACCTCTTCCTGTTCAATGATGTACTCATTGTTACCAAGAAAAAAAGGCAGGTCTACTCATCTTTCACTACTTTCCACCACCACCACATTACATAGAGCTGTCCAATCATAAACACTGATTATATGGATTGTTTATTTTTTTTATTTTTTACAATGAGTGGGAGAGGTGTTTGTAATGAAGCAGCTTTTGCCACAACATATTTTAAATGATCTTGAGTGGGATGCACAGCACATACACAACAAACTTCACACTTATGTTCAGATAAATTTCAAGTTTTTTAAGCTTTCAAGCTTTGAGGGATAGGATAGGTAGGACAAATGATACAATTTCCACTTTAGAGATATATTGTAATGGACACAAATGTAATTTTAGCAATTTAACCATTTATGTTTTTTTTTCTTTTTCTTTTTTTCTTCTTCTCTAACTGCCCTATCATTTAGGACACGAGGTCAGAGACCGTTTTTGAGCAAAGCAGAGCGAAGACAGATGTGGAGATAGACAGTTGCAGAGATAGACGGATGGAAAGACAGACTCAGACAGAAACAAAGACAAAAGCAGACAGGAAGAGATGGGCTCAGATGAACACCGACAGAGAGACAGACAGAAAGGGACAGGCACACGGACAGAGAGAGAGAGAAAGATGGAAACGGACAGGCATGGAGATACAGACAGAAAGACCGAGCTCTCAGTGGGGGATAGAACAGTTGATTTAGCACAGAATGCCTTACATTCCTACACAACTCCTAAACATATGTTGTTTCTGTCCATCAGAGGACTTCAGCTATCATTCACACCCAAACAATCCAGAGAATGGAATGCCCTCATCATAGTGGTTATGCACAATGATGGCTAAAATGCTAATCAGGATTATTTTTCTCAGTAAACAAATCATCACAATTATTCATCCATTCATCCAATTATCAATTCATCCATTGTTCATTCACCTAAATTTATTGCAATAAATGATTTTAAAAGAACAGGAAGCACCCTTTTCACATTAAAGAACAGTACTGTTTATTTTATAGCTACATTTTGGACAAAGTTCTCTGTGTACTTAATGTGGCTTTATTTTGTGTGCAAATAAACGCAGCTCAAGAAATGATCCTGAATTGCATTAATCACAGGCTAGTTGTAATGTGTCTTGATCTAAATCTGTGTGTGCAGTGAAGAAAGCTACGTGGTATTTGACTATGCCACTCTGGAGAATGTGGAAGTTGAGGAGGAGCAAGCTGACAAGTTCTACCTTCGGCTGGAGATGAAACCCAATAGCGAGGGGCGCTGTGAGCAGATGGCTCTGGTGGCTGAATGCAAGTAAGAGTCGATACACATCTGTAGTGCCATCTGCTGACAGAAGTCATCTATTTGCAAGTGTGTGTACATGTAGCAAGCAGTATAGTAGGATTCAGCAGGCAAATCTTTTTCCTATGTCTACACCCTCCCCCTTTTTATTTATATATATATATATATATATATATATATATATATATTATATGCTAGCCCAGGATCCCTCTTAGCTGCCCATGTTTGTTCAAAATGATATTTTTATCTGGTATATTTTGTAAAAATCAATAAACCTGTGCCTTTTCACAAAGGTTTAGATTATCAGAGATTAACTTTTTTTTCTGGCATCATGTTCAGTGGTGTAGCATAATTTGAACAGTGCAGTTATTTCAAATTTGTGCATGAATGAATGTCTGTGTTTGTAGGCTAGACAGCGCTCGCTGGGTCACTGCTCTACGCTGGTCTAAACTAGGAGAGAGTTCCCCTAACAAAGATGGTAAGTGTGAGCTCACATATTAGAAATGACTAAATTGGTGCTCAATTTTATTTCGTTTAGCATTTAATATGTTGACAAGTTAAATGACTGGGTTCTCTGTAAAACTTCTCATTGTCATTTATCCATGTTAAAACTCAGAAATAAAAACCTTTTGTCCTTCATAGTAGTTGTTTTCTTTTACCCCAATTTAAATCTTCAGTGCTTGTTTTAATTCTTTGTGTGTATTACAGCACTTCCTCAGTATGAAGCCACGAAAGCCTATATGCCCAAAGAGCCAGATGAGCTGAGTCTCCAGCAAGCTGAAGTAGTCATTGTCTTGCAAGAAGTGGATGGTAAGGCCAGTTCACATACCCTTTTTAAACTTCTGCATCAGGTTCACAAAAAACAAACAAAACACCTCAGACTGGTATTTTAGAACACACTTTATAGCACCTAGTCAAAGGAGGCCAGTAGGGACAAGTCGATTTGATGTCCTTTTTCTAGTAGCACCTAATATACCTGGGTGAATTATTCCTCAGAGAGGAGCAAAGTTCACCTCTGATGCTAAATCTAATCTATTGTAAAACTGTGGTTATCTTTCTCATTAAAAAAAAAAAAGAAGGAAATCTAGCAGGATATAATACGGCGTTCCAATGTGACTGAGAACACCATAATAAAACTGGGTTCATTTATGGTGCAGACTGCCCATTTCCAGTTATACAAGTTCACTTTAAACATATCACATCACTTATGTGCATTACATGTATCTTCTAGCACAGTATGGATTTAATTTTCTGTAACAGCATGGCTCTGATGGTCATTCCAGCTATAACATAAAGGGTTCCAATTTATATTAATGCGCTCAATAGTAAACATTAAGAAAGTGTTATTTAAGAAAGTAAAATGTTATGAGATGTTTAATATTGTGGAAGGAATCTCAGATGTCAATGCTTCAAAAGTCAGCAAGTTTTCTGCTGCAGAATTCTTCAGTACAGAAGAGTTTACTTTTTGGTTTCTTGGTACAACTATAGTTGTTATAGGGGTGAATCAAGAGATTGGTGCTGCCATTCAATAAATTTGTTTCACAGTACTGAGGTAAAAATTTTTTGCTTAAAGGCTGAGGTTAGTGAACATTAAGACAGTGAAACTTCAGAATTTTGAGCTTTTAATTATATTTCTCAGGTTGGTGCTATGGGGAGAGGATGCGAGATGGAGAAAGGGGCTGGTTTCCAGCCAGCTGTGCTACACAGATCACCGACCTCATTGCCATTGAGAGCAACATACAGCGAATGCAGCGACTGCGCAAAGAGACCAATGTTTGAACAGAGACTACATCACATGCCCCATGACTCTCAGAATACCTGCTCAGTTAATACACAAAAAATGGCAGTTTCTTTGAAGAGTGAGCATGTGTCCCTTTCAGAGTGTGAATGAACTATGCACTTGCCAGAAGGTGGAATCAAACACAACAAAGCAGTGAGAAACTTCACCTTTGACTTTTATTTTGAGCTTGCCTTTTGTTAAAATTCATGTTTGGATACATAAAAAGTTATTTAAAAATGTCAAACTGACCAGATATCAAATTACTTTTATTTTAAAAACCATTTGGTGTAAAAACATAAGACCGATTTAGAAAAACATCTGTTGTTTCCCCAAAACTTTAGCTGTCACAAAAATAATGGAAAAAACAAAACAGCTGCATAGATTCTGCAGGCAATCGGTGGTAATCTGGTCGAACACATGTTGCAAGCTTAGACGATCGTCAGGTCAAATCTGGTTCTTATTGCTCAGATCTTGGATGTTTCTTCTTGTTGACAAAACTGAATGGAAAATGGAAGAAAAAAAAAAAATTTAATTTAAGGTCATGTTTGCAAAGTTACTTGTACAATATTCATGGATCACAAATGTCCTCCAAATTTAAACAAGAAATGAAAAGAGGAAAATAAATCCTACAAAGAATAGTGTGTTGGGCACAGTCAGCCAGGCATACAATTTCTCAAATCCATTGCATTAGCTCATGCTCTCTGTATTGTAAAGGCTGGTCCAGCCTTGTGTCAACAGAACCACCCCAAATGCCACACTCTGATACATTACCATTACTCTTTGCACTAGACATTTGCTAATTAATTTATAGTGACATAGTATAATTTAAAATATGGTTAAACTCACAACCCCCCCCCCCCCCAAAGTATTTCTGTCATGGGTGTGGAATTAAACATGGAGTGCTGCACTGATACCCAATAGGACATACTAGTGTATACAGGTGCATCTCAATAAATTAGAATGTCGTGGAAAAGTTCATTTATTTCAGTAATTCAACTCAAATTGTGAAACTCGTGTATTAAATAAATTCAGTGCACACAGACTGAAGTAGTTTAAGTCTTTGGTTCTTTTAATTGTGATGATTTTGGCTCACATTTAACAAAAACCCACCAATTCACTCTCTCAACAAATTAGAATATGGTGACATGCCAATCAGCTAATCAACTCAAAACACCTGCAAAGGTTTCCTGAGCCTTCAAAATGGTCTCTCAGTTTGGTTCACTAGGTAAGCCACAAACATTCATTGCCAAAGAAGCTGGCTGTTCACAGAGTGCTGTATCCAAGCATGTTAACAGAAAGTTGAGTGGAAGGAAAAAGTGTGGAAGAAAAAGATGCACAACCAACCGAGAGAACCGCAGCCTTATGAGGATTGTCAAGCAAAATCGATTCAAGAATTTGAGTGAACTTCACAAGGAATGGACTGAGGCTGGGGTCAAGGCATCAAGAGCCACCACACACAGACGTGTCAAGGAATTTGGCTACAGTTGTCGTATTCCTCTTGTTAAGCCACTCCTGAACCACAGACAACGTCTGAGGCGTCTTACCTGGGCTAAGGAGAAGAAGAACTGGACTGTTGCCCAGTGGTCCAAAGTCCTCTTTTCAGATGAGAGCAAGTTTTGTATTTCATTTGGAAACCAAGGTCCTAGAGTCTGGAGGAAGGATGGAGAAGCTCATAGCCCAAGTTGCTTGAAGTCCAGTGTTCAGTTTCCACAGTCTGTGATGATTTGGGGTGCAATGTCATCTGCTGGTGTTGGTCTATTGTGTTTTTTGAAAACCAAAGTCACTGCATCCATTTACCAAGAAATTTTGGAGCACTTCATGCTTCCTTCTGCTGACCAGCATTTTGAAGATGCTGATTTCATTTTCCAGCAGGATTTGGCACCTGCCCACTCTGCCAAAAGCACCAAAAGTTGGTTAAATGACCATGGTGTTGGTGTTCTTGACTGGCCAGCAAACGCACCAGACCTGAACCACATAGAGAATCTATGGGGTATTGTCAAGAGGAAAATGAGAAACAAGAGACCAAAAAATGCAGATGAGCTGAAGGCCACTGTCAAAGAAACCTGGGCTTCCATACCACCTCAGCAGTGCCACAAACTGATCACCTCCATGCCACGCCGAATTGAGGCAGTAATTAAAGCAAAAGGAGCCCCTACCAAGTATTGAGTACATGTACAGTAAATGAACATACTTTCCAGAAGGCCAACAATTCACTAAAAATGTTTTTTTTTATTGGTCTTATGAAGTATTCTAATTTGTTGAGATAGTGAATTGGTGGGTTTTTGTTAAATGTGAGCCAAAATCATCACAATGAAAAGAACCAAAGACTTAAACTACTTCAGTCTGTGTGCATTGAATTTATTTAATACACGAGTTTCACAATTTGAGTTGAATTACTGAAATAAATGAACTTTTCCATGACATTCTAATTTATTGAGATGCACCTGTATATAATGATCACCTTATATAATGCTCAGATATTCTATTACTTAAGCCTTAAACACTTATGAAACTAGCTAAATTAGTTTTTCCACTATGAAATGTTCTGCATGTCAAAGAGTCTAATTATTACTTTACTTTTCAACAAGCTAATGGTTTTGCAGGTTTCTACTCTGACAGTCCTGTATGTAGAGTGATTATGAGTGTACACAGTCAGTATTGGCACAAACATTTTTGTACTACATTGGCAATTTATTTGAAACACCCTCCCCAAAGTGGTTTAAGTATAAGAGAAAACTATTTTTTGGCCATGTAGATTTTAGAATGCATGTGGTACACAGTAATGCCAACATCTAGCTGTAAACTACAGTGATCCTAAACCATCACATTAACACAAATGACCCGAAAAAACCCCAATAACTTTACATCAACTCTGTCAACTTAGACAAACAAGTGCTCTAAATGTAGACAGTTATGTTATGGCTATAGTGCATTCAGTAAACCCATGTATGAATTTGTCTACAGCAAAGGTCTAACTCACAGCCTCTGTTAAAGACTTCTTGTTCATAGCAGTTAGTCAGCAGCATGACTATTAAATCACAGAATAACTGCTGTGTGCTTTTTAAATAGTGATTAACTAAAAGGGTGAAACCAACCCGGCAGGATGGTCCGAGATGGTGATGCCGGCGGCGGTTGGTCTACTCGTCCCCGCCCTGTTCAGCCTCGGGAGCGGTTGATTTGTCGCTTGATGCATCGGCTGCCTTGCTGTCCTTGCCGTCCTGGGGCTTGGTGGTCTGAGGCCGTCTGCGGCGGTAGTTGAAGTTGCGGCGGTAGCGGCGCTGCCGGGGCTCCTGATTCTGACTGCCCTCGCCCTGGTTCTCCTTATCCTCTTCCCCTTCCCGCGCAGGCCGGGGTCGAGGTGGGCCCCTGTGTGCACACAAGACAGTGTAAGCAATAAAGCATAATCAAAAGTATGCAAGTGAAAGCATAAACAGAAGTTCTTGGCATTGAGCCATAATCCCTTGTAAATTACATCCTTCCTTCAGGTTTTTTGCACTTGTGTAATGAGAGTCAGATCCTCATGCTAGCAAACAAGTGTACAAACCTTGGTCTGAACCTTGGTCGGTAGCCTCTGTAGTAGTTCTGCCTCACTGGTTTATTGCCCTGGTCTTGACCACCCTGGTTCTCATCACCTTCACCACCCTACAGGCAACATGCCATGGAGAATTTTTTTTTTTTAAACTTTAAGACACAATATAGTTCCGCTTAAGCAATATAGCAAGCAAAACTTTAAATTTAATTTTTTTAAAAATTATGTCCATGTTTGTCATGATCTTGTGCCAGTGTACCTCAGTCATCTCTCCCCTGGTTGGAGCGTTGGTGTAGGGGGGTCTGCGGCCATAGCGTCTTCTCACGTAGTATGGGGGGTAGCGTCTCCTGCCAGGGAAGGTGGGTTTGCGCTGCTGCTGATCACCTTCACCAGCGCTGTCTCCTGCCTCCCTCTTGTCTCCCTCTCCATCACTTGGGTAGTTGTCCTGGTAGTCACGTGGAGGGCCCCTCCTGCGTGGGTAGCGTCTGTACCGGTTCCTGTCAGCCGCATATTTGCTGCCCTGCACAGGCACGCCGCCTGGCCCAGTCACATTGGCTGCCTCGGCGCCCTGCAGGAATATATTGTGGTGAAACAACTGCGGGGAAATGGCTGGCTGCATGATTAAAATATGTAATTACACTTCTCCATAAGGGATTGGGAACTTTTTACTAACTAACAGATTCGTCACTACTGGAAGACGAACGCCATTTTACAGGTTAGAAATATACATTATATATCAAGTCAATTTAACTAAAGTTTTTTTTTTTTTTGTTTTTTTTTAATGACATGGTCAATATGAAGAGCTCACCTTTTCTCCTTCAACCACATCAAACTCCACAGTCTCTCCATCCCCTACACTGCGAAGGTATTTCCTTGGGTTATTCTTCTTTATCGCGGTCTGGGGACAATCAACATCAAATATAAGCAATCACAACAAGTGTTTCAATGAACCATTCATTTTGTGTCAGTTTAGGTAACAGTAAGAAACAAAACCATCAGCACACGTGGCAAATGATTACCTGATGTACAAAGACGTCTTCTTTTGTGTCATTCCTTTCAATCAAAAGAGAACAACCAAACATTTGAGATGCAATATAAATCTAACTGAGATAAAACTGGCAGGATTTAGATAACGGTTACAAGGTAAACAATAACATGCTGTTTAGAGGACTCAGCAGCTTGCCTATAAGTATTTAAAAACTCTAATAGGATTGAGGATGTTCCCTGACCCATATATACTGTCTAGTTTCTGAGGGGGTTCAAGCAGTTTACCTGTTGATGAAACCATAGCCATTTCTTACGTTGAACCACTTCACTGTCCCCAGGACCTTTGTTGCTACAAGGGGAATAAATAAATAGGACAAATAAGAACCGTGAGCTTCTGCATCGCCGAACACGTTTCATACACAGCAGTGTTTTCGTGAAACCACACAGCACGGTTATGAAATAAAAAAGCATGAGGAACCTAAACCATTGCCAAACTCGAAGCAGAAACTATTTATAGCCTTCAACTGTCACGCTGTTTATAGACTATGATCTAAACCTGTCCGTCTGCATAACCAGCTGCTCAGATCCGAGTCTTTTATTTCCTAAATTGTCCTGCTAATGAATCGAGTATGAGCGTGCAGTCTGAATTTAAAATGAGCTGCTGATTTCAGATACGAGTTAAAGTAGACGACACATCCTGGTTAAACAATTCTCGTATTACGAGTCACTGCGCTGAATCAACGTCGATTCATTATTTCAAGGAAATGACACGGTGAGGGTTGAAAGCAGGAAGACACGCATAAGTCACACGTGGTGCACTGTACTAACAGCCTCAAGAGAAACTATTACATCAAACAGAATCACTAGAGGTGTTTTGTATCAGGTAAACCCGGTTAAATCGGGGAAAGACTGTGCACCGTCCGGTTATGGGGACGATTTGCAAAGAGTGTAAGCAAATAGCGAGGCCGCTAACTACCCCGTCCTGCTGCGCGTATAGCAACTCGCCTCAACCATGTGGTCGGACATAAGCAAACAGTCGGTCCTTTGTACCTCAGGTATACATTTACAAATCAATTTCGTGCTTTCGCGCACAAAGTTTTAAGACGCAGCGGCGCAGCTCCTCTAAATCACCCAGAACTCGTGCGCGCTTAGACAATAGAAATGTCCGCATCCCAACAGCACGGCGGACATTTTGGGAATGCTAAGTTAAACATCCAGCTAGCGGTGCTTATAACCGGTTTGGCCTCTACGTTGATTTACGAATACGGCGATATGACTACGGTTTAAGAAAACTGGAAAAGAATCATTACTCCAGTACTAAAGAATCCGTTTGATTTGCGCTTTGCCCAAATTATCGCGCAGTACAGATAGGCCGGAAGGCTAGTCACACACTGACTGAGGCAAACAAAGAGTGGCTCGGATATTTAAAAAAAAAAAAAAAAAAAAAAAAAAAAAAAAAAAAAAAAAAAAAAAAATCGTCTGGAATTTGAGAAATGAAGATTAATTTATTGTTGTGTTATTAAATATGCTGTATAATGTACCCATGGCTCAGAAGCAAACAAACGGACCATTAGCCATCAGTAAGTGGCTTTTGATGACAGGGACACACAGCGGGTCATGATCAAGGCCAAACTCGCTTCGATACTCGGCTAACACAAACCATGGTGTCCAGTATGGGCAGGTCCACGAACCTAATTTTTGCCGCAAGTTCAATCTATTATGGCAGAGTAATCGTTTTATTTCCAATTTTGGATCCATTTTAGATTTCAATATTTCGGATACAGACTAGTAGCCGGCCGGCGCTGGAACACTCACAGGCCTCAGGTTAGCACTTTGCTAACTAGCATATCAGCTAGCCTCTCAGTCATGAAGCTATGTCGGACTGACACGCGACAGAAATGGAACAGGGCGCGTGCGTTGTTATTTGGTTATTTTACGAAAATTAACCGTCGCCCCGTTTGAAAGTTGATCCAGCTAAGCAAATGAACAGTAACTTACTTTCGTCAAGTAAATACTGCTGGCTAACTTACTTAAGAAACTTTACCACTCAGTTCGTATTTATTTATATTTTCCTCACACAGTGCAACGTCGAAAAACTTCTGGCACCAAAAAAAAAAAAAAAAACTGTCCCTGTTCCTCGTCAGTTAAGAAACGATATCCAATAGAGATCCAACAGAGATAACAAGGCTATTGAGTTACCACGGGGCTAGTCACGTCCCAAATGCCTACTTAAAAATACTTTACAGCGCTGGCCTCAGAGTGTGGTCACTACTGTACATACGGTTTAGTAGAGCAGCCACTGGGGCTAGCAAACTCACCGATGACCTTCTTATCCCCCGCGGTAGCTGCGGCTGCCGGGCTGGACGGGCTCTCCGCATCGTCGGCAGGCTGCGGCGGCTGCTGCTGTGTTTCGGCCTCGCTGCTCATGGTGGTTTCTTGTTGGTAAAGCCGGCGGTGGCTCTCTAGTATGTTCTTTTCCCGGTGCTAGATGGTAACCTGGGCCGGCGGTGGTGGTGGTGGCTACTGCCTTCGGGCTCTCTGCTTTCCTTTCTCCGCTCCCGTTGCCGATCGAACTGGACGGAATTAGACGAGACACTGAAGGATATTTCTGAGCGAACATCCCGTTCTTTCATCGGATTGGTTGATGCGTTGTTCATCATCCTACGTCGCGTGTTTTCCTCGGGCTTATTGGGTGGCTTTGATGTCAGTCAGGTGTGTCAGTGCATATGGTTTGTGATTGGCTCGTTGAGAAATGAGTAAGCGAAGACATTGCTTTACATGTCGTTAAAATGGAGACAGAAAGGAATGAACTCAGATACCTGCATTTTTACCCATGCGGGCTAGAAATACGATTTTAAATTTACGTATAATCAGTTCATCGCCTCTTATGTTTTCGTATATGAGAAAAGTGTCACTTTTAAAGCCTAACTCTTTAAAATGGAAGTGGGTTCGAAATTACCTCTGATAAATTGTGGCAAATGTTAGCACTACAGGCTATCATTTACAACCTTCTGTTACTCTTTGTACAGGTCTGTGTGCTGTCACAGAGAGAGAGAGGCAAGGGCCATGTACTCCTTTTAAAAGAGCTGGTCAAATTAAAACAAAATGTTACACAAGAGGCTGTACTTATTTAATAATAATAATAATAATAATAATAACAGCAACAACATTTAGTAATGTGCTATCAGAAAACCTCTAAGATGTTTTTCATAAAGGATTCCATTTATTGTATACTGACAAATGCACTTGAGACCCTGTATTTAGCTTTTCATTGGAATAAAACAATACTGTGTTGTGCTTCTTTTAATTATTTCAAACTAAACTTCATCTAGTCAACAGCCCTTGATCTTGAACAAAATCCAGCGTGAAACACTTTTAGCAAAGAAGCCAGACACAGTAATGTTGCACTGTATGAACCGTCGTGTCTATTTTTAACCTTGTAATTGAATTTACAATTTCAGTGTAGAAACAGGGCGTTTAAAACCACATCCCCTCACACAGACACTGCCCACTGCATTTTAAATGGGAACACTCGCTGAGACCGAGTCATAGCTGAGTGTTAGACAGTCCCACACAACCTCCTCCAGTTTTGTCATGTAAATGTTGTTCTGGCGCTGCAGCTGAGTGGCTGGACAACGTATGAAGAGCTTGTTGTTAACGGCCCGGCACAAAGACGGCCTTTAACATTGACCCTCAGAAACCTCCTGTTGCGACCAGAGCTCTTCCAGCATTTCTGCTGAAAGGGCTCTTTTGTGTGGAGGGGATGGGGATCTGAGCCATGATAGTGGGTAGAGAAGGAGGCTTTTGGATAGGTTAGGATGTGGATTTGGAGAAGGAGCAGAGACAATAGAAATTTCACTACTCAGGAACTGGTATTAAATGGCACAACTTAGGATAACGGCTCGGTTTGGTTTCAAACTCCTGTCTGAAATTTCATTTTATTAATCAGATCAAATGTGATGAACAATGGCCAATGCATTAGTAACACGTAGTCATGGAAAGTCAAGGAATGAATGAAACCGTTCCTTACAAAAAAGCTGAAATTTATTCAGGATACTTGGCAGAGAATGCAGTCAGACAACACTGTGAATAGTTAAGTGTAAAGCAATCCAAAAGATGGACAATGAAAGTATTCTTCTTATGCCTCAAGAGAAACAGGAGACACTTGTCTTCTGTGTTTGTCTCTCCATGTTTGTTAGATCAGCTTTCTAAATTTATAGGAGGACATCACAGTTATTTGTGTTGGAATTTATGAAAAAGATACTGTAGAGCATAGTGATGTTGTAGCTCACAATATTGTCAGAAAACCACAAAAAAATCTTGATTAAAAGATTTCTCTTTCGGGTGACATCAATATAATAAACCACTGCATATATGTGACAACAATAAAGCTGTTTGAACAGAAAGATGGAGGGGAAAAAAAGGATCACATTTCTCCACACTGGGCGATGACGATGGGTAGTTTAGGTTTGTTGTTTGGTCCTGTAGGCACGTTCTGCAACACATTTTTAAAGAAAGGGTTTAAATATTAGGCATTTTTGGCACCATAAGCTTTGTAAATGCTGAGGTTTTTTCACCATAGTGTCATTTGAAATGTGACCAAAACCCATCAACAGAACTGAAATCGTGCATTAATATTTCTCTTTCAGTATGGCATGGCATAGTCCAAAACCAACTGGACAATGGACATTTTGGCTCTGGACTCCAGAACCCTGGCTTTGAAATTAAACAGTTACAATGTTGGGATTCTAAAATAGAATGGGATTCTATTTTAATTAGAAGGTGTAGACGTGTGTAGAAATTACACACATTTTAATACATAGTGCCATCGTTTTCTGTAGCCAACAATAATTGTCCAATTTGCTGCTCACTTGGTACTTGGACAAGAGAGTCAACAAAAGATCAAGAGTTGATCATAGCCAGAACATTTACAGGTATATGTGGCATGTTGTCTCACAACGAAATGAGGCACAGAGCAAACTCCCACCATTATGATGTAACATGGATTAGCACCAGAAAATACTGACAAGCTTCAAGAAAAGAAGGGCCAGGTTACAGTTTGCTAAGTATGGATTATAGCATGACAGGGTGTGAGGTTATGGAAAAATAATCAATGACAAAGTGGAGTTATCTGTTATAAGTTTGAGGTTTATTATTTGCGCACCCCAAAATGTTTTATTCCTCTTATACTACGGTAATTTTTCAGTGCAAACAATTTATTATTAATCAATGAACGACAGGTCATACATTTTTATCCGTTTAATGTTGTGGGACTTCGCGAAAACAAGTTAGTTCCTGTTATCAGTCACATTATAATAGCTATAAACAGTCATTTCTGCACCAGATTCTCCTTTTCTCTCTCTTAAAGGTAAAAATAAGAAAACAAGTATATTAGATGGGGGTGTCTCCACCCCAAACAGGTGTAGTCCTTCTTGTTACTAATTTGTACGTCTAAAATACCCTTAAAATAAATATTAAACAGGAAGGAAGCTGTGACCTTGACCTTGTTTGGATTTAATCAGTTCATCTGCTAGTGATAATGATAATTCCATGTAAATCCTACATTTATTTGTCACGTATACAACTGTGAAATTCTTTTCTTCGCTTGTTAGGATTTAATTCAGAGTGTGGGGTCAGCTATGATACAGCGCCATTGAAGCAGAGAGGGTTAAGGGCCTTGATCAAAGACCCAACAGTGGCAGCTTGGTGGTGCTGGGGCTTGAAGCACGACCTTCTGATCAGTAACCCAGAGCCTTAAACATTGAGCCACCACTGCCCCTGTATTGAGAATTCAACAGCACGGTGCTATAAAAATGTTTGAGATTTATAGACAGGTGAGATAAAGAAAAAAATGTTTCTTTCTTTCTTTCTTTTATTTATTAAAAGAGCAGCTAATGATCCAATGTCAAACTCAACGGTGGGCCTGTCCACACCTGGTATCAACATCCATCTCGGCTGATCTGATCACTCATGGATAGCTGAGACGGAGAGCCGTTTACACCTGGTATTTGTATGTATATCAAATGCACCTCTACTGACCACCTGAGATCAGATTTCATGACATAACTAAGTTAACAAAGTGCTCCAGCAGTAGTATTAGTAAAAGTAGTTTTAATGGGGATAGCCTTTACTTTACTCTTACTTCAGTAGAGTGCCTGAATCCTAAACAGTGTTCTAATGGGTACAGAAGTGCACTTCAGTGGTTCTACAATGTTATCACCTTATAGCCCATATAGTCATGTGAAATTTGGAAATTTTTGGCTTTTTTGACATATTTGGACAAACACACATGTGATCCTTTTTCAAACAATAACATTAATAAATGTGATACACTATCAAAGGACACATAAAATTGACCTTTTGTAGTAATTTTCATGACTTAAATTAACAACAACCAAAAAAACCCAAAACAGATCAGTCACATGGAAAAAGTAAGTACACTGCTACATTTATCACACCTTCAAATCCATAAAATTAGAATCAGGTATTCAAGATTGGGTGCCAGTGATTTGAACCTGCTTATGGAGTGCAGGTGGAACCTGTCTTATTTATAGCCCTCTCATACAGTGTTGGAAAAAAGTATTTGATCCCCTGCTGATTTTGTACGTTTGCCCACTGACAAAGAAATGATCAGTCTATAATTTTAATGGTAGGTGTATTTTAACAGTGAGAGACAGAATAACAACAAAAAAATCCAGAAAAACACATTTCAAAAAAGTTATAAATTGATTTGCATTTTAATGAGGGAAATAAATATTTGATCCCCTATCAATCAGCAAGATTTCTGGCTCCCAGGTGTCTTTTACACAGGACTCTCTTAAAGGGAGTGCTCCTAATCTCAGTTTGTTACCTGTATAAAAGATACCTGTCCACAGAAGCAATCAATCAATCAGATTCCAAACTTTCCACCATGACCAAGACCAAAGAGCTGTCCAAGGATGTCAGGAACAAGATTGTAGACCTACACAAGGCTGGAATGGGCTACAAGACCATCGCCAAGCAGCTTGGTGAGAAGGTGACAACAGTTGGTGCGATTATTCCCAAATGGAAGAAACTGTCAGTCTCCCTCGGTCTGGGGCTCTATGTAAGATCTCACCTTGTGGAGTTTCAATGATCATGAGAACGGTGAGGAATCAGCCAAGAACTACACGGGAGGATCTTGTTAATGATCTCAAGGCAGCTGGGACCATAGTCACCAAGAAAACAATTGGTAACACACTACGCCGTGAAGGACTGAAATCCTGCAGCGCCCACAAGGTCCCCCTGCTCAAGAAAGCACATGTACAGACCCATCTGAAGTTTGCCTGAATGATTCAGAGGAGAACTGGGTGAAAGTGTTGTGGTCAGGTGTGGTCAGATCTCTTTGGCATCAACTCAACTTGCCGTGTTTGGAGGAGGAGGAATGCTGCCTATGACCCCAAGTCATAACACCATCCCCACCGTCAAACATGGAGGTGGGAACATTATGCTTTGGGGGTGTTTTTCTGCTAAGGGGACAGGACAACTGCACCGCATCAAAGGGACGATGGATGGGGCCATGTACCGTCAAATCTTGGGTGAGAACCTCCTTCCCTCAGCCAGGGCATTGAAAATGACCTTAATGACTTGGAGAGGATCTGCAAAGAGGAGTGGGACAAAATCCCTCCTGAGATGTGTGCAAACCTGGTGGCCAACTACAAGAAACGTCTGACCTCTGTGATTGCCAACAAGGGTTTTGCCACCAAGTACTAAGTCGAAGGGGTCAAATACTTATTTCCCTCATTAAAATGGAAATCAATTTATAACTTTTTTGAAATGCGTTTTTCTGAATTTTTTTGTTGTTATTCTGTCTCTCACTGTTAAAATACACCTACCATTAAAATTATAGACTGATCATTTCTTTGTCAGTGGGCAAACATACAAAATGAGCAGGGGATCAAATACTTTTCCCCCCCACTGTATCTAGTATCTGGTGTTCCCTTTGTTATTGAGGTGCGTGTCATCATGCCAAGATCTAAAGAGTTCTGTAAGGGGGAAGAGTTCGGGGATAGTTAAATGTTCATGGAAGAGGTGGGTCTTTAGCCGTTTTTTTTAAAATAGTGACAGATTCTGCTGTCCGGATTGAGGTTGGAAGTTTGTTCCACCACTGAGGGACTGTCAGGTTGAAGGTTCTGGAAAGAACTAACTGATCGCAGGTTACGTGAGGGAACATAAACTTCAAGGAGAGTGTTGAAGTAGGGAGGTGCTGGTCCAAACAAGGTACGTGAGCATCAAGGCCTTGAATTTGATGCGGGCGACTATAGGAAGCCAGTGGAAGGAGATGAAGAGGGGTGTGACATGTTTTTTTTTTTTTGGGCTGGCTGAAAACAAGGCATGCTGCTGCATTCTGAAAGGGTTCAATGGAGCTGGCTGGGAGGCCCGGGAGTAGTGAGTTGCAATAGTCTAATTTTAAGATTACAAGAGCCGGGACTAGTAGCTGTGTAGCCTGTTCAGTGAGATAGGGTCTCACTGTCATCAAACAGTGACTTAAGTGAGTAGGTCAGTTTGCAACCTCCAAAATGAATTACCATTGCAACAGCTTGCTAGCAAGTCATCACGTTAACAGGTAGTAATCTCGAATTACTCATTTTTCCGTCCAACTAGCAAGATCTAAGAAACGTAATCTAAGAAATAATGTAGCATTTATCAGCACTACTCCACCACATGGTCAGTAAAATAGTTAAGATACTTATTTTAACAACTGGTGTCACTTCATCCCACTACTTTATCATTCTTTATCATGATAAAGATTTTAAACTTAATATGCAGCTTTCATATTATGTTGTACGCAGAAACACACTTACTTTGCCTCCTGCTTATTGCTTGGTTGTGCATTAGTGGCAATCAAATACTCTAGAACAGAGCATGTTTCTATGATTAACCAGACCATCGTGTTATGGTGCCCAGTAGCTGTTAATGCACAAAGAATTTGACAAAGCAGAACTGAAGACAGGAATACAAGTAATTTTTGTTGCTCTTTAGCTGCTCAGTGAATGCTGAAGAATAGTAATTAAAAACACATGGTTAAAGCAAGTGTGTTCACAGCCAAAAAGTAAAATGTACTTGGCTTGCCAAGTCTTACGCTCAAAGAATTGTAATCAAGCACTAAATACTAGGGATGCACCTTAGTACATCAGGTATTGTTCTAATACTGTGCCCCTTTAACTGGTAGTCTTGCTTGTAAAAATGCTTCAATACTGGGCTTTGACTAGGCCATTCCATAACCCGCCATTTCTTCTTTATGATCCATTCCTTGGTGGATTTGCTAGTGTGCTTAAGATCATTATCCTGTTGAAAGTCCACTTTCGGTTCTACTTCAACTTTCGGACAGATGGCCTCACATTATCTTCAAGCACTCTTTGGTATGATGCAGAATTCATAGTTGAATCAATGAATGCAAGCTGTCCAGTCCCTGAGGCAGCGAAGCAACCCCAAACCATAACATTTCTACCACCGTGCGTCACAGTTGGTATGAGGTGCTTCTCCTGAAAAGCTGTCTTTGGTCAGCGCCAAACATGTCTGCTGTTACTGTGGCCAAACAACTGTATCTTTGATTAATCTGTCCAGAGCACATTATTCTAAAAGGCCTGGTCTTTGCCTATATGCTCATTGGCAAACTGTAGTCGTTTGAAATCTGCGCCATTTGTAGATAATTTTCCTTACAGTGGAATGATGTATTTCAAATAATATGGAGATCTTTTTAAATCCCTTGCCAGACTCAGGCATCCACAGCCTTTTTTCTGAAGGCCTTACAGAACTCTTTAGATCTCGGCATGACACCACACACCTCAATAACAAAGGGAACACCAGACACTACATGTGAGAGTATATCAACTGTATTAACGGACACTGTTTCAAAGAGGATCAAATGTTTGGTTGTCCAAATATGTATAAAAAAATTAAAAAAAACCTTGGGGTGTACTTATTTTTTCACAAGACTGTATTTATTGGAGAGTGTAAAGCCAGCGGAATGGAAATCGGCTTATCGGACATTTTCAATCAGTATAAACAAATGAATTATTTTATCGCCGCAAGTCTGTTATAAGATTCGTCAGAACTAGAGATCGACCGATTTGATTTTTTATAACCGATACTGATAATTTTCATGTTTATGTGCCCGATAACCGATATGCAGAACCACTATTTATTTATTGTTTTAGTTCTGTTTTTGAGACAATATGATAACACATGATAACACCACCACTGAACTAAACAAATTTATATTTATTTAGAACAATTTTGTTAATTTCACTTCCTCCTTGCATACAAAACAAAACAACTCTTATTTATACACCAACAAATAGAGGAATCTGAAAGAGTGTAAAAAATCAAAAATAAAGTGCAGTGTTACTAAAGTGTCTTTTTTTTAAACAAAAGCTTAGATGAGGTAAACAAAAAGGTAAAACAAATAAAGCACATAAAAATAATTCTAACAAATAAACAAAAAACAGATAGACAAAAAAAGAGGCAATGCTGCAAATGTGGTTCTGCGCGCAATTCTCAATGCCCACAAGATGGCGCCATTTATCGGTGGGTCCGATATTACAAAACCGATATCCAATTATGGAGAAATACTTAAATATCGGGAAAAATATCAGTAAAACCGATTATTGGTCGATCCCTAGTCAGGACACTGTTGGGTTTCTGTATGTAGAGTATCCTGACTTTGTGTTTAGGCCAGAAAACGGCCAGAACAATTACAGCTTTTTTTGATAGTAAAACACTGTATACAACTGCCATAATAAAATTATGACATTTAAAACTAGTAGGCTAGGCAAAAAAAGAAATACTCATTAAAAGCTGCAACTTCTTTAAGCTCCGAGTGTCAGAATTTAAGTGCATAAACATACATGTGCACGCTATTCATGGCCACTGTGTAAAAGAGGGAAACAAAAAAAGCTAGGTAACATGTTCCATGATGTCCCTAATTGACTAATACTAAATAGGTTACTCATTTTGATATCAGTATCAGTATTAATGAGTATCAAAAAACGTGTATTCGTACTCGTACTTAGTGTGAAATTAAGCGTATTGATGCATCAATGCCAATTTGATTTAAGATCATATTGCTTCCAGGAAGTGGGGACAGTGTGGGTGCAATCGCCTGATATAATTGTAAATTACAGCTACATAAAGCTGGCATTCTGTGCCCTAACCTCACAGTCACTCATCACTATCCAGTGAAAATGACTAATGCATCAAATCTATGTTGCTCACCGAATGACATCATACACTGCACAAAAACACCTATTCACTCTGACAGTGTCAAAGCTCATGGTATGGTTGCTTTATCATACAAGTTGCAATTTTAAAGACAGCATTAGTTTAGTACAAGACTGCAACTAGCCTTATAATGCAAACATCTGAATAGCTAAACTATATCTGAAGAGCAGGATTATTCGAATTTTCTGGTTTTACTGGGAGCCGTTTGATGATTTAAAATCAGATGCTCACCTCAATTTTTCTCATGATGAGCAAACCGTCCACGACTTTGCCTGAAATGAAAATAAATAATTAAGGAAAAACACAGGGAATAGTTAAAGAGATATTCAGACATTTCAGAGTTATGCTTAAGATTCCAGATTTCTGGAGCACTACTAATCATGTCTCTATTTTAAAACATCTTGGAGGAAATGATTCGTATATACGTGAAACACACTTCACTTTCCCCAACTTGGAAACACAACAGATTTGCAGAATAGATTAGACTTGCTTGCACTCACCGAACACTACGTGCTTCCCGTCCAACCAGTCACATTTTGTGCAGGTGATGAAAAACTGGCAGCCATTTGTTCCTGGGCCACTGTTTGCCTGTGGAGAGAAAAAAAGAGGAATGAACACATGTTAATAAGATTCAAAGCAGGAAAACCACAAATAATGACCAGCAGTCAACCAGTAATATGTAACTTCCAAGATGTGAAAAAATAACAATACAAATGGATACTAGAACAAATGGATACTAGATACATAAAGTTCCGCCAAAAATATAATAAACATTCAAACAAATCAAAATACAGTGGTGCTTGAAAGTTTGTGAAACCTTTAGATTTTTCTATATATCTGCATAAATATGACCTAAAACATCATCAGATTTTCTAGTCCTTCAGAAGTCCTAAAATTAGACAAAGAGAACCCAGTTAAACAAATGAGACAAAAAAATTATACTTGGCCATTTATTTATTAAGCAATATGATACAATATTACATATCTGTAAGTGGCAAAAGTATGTGAACCTTTAGGATTAGCAGTTTAATTTGAAGGTGAAAATAGAGTCAGGTGATTTCAATCAATGGGATGACAATCAGGTGTGAGTGAGCGCCCGGTTTATTTAAAGAACAGGGATCTATCAAAGTCTGAGCTTCACAACACGTTTTTTGAAATGCATCATGGCACGAACAAAGGAGATTTCTGAGCACCTCAGCAAAAGAGTTGTTGATGCTCATGAGGCTGGAATAGGTTTGAAGTTTGGACTCCACCAATCCATTGTCAACCAGACTGTGTACGAATGGAGGAAATTTAAGACCATTGTTACCAGGAGTGATTGACCATCAAAGATTACTCCAAGAGCAAGACGTGTAATAGTCCGGCGAGGTCCCAAAGGAACTCAGGGTAACTTCTAAGCAACTAAAGGGCTCTCTCACATTGGCTAATATTAAATGTTCATGAGTCCACCATAAGGAGAACACTGAACAACAATGGTGTGCTAATAATCACGTGGAAAAGACAGAAGGCTAATGGAAAAATGTTTTGTGGGCAGATGAGACCAAAATAGAATTTTTGGTTTAAATGAGAAGCGTTATGTTTGGAGAAAGGAAAACACTGCATTCCAGCATAAGAACCTTATCGCATCTGTGAAACATGGTGGGGCTAGTATCATGGTTTGGGCCTGTTTTGCTGCATCTGGGCCAGGATGGCTTGCCATCATTGATGGAGCAATGAATTCTGAATTATACCAGCGAATTCTAAATGAAAATATCAGGATATCTGTCCGTTATCTGAATCTCAAGAGAAAGTGGGTCATGCAGCAAGCACACAAGTTGTTCTATCAAAGAATGGTTAAAGAACAATAAAGTTGATGTTTTGGAATGGCCAAGTCAAAGTCCTGACCTTAATCCAATAGAAATGTTGTGGAAGGACCTGAAGCAAGCAGTTCGTGTGAGGAAATCCACCAACATCCCAGAGTTGAAGCTGTTCTGTACTGAGGAATGGGCTAAAATTCCTCCAAGCTGATGTGCAGGACTGATCAACAGTTACCGGAAATGTTTAGTTACAGTTATTGCTGCACAAGGGGGTCACACCAGATACTGAAAGCAAAAGTTCACATACTTTTGCCGCTCACAGATATGTAATATTGGATCATTTTCCTCAAGTAAATTACCAAATACAATATTTTTGTCTCATTTGTTTAATTGGGTTCTCTTTATCTACTTTTAGGACTTCTGATGATGTTTAGGTCATTTATGCAGATACATAGAAAATTCTACAAACTTTCAAGCACCACTGTATTTAGATTTAGTTGAACTTTTATGTACTTGGTGGAACTTTATGTGTCATCAGAGTTCTAGTATCTCTTTGTATTGTTATGTTTTCACACCTTGGCAGTCACATATATCTGGTTGACTGCTGGTCATTATTTGCGGTTTTCCTGCTTTGAATCTTGAATGCTTGAATTTGCGTGTCAGCATTTTGTAACAGTAAGTTTTCTGTCACAGAGAGTCTTCAGAGGACTCTGTTTCTCTACAAAACGAGTTGTGTTATTTTTTGTCTCATTAGTGAGAGAAAACAAGACAGGCTGGTGAGGAACGGCAGTTTGTAGTTGTTATAAATGCAAGTGATAACGGGAACCAACTTATTGTTTATCAGGGGAAAAAACCCAACTTGTGTGCAAACAAACTCTGCTTCATGTTGAGCTGCATCACACCACTCTGTAGTTGATATTTTCCTATAACAGCACACCCCATTGTGTTTTATTCCTTACATAACACTTGCATGACTTGTTCGGCAGTGAGATTTCAGCATCCCTCAACCACAGCAGTGACAGTTTTCACACTTTGACTAGTCTGCACACTCAAAGTAATTCAGTAATTCAATTTAATAAAGTTTACGATTCCAGTTTACTTTGCAACAACATATGTATAAAAAAAAAAATACATAAATAAAAAAAAACCACACACACACACACACACACACACACACACACACACACACACACAAACCAATGGATAGTAAATGGATCAGTGTATCTCTGAAGGAAGTCTGGCTTGCATTATGACCAGATCTCAGGCGTGTAATGTATACACCCGATACAGTGAATTATTTATACAGTACATCGAGTTTTTCAAAAAACTATAGCAAAGACTGTGTATTGGGGGGGGGGGGGGGGGGTAAGGAAAGATGACTCTCTGGCAGTGCTACACTCACCATGTTGACAGCTCCCTGACTTCACACGCTCTCCTGGCTATTTACATACTGTGCAGGAGGACCAGGAATATGAAGTGTAGACGTTGAGCAGGGAAATAAATACAAGCTATAAACACAAGGGCAAGAGCAGATGTCAAGCCAGATACATTGGCCACTTTTTGGCAAATCCTCCAAATACATCTATGATTCTACAGTGTGGCCCAAAAGTCCCCATACATAGGGGAAACTAACACTTTTTAGCAAAATGTAACTTTATTTACAAAACATCCTCTGCATGATTGACATTTCTTGTAAACACACATGGAGTCACCTCTCCCACTCACGATGAACTTGTGTTAACACATCTGGTGTTATGAATGTAACTGCATGTATATCGCAACCTTGCATCAGCTTCCTGATACAGCCATAAGAATGATTTCAATACGTTCTTCTTTTGTCAAAGGCATTCTTAAAGGCTATCTGAAAAAAAAATAAAGGTTGCTGTTTGGATTTAAATAAGCAAATACTTAAGAGCCTATGATTGGATCATTGTTGCAGTGATTACTACATTTCAGCTGGGAATAATTCTTTTAACCCTAACTGATGCAGTGTGTAGCTTCTCATTTCTTAAACAACCATGTCAGAAGACGTATCCCGTGGTCGTGGAAAAGATGTTATTGTGGTTCAGATGGGGCAAATTATTGGCCTGCATCAAGCAAAGAAAACAACTAAGGAGATTACTGAAATCTGTGGAATTGGGTTAAGAACTAACTGTCCAACGCATTATTAAAACCTGGAAGGAGAGTGGTGAACTGTCAACATTGAGGAAGAAATGTGGTCAGGAAAATAAATGTTCAAAATGTTGAATGATCATGATCGGAGGTCTTTAAAACGCTTGGTGAAGTCACATAGTAAAAAATCAACAGTAGAACTCATAGCTATGTTTAATAGTGAAAGCAAGAGCATTTCCACATGCACAATGCAACAAGAACTTACAGGATTGTGACTGAACAGCTGTGTGGCCTAATCAGTGTGAGGCTAATCAGATAAAAACGACTTCAGTTTGCTAGAGAGCATAAAGATTGGACTGTGGAGCAATGGAAAACTGTCATGTGGTCTGATGAGTCCAGATTTACCCTATTCCAAAGCGATGGGTGCCTCAGGGTAAGAAGGGAAGCACATGAAGCGATGCACAAATCATGCATAGTGCCTACTGTACAAGCCTCTGGAGGCAGTGTTATGATCTGGGGTTGCTTCAATTGGTCAGGTCTAGGCTCAGCACCATTATGTGTCAATAAAATGAAGTCAGCTGAGTACCTGAATGTACTGAATGACCAGGTTATCCCATCAATGGATTTTTTTTCTTCCCTGACAGCACAGGCATATTCCAGGATGGCAATGCCAAGATTCATCAGGCTCAAATTGTGAAAGAGTGGTTCAGAGAGCATGAGGAATCATTTTTACACATGAATTGGCCACCACAGAGTCCTGAACTTAACCCCATTGAAATTGCCTTTGGGATGTGCTGGAGAAGACTTGTGAAGTTTCAGGTAAAACGTGTGACTTGTTCATCATGCTAAACAAACAAACAAACTAACAAATACACGCACTGCAAAAACTGACATCTTAGCAAGTGAAACTATCTTGACTATAGTCAAATATATTGTGTTTCCTACTATACAATTACAATAACCCAAATATAAGATTATTAAACCTATTTTTAGACATTTTTACCCATTTTAAGCTTTTGATTTTCTTATTCTACTGGCAGATAATTTAGCTAATTTCTAGCATTTTTTTTCCCTAGAAAGAAGCAAAATGATCTGCCAATTGTATTTGTATTGTATACCTTGTATTTATTTCCCTGCTTAATGTTTACACTTCATATTCGTATATTTTGCACTGTACTGTTTGGTTTCAATTGAAAATGGCATGAGAAATTCTGTGTGTTTGTGAGATACGGTTATTACAGTTTAATAATGCTACATATACAGTACACAATTAAATAGAACTAACATTAAACACAACAGTATCAAAATACTGAATCCTTCATATTATCCATAGTATTTTTACTTACTTGCTTAGAGTACAATAATATTGTAGAGTACTGTATGAGCAATATCTGTCACTTTTTGACAGCATTGATTATATATATATATATACATACATACATACATACATATATACAGGTGCATCTCAATAAATTAGAATGTCGTGAAAAAGTTCATTTATTTCAGTAATTCAACTCAAATTGTGAAACTCGTGTATTAAATAAATTCAATGCACACAGACTGAAGTAGTTTAAGTCTTTGGTTCTTTTAATTGTGATGATTTTGGTTTACATTTAACAAAAACCCACCAATTCACTATCTCAACAAATTAGAATATGGTGACATGCCAATCAGCTAATCAACTCAAAACACTTGCAAAGGTTTCCTGAGCCTTCAAAATGGTCTCTCAGTTTGGTTCACTAGGTAAGCCACAAACATTCATTGCCAAAGAAGCTGGCTGTTCACAGAGTGCTGTATCCAAGCATGTTAACAGAAAGTTGAGTGGAAGGAAAAATTGTGGAAGAAAAAGATGCACAACCAACCGAGAGAACCGCAGCCTTATGAGGATTGTCAAGCAAAATCGATTCAAGAATTTGAGTGAACTTCACAAGGAATGGACTGAGGCTGGGGTCAAGGCATCAAGAGCCACCACAAACAGACGTGTCAAGGAATTTGGCTACAGTTGTCGTATTCCTCTTTTTAAGCCACTCCTGAACCACAGACAACGTCAGAGGCGTCTTACCTGGGCTAAGGAGAAGAAGAACTGGACTGTTGCCCAGTGGTCCAAAGTCCTCTTTTCAGATGAGAGCAAGTTTTGTATTTCATTTGGAAACCAAGGTCCTAGAGTCTGGAGGAAGGGTGGAGAAGCTCATAGCCCAAGTTGCTTGAAGTCCAGTGTTAAGTGATGACAGTCTGTGATGATTTGGGGTGCAATGTCATCTGCTGGTGTTGGTCCATTGTGTTTTTTGAAAACCAAAGTCACTGCATCCATTTACCAAGAAATTTTGGAGCACTTCATGCTTCCTTCTGCTGACCAGCTTTTTGAAGATGCTGATTTCATTTTCCAGCAGGATTTGGCACCTGCCCACACTGCCAAAAGCACCAAAAGTTGGTTAAATGACCATGGTGTTGGTGTGCTTGACTGGCCAGCAAACTCACCAGACCTGAACCCCATAGAGAATCTATGGGGTATTGTCAAGAGGAAAATGAGAAATAGGAGACCAAAAAATGCAGATGAGCTGAAGGCCACTGTCAAAGAATCCTGGGCTTCCATACCACCGTGCCACAAACTGATCACCTCCATGCCACGCCGAATTGAGGCAGTAATTAAAGCAAAAGGAGCCCCTACCAAGTATTGAGTACATGTACAGTAAATGAACATACTTTCCAGAAGGCCAACAATTCACTAAAAATGTTTTTTTTATTGGTCTTATGAAGTATTCTAATTTGTTGAGATAGTGAATTGGTGGGTTTTTGTTAAATGTGAGCCAAAATCATCACAATTAAAGAACCAAAGACTTAAACTACTTCAGTCTGTGTGCATTGAATTTATTTAATACACGAGTTTCACAATTTGAGTTGAATTACTGAAATAAATGAACTTTTCCACGACATTCTAATTTATTGAGATGCACCTGTATATACATATATATACACACACACACACGCACACACATACAGTACTGTGCAAAAGTTTTAGGCACATGCAAAGAAATGCTGTAGAGCAGTAATCAGTAGTATATGAAAGAAAGTCAATATTTGGTGTGACAAAAAAATTACAATTAAAATAATAGTCTCCGGTACAATTTGTGCAGTTTTATAAGGAAAAGAGCTGGTAAGTTTTATTGAGCATCTTGCAGAACCAGCCACAGTTCTTCTGGAGACTTTGACTTCGGCACTTGCGTCTTATTTTTGCAGCAAAACCCAGCAGCCTTCATTGTGTTTTTTGTCTGAAAAGTGTCTCTTACATAATATGCTGCTTTCTTTAATGACATACAAACATTTTTCTGTAACATTTAATTTTGTGCTAGAAAACTAATGTTTGGGAATCTAAAATGTTTTTTGTACTAACTTTATAATGAAAGTCATAAAATAACATTCCCACCACCATGCTTGTCTGTAGGCAAGACACACTTGTCTTTGTACTCCTTACCTGGTTGCCACCACACACGCTTGACACCATCTGAACCAAATAAGTTTATCTTGGTCTCATCAGACCACAGGACCTGGTTCCAGTAATCCATGTCCTTAGTCTGCTTGTCTTCAGCAAACTGTTTGTGGGCTTTCTTGTGCATCATCTTTAGAAGAAGCTTCCTTCTGGGACGACAGCCATGCAGACCAATTTGATGCAGTGTGCGGCGTATGGTCTGAGCACTGACAGGCTGACCCCCCACCCCTTCAACCTCTGCAGCAATGCTGGCAGCACTCATGAGTCTATTCTGCAAAGCCAGCCTCTGGATATGATGCTGAGCACGTGCACTCAACTTCTTTGGTCGACCATGGCGAGGCCTGTTCTGAGTGGAACCTGTCCTGTTAAACCGCTGTATGGTCTTGGCCACCGTGCTGCAGCTCAGTTTCAGGGTGTTGGCAATCTTTTTATAGCCTAGGCCATCTTTATGTAGAGCAACAATTCTTTTTTTCAGATCCTCAGAGAGTTCTTTGCCATGAGGTGCCTTGTTGAACTTCCAGTGACCAGTATGAGAGAGTGTGAGAGCGATAACACCAAACTTAACACACCTGCTCCCCATTCACACCTGAGACCTTGTAACACTAACGAGTCACATGACACCGGGGAGGGAAAATGGCTAATTGGGCCCAATTTGGACATTTTCACTTAGGGGTGTACTCACTTTTATTGTCAGCGGTTTAGACATTAATGGCTGTGTGTTGAGTTATTTTCAGGGGACAGCAAATTTACACTGTTATACAAGCTGTACACTCACTACTTTATATTGTAGCAAAGTGTCATTTCGTCAGTGTTGTCCCATGAAAAGATATAATAAAATATTTACAAAAATGTGAGGGGTGTACTCACTTTTGTGAGATACTATATATATATATATATATATACACACACACACACACACACACACACACACACACACACACACACACACACACAAAGATAATAAGAAATAAATGACTCATTTTGCCAACCACAGTAAGCTTGAGTGGGCCGGCAACTAACATTTCTTTTTTAATTTGTTTTTTATTTATTTTATTTTAGTCATAGGATTTTTTTTTTATAGAGGCCATAACGCAGCATCACCTCTTAGTGATCATTTGTTCATTATGCATTATTAATAAATCAACTGCATTATTAAAAAGTAAGATGACAGATTGTTCTCCCACGCAATATCACACTGCATTCCCTACTCACACCAGTCCAATCACTTGCAACATGCACTTTGGAAACAAGAGCATAAAATTATCTGCTGCAATCAGCTGAATGTTCCAGCCTTACCTGACTCATTGTACCTGATGGTCCAATACAAAGTGTACATGCTACATGTTAATACAAGGTGTAAATATTAGTGATCACTTACCAAAGACAGCAAGCCAGGAGTAGAATGTTTCAGTTTAAAGTTTTCATCTGCAAATGGACCTCTGTAGATGCTGCAGATTCCTGTGCCATCTCCCTGTGAGAAAACATCATGGAGTGAGAGGTCAGAAGTTCATGCCACACACACACACACACACACACACACACACACACACACACACACACACACACACACACACACACACACGCACACGTCTATTAGTTAACCAAGCTGCATCTGATGGGTTTGAACACTAGAGGGTGAGAGAGGACATTCAGGCAGTGAGCTGTCTTTCTAGAGGCCAGTGAACCAGAACTCTTGCTAACAACATGCAGGTTTTATCTACAGCCGTGGCCAAAAGTTTTGAGAATGACACAAATATTAATTTTCACAAAGTCTACTGCTTCAGTGTTTTTAGATCTTTTTGTCAGATGTTACTAACTGTTACTGAAGTATAATCACAAACATTTCATAAGTGTCAATGGCTTTTATTGACATGAAGTTTATGCAAAGAGTCAATATTTGCAGTATTGACCCTTCTTTTTCAAGACCTCTGCAATTCACCCTGGCATGCTGTCAATCAACTTCTGGGCCACATCCTGACTGATGGCAGCCCATTCTTGCATAATCAATGCTTGGAGTTTGTCAGAGTTTGTGGGTTTTTGTTTGTCCACCCGCCTCTTGAGGATTGACCACAAATTCTCAATGGGATTAAGGTCTGGGGAGTTTCCTGGCCATGGACCCAAAATGTCGATGTTTTGTTCCCCGACCAACTTCGTTATCACTTTTGCCTTGTGGCAAGGTGCCCCATCATGCTGGAAAAGGCATTGTTCATCACCAAACTGTTCTTGGATGGTTGGGAGAAGTTGCTCTCTGAGGATGTTTTGGTACCATTCTTTATTCATGGCTGTGTTCTTAGGCAAAATTGTGAGTGAGCCCACTCCCTTGGCTGAGAAACAACCCCACACATGAGTGGTCTCAGGATGCGTTACTGTTGGCATGACACAGGACTGACGGTAGCACTCACCTTTTCTTCTCCGGACAAGCTTTTTTCCAGATGCCCCAAACAATCGGAAAGGGGATTCATCAGAGAAAATGACATTACCCCAGTCCTCAGCAGTCCAATCCCTGTACTTTTTGCAGAATAGCAGTCTGTCCCTGATGTTTTTCCTGGAGAGAAGTGGCTTCTTTGCTGCCCTTCTTGACACCAGGCCATCCTCCAAAAGTCTTCACCTTACTGTGCATGCAGATGCACTCACACCTGCCTGCTGCCATTCCTGAGCAAGCTCTGCACTGGTGGTGCCCTGATCCCACAGCTGAATCAACTTTAGGAGACGGACCTGGCGCTTGCTGGACTTTCTTGGGCGCCCTGAAGCCTTCTTCACAACAGTTGAACCTCTCTCCTTGAAGGTCTTGATGATCCGATAAATGGTTGATTTAGGTGCAATCTTACTAGCAGCAATATCCTTGCTGCTATTTTTGTGCAAAGCAATGATGATTGCACGTGTTTCCTCGCAGGTAACCATAGTCAACAGAGAAAGAACAACAATTTCAAGAACCACCCTCCTTTTAAAGCTTCCAGTCTGTTATTCTAACTCAATCAGCATGACAGAGTGATCTCCAGCCTTGTCCTCATTACCACTCTCACCTGTGTTAACGAGAGAATCACTGACATGATGTCAGCTGGTCCTTTTGTGGAAGGGCTGAAATGCAGTGGACATGTGTTTTTGGGATTAAGTTCATTTTCATGGCAAGGAGGGACTTTGAAATTAATTGCAATTCATCTGATCACTCTTCATAACATTCTGGAGTATATGCAAATTGCCATCATAAAAACTGAGGCAGCAGACTTTATAAAAATTAATATTTGTGTCATTCTCAAAACTTTTGGCCACGGCTGTATATCTGATTTCATCAGATATAAGAAGGCTGTGAAAAATTGTCTTTATTGTTTAACCTTTTGATCTTTTGTTTAAAAAATTCACAAAAATACTCTGCTCTCATGGATCTCAAACAATTGCAAACAAAACAGGTTTATCAAAAAGATTGTTCAATATAGGTGTGCAACAATTATTGGCACCCCTATGAATTCATATGAGAAAAATATATTTGAATTATATTCCCATTGATATAAAAAAGTTTTTAGTACACCTGGGTGACTAGGAACAGGAAATTGTTCAACCATGACTTCCAGTTTCACAGGGGTATAAATATGAGGTAACACACAGGCCAAATTCCCTTAGTCATTCATAACAATAGGTTAGACCAAGGAATATAGCTGTGATGTGAGACAAAAGGTTGTTGAGCTTCACAAAATGGGAAGTGGCTACAAAAAATAGCACAAGCATTGAAAATGCCCATTTCCACCATCAGGGCAATAATTAAGAAGTTCCAGTCAACTAGAAATGTTATGAATCAACCTGGAATTGGTTGTGTGTCTACAGTGAGGGAAAAAATTATTTGATCCCCTGCTGATTTTGTACGTTTGCCCACTGACAAAGAAATGATCAGTCTATAATTTTAATGGTAGGTGTATTTTAACAGTGAGGGACAGAATAACAAAAAAATCCAGAAAAACGCATTTCAAAAAAGTTATAAATTGATTTGCATTTTAATGAGTGAAATAAGTATTTTACCCCTACGAATTAGTACTTGGTGGCAAAACCCTTGTTGGCAATCACAGAGGTCAGACGTTTCTTGTAGTTGGCCACCAGGTTTGCACACATCTCAGGAGGGATTTTGTCCCACTCCTCTTTGCAGATCCTCTCCAAGTCATTAAGGTCTCGAGGCTGACGTTTGGCAACTCGAACCTTCAGCTCCCTCCACAGATTTTCTATGGGATTAAGGTCTGGAGACTGGCTAGGCCACTCCAGGACCTTAATGTGCTTCTTCTTGAGCCACTCCTTCGTTGCCTTGGCTGTGTGTTTTGGGTCATTGTCATGCTGGAATACCCATCCACAACCCATTTTCAATGCCCTGGCTGAGGGAAGATTTGACGGTACATGGCCCTGTCCATCATCCCTTTGATGCGGTGCAGTTGTCCTGTCCCCTTAGCAGAAAAACACCCCCAAAGCATAATGTTTCCACCTCCATGTTTGACGGTGGGGATGGTGTTCTTGGGGTCATAGGCAGCATTCCTCCTCCTCCAAACACGGCGAGTTGAGTTGATGCCAAAGAGCTCGATTTTGGTCTCATCTGACCACAACACTCTCACCCAGTTCTCCTCTGAATAATTCAGATGTTCATTGGCAAACTTCAGACGGGCCTGTACATGTGCTTTCTTGAGCAGGGGGACCTTGCGGGCGCTGCAGGATTTCAGTCCTTCATGGCGTAGTGTGTTACCAATTGTTTTCTTGGTGACTATGGTCCCAACTGCCTTGAGATCATTAACAAGATCCTTCCGTGTAGTTCTGGGCTGATTCCTCACCGTTCTCATGATCATTGAAACTCCATGAGGTGAGATCTTGCATGGAGCCCCAGACCGAGGGAGACTGACAGTTATTTTGTGTTTCTTCCATTTGCGAATAATCACACCAACTGTTGTCACCTTCTCACCAAGTTGTTGGCGATGGTCCTGTAGCCCATTCCAGCCTTGTGTAGGTCTGCAATCTTGTCCCTGACATCCTTGGACAGCTCTTTGGTCTTGGCCATGGTGGAGAGTTTGGAATCTGATTGATTGATTGCTTCTGTGGACAGATGTCTTTTATACAGGTAACAAGCTGAGATTAGGAGCACTCCCCTTAAGAGAGTGCTCCTAATCTCAGCTCGTTACCTGTGTAAAAGACACCTGGGAGCCAGAAATCTTGCTGATTGATAGGGAATCAAATACTTTTGATTTCACTCATTAAAATGCAAATCAATTTATAACTTTTTTGAAATGCATTTTTCTGGATTTTGTTGTTGTTATTGTGTCTCTCACTATTAAAATACACCTACCATTAAAATTATAGACTGATCATTTCTTTGTCAGTGGGCAAACGTACAAAATCAGCAGGGGATCAAATAATTTTTTCTCTCACTCTATATTGTCTCAATGCACTGTGAAGAGGATGGTTCGAGTGGCCAAAAAATCTTCAAGGATCACAGCTGGAGAATTGCAGAAGTTAGTTGCGTCTTGGGGTCAGAAAGTCTCCAAAACTACAATCCGAAGTCACCTACATCACCACAAGTTGTTTGTAAGGGTTTCAAGGAAAAAGCCTCTACTCTTATCCAAAAACAAACTCAAGCGTCTTCAGTTTGCCAGACACTACTGGAACTTCAAATGGGATCGGGTTCTATGGTCAGATGAAACTAAAATAGAGCTTTTTGGCAATAAACACCAGATTCTGTTTTGGCGCACATGGAGAGGTAGCCATATGGAAAACTACCTCATGCCCACGGTTAAATATGGTGGTGGCTCTTTAATGTTTTGGGGCTGTTTTTCTGCCAGAGGACCTGGACATTTTGTTAGGATACATGGCATCATGGACTATCAAATATCAACAGATATTAAATGAAAACCTGACTCCCTCTGCCAGAAAGCTTAAAATGGGCCGTGGTTGGATCTTCCAGCAGGACAATGATCCAAAACATACATCAAAATCAACACAAAAATGGTTTACTGACCACAAAATCAAGGTTCTGCCATGGCCATCCCAGTCCCCTGACTTGAAACCCATAGAAAACCTGTGGGGTGAACTGAAGAGGAGAGGCCACCAGCGTGGACCTTGAAATTTGAAGGATCTGGAGAGATTCTGTATGGAGAAATGGTCTCAGATCCTTTGCCATGTATTCTCCAACCTCATCAGGCATTATAGGAGAAGACTCAGAGCTGTTATCTTGGCAAAGGGACATAGCACAAAGTATTGGCAAAAAAGGTGCCAATAATTGTTGCACACCTATATTTAACAAAGATTTTTTTTGGATAAATCTGTGTTTTGTTTGCAATTGTTTGATATCCATGAGAGCAGAGTGTTTTTGTGAATGTTCTTAACAAAAGATCAAAAGGTTAAACAATAAAGACAAATTTTCCCAGCCTTGCTCATATTTACCAAGGGTACCAATATTAGTGGAGGGCACTGTAAATCATGTCAGAACCTTTTCTGCCTTTATTATGAAATTCTAACATATTAATTAAAGTGAAAAACAATAAGAATTATTTTAGTTAAAAAAATGAAAAATAAAAAATGTACAAGAATCTGGTTGCATAAGTGTGCACACCCCTAAACTAACACTTGTTTGAAGCACCTTGAGATTTTTATCACAGCATTCAGTCTTTTTGGGTAAGAGTCAATCAGTTTTGACTTGAAATTTTGCCATTCTTCCTCGCAAAAGCATTCGAACGTTGCCATATTGGCTGGGATCTCCTGTGCACAGCCCTCTTCAGGTCACCCCACAGAGTTTTGATTGTATTTAGGTCTGGACTCTGACCGGGCCATTCCAAAATCTTGAACTTGTTTTGGTGAAGCCATTCCTTTGTTGATCTGGAGGTTTGCATTGGGTCGTTGTCATGCTGAAAGGTGAAATTCCTCTTAATCTTAAAGGTTTTAGCAGAAGCCTTAAGGTTTTGTGCAAAAATTGACTGGTATTTGGAGCTATTCATTATTCCCTCCACCCTGACTAAAGCTCCAGTTCCAGCTGAAGAAAAACAGCCCCAAAGTATGATGCTTCCACCACCATGCTTCCCAGTGGGGATGATGTTCTTTTGGTGATGTGCTGTGTTTTTTTTTTTTTTTTTTGGTGCCAAACATATTTTTTGGTATTATGTCCAAAAAGTTCAATTCTGGTCTCAGCAGACCATAACACATTATTCCACATGGTTTTGGGAGATTGGATGTATTTTATGTTTGTTTTTTGGTAAAAAAAAAAAAAAAAAAAAAGAAAAAAAAAAAAAGGCTTCTGTCTTGCCACCCTACCCCATAGCCCAGAGAGATGAAGAATTTGGGAGACTGTTGTCACATGTAGGGAGCAACCAGTACTTGCCAGAAATTGCCGCAATTATTTTAATGTTGATGTAGGCCTCTTGGCAGCATCCCTGACCAGTTTTCTCCTGATCTTCCCATCAATTTTAGAGTCCTGTTCTTAGTAGTGTCACTATCGTGCCATATTTTCTCCACTTGTTGATTATTGTCTTTACAGTGTTCCATGGTATATCCAATGCCTTGGAAAAATTTTTGTATGAGATCCCATACCTGCTTTGTAAGCTCTTTGAGGCCCATGGCTTTTCCAGTTGGATGTTACCAAGATGATGTGAGGAAAATCCTATGAGAACAGCTGTATTTTATTTGGGGGTAATTGGTCACTTTAATTGATGGCAGGTGTATACTAATTAGTATTGAACATGAGTTTGAATGTGATTAGTTGATTCTGAACACTGCCACAATCCAAATTATAAAAGGGTGTGCACGCTGGGTATTGGAAGTTTTTTGTCTTTCTTTTTTTCCCGCAAAAACATTTCTGGGTGTTTGTCACTTGATATTTATATGTTGCAATTTCACAATAAAGGTGAAAAAGGTTCCGACATGATTTAGTTTATTTATTTTTACATCACAAAAACCCGCCACTTTAACAGGGCTGTGTAGACTTTTTATATCCACTGTAGCTTCATTAATTACTCTCCATGCTTTTGCTCTGCTTATTTTTAATTTGATGAGGTTTTCAGTTGTTGGACTTCTGAAGAAGGATCTTTCTGCCTTTTTCCGCTCTTTTACGGCATTTTTGCATTTGTCATTGAAACTTGGCAGACAATTACGTTTCACATTGGATGAAGTTTTTGAAATAGTATCATTTGCTATGGAAGTCAGAATACTAGTAAATGATTTAATAGGATCTGGGTCATCTTCAGAAAAGGCATTAAATCATAGCAGAGTCTCACAGAGACTGAAAGAGCTACCAGGTACCTTTGGGGAATGGCTTCTGCTGATATGACCACTCTCTTTCATTTCGACATCTTTAATTGGTTTGGTTTTTATGTTCTCATCTTGTGATACTTTATAGTGTGAACCTCTAGCTTTTTTAGTTTTTGTTAATTGTTTGATTTCTGACGTTTGAGTTCTGACTGGTTTGGTTATGGATTATTATGGTTTCACTCTGAACTTCTGCACTTTTTCCCTTAGATGTGCAGCATCTTTACCGTTACTGACAATCTGTGGTTTATCCTTTTGTAACCACGTCAGATCTGTTTGGCAGCACCACATTTCTCAGGGACCAGGATCTCTTCCTCCATCAGCACAGGTTGCAACTCATGGCAAATGAGTTTAACAAAAATTAAAAGTCAGAGTTCATCTTTTCAATGCATACTAAAACAGGCCATTTTGCACTACATCCATCTATAGAGTATCAGTTTTTTTCAGGTCACATTATGCATAAGATCTCTCAGGCAATCTTTAAAGGTAGGTGAGAACTTATCCTTCCATTTTTGCAGTATGAGTCACCTGGTTAAGAGAGTGGCAAAAGCCATCATGTTCTTGGCAGAACTGTTTGTGAAAGTATCTTGTGTGGTTTTTCCAAATATTGCTCCAGTATAAGTGAGCCCAATTGGTCTTTTGAAAATCCCAATTTTACCTTCGACCAATGTAAACAATGGACATTTTAAACTAAATTACTACACGTCTTTTAAACAACTTGAAGAGGAGTGAATCCTGTCCAGAATATTCTGCCACAGTTTTTCTGAAATCTGTGTATCAAGCTCCTTCTCCCATTGTTGTTCTAATAAAGATAGGGTCTTTCGAACTGTACGAATTAATTACATTACTGTACGTACCAATGACATTTTTTGACTGACAGCTAATATTCACAGTGGTATCTAAGAGTGAATTATGCGGACGTAGTGGAAATTGGCGGCTACTTGATGACATAGAACTGCAGAGCTGTAAATACCTAAGGAAGTGTAAACGTGGAATGTTGATGTACACTAAGTTGTTCCAAAAAACTCATTAAGTGAACATGCTCTTCTAAACTGTGACCAAATCTTAAAAGAATGTTTCACTATTGGATTTGAGGAATATCTAGATATATATTTATATATATTTTAGAGATGTATTTTTGAGCAGAGCAATGAAGTACAATGAAGTAGTGTTACAGAATGCATTCTCTAAGAATAATCATTTGTCCATTTGAGATATTAGACCAATATAGCAAAGCCCTAATATTAGAAGCCCAGATGGATGTTTATTTCTGTGGAAGATCCTATCTAAAGGTTATGTTAAGGGTAAAGCTGTATGGTGGTGCTTGAAAGTTTGTGAACCCTTTAGAATTTTCTATATATCTGCATGAATATGACCTAAAACATCATCAGATTTTCACACAAGTCCTAAAATTAGACAAAGAGAACCAAATTAAACAAATGAGACAAAAATATTATACTTGGTCATTTATTTATTGAGGAAAATGATCCAATATTATATATCTGTAAGTGGCAAAAGTATGTGAACCTCTAGAATTAGCAGTATAATTTGAAGGTCAATTTCAATTCAATCAATGGGATGACAATCAGGTGTGAGTGAGCACCCTGTTTCATATAAAGAACAGGGATCTATCAGAGTCTGATCTTCACAAAACATGTTTGTGGAAGTGTACGATGGCACGAACAAAGCAGATTTCTGAGGACCTCAGCAAAAGAGTTGTTGATGCTTATCAAGCTGGAAAAGGTTACAAAACCATCTCTAAATAGTTTGGACTCCACCAATCCGCAGTCAGACAGATTGTGCACAAATTGAGGAAATTCAAGACCATTGTTACCCTCACCAGGAGTGGTCGACCAACAAAGATCACTCCAAGAGCAAGACGTGTAACAGTCAGCGAGGTCACAAAGGAACCCAGGGTAACTTCTAAGCAACTAAAGGGCTCTCTAACATTGGCTAATGTTAATGTTCATGAGTCCATCATCAGGAGAACACTGAACAACAATGGTGTGCATGGCAGGGTTGGAGCGTTTGGAGGAGAAAGCCACTGCTCTCCAAAAAAAAAAAACATTGCCACCCCTCTGCAGTTTGTGAAAGATCATGCGGACAAGCCAGAAGGCTATTGGAAAAATGTTTTGTGGAAGAATGAGACCAAAATAATTTTTTTGGTTTAAATGAGAAGCGTTATGTTTGTAGAAAGAAAAACACTGCATTCCAGCATAAGAACCTTATCTTATGCTACCTTATGATACTTATGGTAGTATCATGGTTTGGGCCGGTTTTGTTGCATCTGGGCCAGGATGACTTGCCATCATTGATAGAACAATGAATTCTGAATTATAACAGCGAATTCTACAAGGAAAATGTCAAGATACCTGAACTGAATCTCAAGAGAAAATGGGTCATGGAGCAAGACAATGACCCTAAGCACACAAGTTGTTCTACCAAAGAATGATTAAAGAAGAATAAAGTTGATGTTTTGGAATGGCCAAGTCAAAGTTCAGACCTCAATCCAATAGAAATGTTGTGGAAGGACCCGAAGTGAGCAGTTTATGTGAAGAAACCCACCAACATCCCAGGATTGAAGCTGTTCTGTACTGAGGAATGGGCTAATTCCTCAAAAAATTCCTCCAAGCCGATATGCAGGACTGATCAACAGTTACCGGAAACGTTTAGTTGTAGTTATTGCTGCACAAGGGGGTCACACCACATACTGAAATCAAAGGCTCACATACTTTTGCCACTCACAGATATGTAATATTGACTCATTTTCCACAATAAATAAATGACCAAGTATAATATTTTTGCCTCGTTTGTTTAATTGGGTTCTCTTTATCTACTTTAGATAGAGTACTTTAGGACTTGTGTGAAAATCTGATGATGGTTTAGGTCATATTACTGCAGAAATATAGAAAATTGTAAAGGGTTCACAAACTTTCAAGCACCACTGTATTTATGTTGTAATTTACATATGAAGTAAGATCATGTTTGAGCAGTTTAAGATGCCATATTAGAAGCTTAATAACCAAAGAAACTAAAACAAAGGAATATGTTTGCTCAGCTGCTACAGTAAAATATAAATTTTGGTACTAACTGGAATATGTAAAAGTCAATATGTACAGGCTATCATAGGATTTACCCCAACCTGATGGCAAACACATGATACCTTAAACAAATTCACAGGTCAGACACCTGATGTTTACTTCTGTTGCATTCAGTGATAAATTATAAAGCAAAGTCAAATGGCACGGGTCCTGCCTATTTACCTAAAAACACTGCAAACTTACATTTACAAAGTCGCCACCTTGAATCATGAAGTCTTTAATAACCCTGCAAGAGAGAGAATAATAAAACAGAACAAGGTAAATATAATCAAGTCAAGTGGCTTTACTGTAATTTCAACCATATACAGCTGGTACAGTACACAGTGAGACAAAACATTGTGCTACATAAAAATACACTAACTACACGAGACGACATAGAACTAAATAAGACCGACACAAATGTGTGCAAACAACACATTTACATTTATGGCATTTGGCAGATGCCCTTATCCAGAGCGACTTACATTTATTTCATTTATACATCTGAGCAATTGAGGGTTAAGGGCTTTGCTCAAGGGCCCAACAGTGGCTTGGCGGTGCTGGGATTCGAACTCACGTAGCCCAACGTCTTAACCACTGAGCTACCACTGTCCCATATGTATGTGCATATGTAGTGTATTTACTGCATTAAATTAGTAGCAATATTAGTAGTAATATACATTTGGCAGCTCATGTGGCATCGATGTGAAAGTGTATTTGTAAAGAGCTACAGTACAGGCTAACTGTTAGCTCCTGTATTATAACGATTTCAACCAATTGATGTCATTCCACATTCAGTTCATGGATCCAGAGAAACTTTCACATTCTTAGTCAAAGAAATCTTCTTGCTTAACAGAGTTATAGGCTATGTCCCTCAAGCTGTTTACCCATAATGCCTTCCAGCAGATTACACCATGTCCCTAATACATGTTTGTGAAATTGTAATGGGTTGCTAGGAAAATTAACATATGTGAGGCAGGCTTGGGACAATTTAAACACCTTTATTTTCCTTTCTTTCTTTTCCGAGCGGTTTTCAGCACTTTCTAACTCCTGGTCTTGCACAGACACACACAACGACAAATCACAAACACAGTTCAGCTTCTACTCTAGTGCTCTGGCTTCCATGCCACTTCCTCCTTAAAAGGCTCACTCCTATCTGGACTACACCACCACAGTGAGAAGCACTTTTATTGATTTCTTGAGCGCATTTTACACCATCCACCCTCTCCTGTTGAGAGAGAAGATGAGAAGAATGCTGGTGGACACGTCCATGATCTCCTGGGTCACCGACTACCTGTCGGACAGACCTCAGGTTGTGCGGCTGGGAACCTGCCTGTCTGAGCACCTGCTGAGCAGCACTGGAGCACCACAGAGAGCCGTGCTCTCCCCCTTCCTCTTCACCCTGTACACCACAGATTTTCAGTACAGTTCGGATTTCTGCCACCTTCAGAAATTTTCTGACGACTTTGTGGTGGTCGGGTGCATCAGGGATGGACAGGAAGAGGAGTACAGGGACCTGGTCAACAACTTTGTGCAGGAAAAAACATCTGCTCCTCAATGTGGCCAAGGAGATGGTGGTGGACTACAGGAATAAGAGGACCACAACCAGCCCTATTACCATCATGGGTCAGGATGTTGAGCTGGTTGACACCTACAGATACCTTGTCCATCTAGACAACAAGCTGGACTGGAAAGTCAACTCAGAGGCTGTGTACAGGAAAGGGTTAACCGGACTACTTTCTGAGGAAGCTTTAATACTGACTCCTTTAATATTTGCAGCAAGACGTTAGAGATCCTCTACCAGTCTTTGGTAGGCAGCGCAGTCTTCTTTGCAGCAGTATGCTGGAGAGGTGGCATCAAAGCTGGAGATACAAAAAACCTCAACAAACTGAAAGAAGGCCGGCTCGGTCTTGGGTTGCTCTCTGGCCGGTTTTGATGTGGTGGTGGAACAGAGGACACTCAGTCAACTCACAGCCATTCTGTACAACAAACAGCATCCCCTCCATGACATACTTGTTACAGAGGAGAAAAATCATTCACCTCTGCTGTAGAATGGAGCAGTACAGGAAGTCATTTCTACAAACAGCGATTACACTGTACAACAGCTCATCAGTGTGCTGGGACACTATTTTGCACTGAGACAGTTCATTTTCAGTTCATCCCTGTTCATTTTATTGCTGTTTACAATGTTTACACTGTTGCCACTGCACTACCACATCAAACTCTTGCACTGTATTTTTTTTTTTTTAAACAACATGTCTTATTTTGTTTCATTTATCACGTTAAATTGCTTTTATACTCAGAACCAAAAACCCTTATTTCTAGACGACCTGTAGTCATGAAAATTTGCATCATTTGCTCATTCCAACCCTATTACATTTTTCCAACCCTATTACCTATTACAAAGGAATTTCCCGAAATGCACACTTCTTCCTTTTTTCTCCTCACTGCCACTTAACAGTAAACTAACCCACAGGCGCACGCTCATCCCTACCAATCATTCACCCTACCACATCGATTTTGACCTGCTATAATTCATTTGATCTTTAAACAAGAATGAGCCTCTTGTTGGAGACACGATACAATCAACAAGGAAGTAAAATGTTCTCTTTGATCTGAAGAGATTAGGGTTCTACAGTATATTCAAATTTGCAGCAAACATCATTTTGGATTTAAGTTGGTCAAATGCATGAGCAAAATCTTGACGAAGACTTTCATTCTTCTTTACATCCATAAAGAAAACCAAGAATTGCTCAGTCTCATGAAAGCGTGCTAAACATGGTCATAAGCGATGGAACGGCAACAGTATAAAAACTTTACTGATAACAAAATAACTAAATAAATACCTAGCTTTGGGGTCATTAGCTGCTCTTTCATTTCTTTTTGCCTCTAGATATTAATCAAAAATTAGCAACAGAAAAGTCTTATTTTCAGGAGACTGAGAGTTTGAATCCCAACTATGGCACACCCAATTGTGGCTGGGAGCCAAGGAAGCAAAACTGTCTGTGCTCTCTGGGCAGAAGTTGCACATAGATCATCAAAAAAAAAACTGCGTAGCTGATCTATGAGTAAAAAAGTGCAGAAAGTGTCCTGACAAACAGGAAATTCCGGATGGAAGTCTTTCATCCGGCAATACTACTCTAACAGGTTATGACTTAGCTTTTTTTTTTTTTTTAAACTGCTAAGTAACAATGACATCCAAGGAAAGCAGAATGAAATATTGGTGCATGGTTGTAAAGGTCATGAAGCAAATTCACACTTGGTACTGATCATCAGTTATATATATCAACATATTCCACATGCACAACATATCAAAACACGTCAAAATATCAATATTACTCATTTGTTCCATTGGAAGAACAGCTATATTTGAGATTCCTTATTTTGCAGGCAGCAGGCATTTCATTTTGTCATTAAATCTTCTCAGGTGCAGCAGTAAAAGACCTTGGTGTGATTATTGACTCCTGACTTAATGTGATTATTGACTCATTTGAAGCTCATGTAGATAATTTTCTTCTGTCATCTCAGAAATATTGCTAAGATAAGAAATATGTCAATACACGAAACAGAAAAACTAGTTCATGCTTTTGTTACCTCTAGGTTAGATTATTGCAATGCCTTATTATCTAGGCGTTCCAGTAGGTGCATAAACAAGCACCAGTTAGTCCAGAATGCAGCAGCAAGAGTCCTTAGTATAGAATCAGAAGATATTATGACATCACCCTTATACTTATCCACCCTGCATTGGCTCCCAAACAAAATTTGCACTGATTATAAAATACTACTATTGACCTATAAAAGCACTGAATGGTCTCGCGCCGAACTTTTGGTCTTTTACGATTCGCCACGCCTACTGGGATCAAAAGGTGCAGGCAATTTATTGGTACCTCAAATAGTGAAGGCTACAGCAAGGGGCAGAGCTTTCTTTTACAAAGCCCCATAGTTATGGAACAGCCTTCCAATTAGTGTTTGGGACTCTGACACAGTCTCAGTGTTTAAATCTAGGCTGAAATCATATTTGTTTAGTCAAGCCTTTTGTGAATAGTTTTATCTTAGGTAAAAGAGCAGACCTAGAGGATTCACAGGCAAAGAGCGCTTTGGTGAACTAAGATGTTTGGATGCTGTCGGTGTTGACGGTGGAGTGGCTGGCCGCCTTATGTCCCAGGGTCGCCCTCATGTCTGTGTTACCTACTGGCTCTCCCTTTTAGTTATGCTGTCATAGCTAGTCTTACTGGAGTCCCTGCTTGCACTCTGCACCCAATGTGTATTGTCCTTAACCATTTCGTGACAATTAGCATACCTAATAATCTCTCTTCCACTCCCTCTCTCACTCTCGAGCTACACATGATACTCCTGAGATACCAGTCATCTTGACCCTTTCTGCTCTCTGGACCTGCCTGATCCATCCTAATGCCCTACTTCTGGTTGGAGAGCTCATCACTTGGAAACCACTCGCTGCTGCTGAGGATGGCCCCACATGGATAGCCTAAACATACATTACTTAGAGTACTGTGGATGGTACCACTTAAAAACCATGAAGCTGGCTTTGGACTGCAATTGCCACAAACAGTTTTGCACTCAAGTCTCCATCAGTGAACAGCAGATAACTTCAACAAAACAGACTTCATGTGAAAACTGTAATGAATTTCCTGGTTACTCAACTGCACTTTTTGGCTGTGTAGTACACAATTATTTATAATTGCACTGGTGTCAGCCAGATGAAAATGGGTTCCCTTTTGAGTCTGGTTCCTCTCAAGGTTTCTTCCTCATATTGTCTCAGAGAGATTTTCTTTGCCACGGTCGCCTCTGGCTTGCTCATTAGGAACAAATTTTATATCTTGAATTTATATAGTTCTGTAAAGCTGCTTTGTTAAAAGCACTATACAAATAAAATTGAACTGAATTGAATTAAAGACAAATCATGCAAATCCACATTTTAGTGAATACAAAATGTAAAAAGAATGGCAGTTAGAGCCATCACTCATTAGTAAATAGTTTTTTTGTAAATTTTCATTCATTCATCTTCAGTAAGGGGGCCTATGGACACACACGGGGCACCATGCACACACACATTCACACACTCGTTTACATATAGGGACAATTTTGAGAGGTGACCGGAGAAAATCAGAGAACAGGTAGAACATGTGAACTTCCACAGAGACAGTAACTGAGTTCAGTGTTTCATTTCAAAAGTGAGGGGGGAAAAAAAAGTTTGCCATGCAACAGTAGTCAAAATGAAAACAAGGTCATAATCTGCTAGTGGCTGGTGCTCACAAGGTAACTTTGCTAAATTTATTTTTGCTGAAATTTGAATTTAAATTTCTAAAATGAAATATAGTGTTGGTCAGGGTTTGAAGAAGCAGATGATTCTACTGGTGAAATGATTTGTACTGTGACACTGGATCACAATAATGACAACTGATGGAAAATATATAGCCATAAGCCTTACCTATGGAACGTGCATCCTTTGTATCCGATAGGAACACCATCTTTCCTGTAGGAGATGATTTGCATGATTCAAATGAAGGTAAAAGAAATGGAAATAGGAAAAAAGTCACAACACACTTCACAACAGGCTCTCTTGTCTGTTTAAATCCAACACCGAACAGGTTTAAAGTTGGACAAGGTTGATCTTTACTGTGTTAGTAAAACAGCTTGAAGCAAGGCTTTTATGAGATAAAGGTATTCGTCGCAGTAAGTCAGGAAATTCAAGGTCAAGCATGCTGACAGAAACGAGGCTTCAAAAGGGTCTAAAATAACACTAGTTCTGTAAAGAGTTCCCCTGAGACTGAGTACAAAGCAATTAGACCAGGTTACCTGAATTCCCCTGTGCAGAACTGCCTGCAAGACAAAACACAAGTGCATTGTAAAAACACAACACACAGACACATTAGGTTTTACACACCAACTACATCAGTTGTAAAATAACAACATAATACAGACAAATATTTCGACTTCTATTAGAGTTTAGGAAATAAATGGAATGTCTTTTTTTGAAAGTCAAAAACATCTGTTCTTAAGCACTGAACTTTCCATGAAGTAGCGAGCAGCAGCGCAATACATAAAATCATACAGATACATGTCAAGAGCCTCGGTTAATGTTAACATCAAAAGCTGTTCACATCGCCTAGACTTTTTCCATCCGTCAACTGTCCATTTTCACTAAGCCTGTGCCCAATGTAGGCTCTTGTTCTTGGTTGACAGGAGTGAAACCCGACGTGGTTTTCTGCTGTTGTAATCCATCTGCCACAAGGTTTGATGTGTTGTGTCTTATTTGAGTTACCGTAGCCTTCCTGTAAGCGTGAACCAGTCTGACCATTCTCCTCAGACCTCTCTCAACAACAAGGCAGAACTGCCACTCACTGGATGTGTTTTGTTTTCTTTGTAAACTCTAGAGACTGTTGTGTGTGAAAATCCCAGGAAAGCAGCAGTTTATGAAATACTCAAACCAGCCCATCTGGCACTAACAACCATCCGTCAAAGTCACTGAGATCACACATTTTCCCCATTCTGATGCTTGATGTGAACATTAACTGAAGCTCTTGACCTGTATCTGCATTATTTTATGCATTGCATTCCTACCACATGGTTGGCTGATTGGAGAATTTCTAATATGTTCCTAATAAGGTGGACGGTGAGTCTGTGGTGATCTAGGCTGTACTATCTTAGTGGTAAAAAAAAAAAAAATTGTATATTATATATATATATATATATATATATATATATATATATATATATATATATATATATATATATATATATATATATATATATATACACACACACACACACACACACACACACATAGAACTGTGCAAAAGTTTTAGGCACATGCAAAGAAATGCTGTAGAGCAAAGATGCCTTCAAATAATGAAACTGAATGTTTCTACATTTAAAAATACCGAAATACCGTAAAGAGCAGTAAACAGTAGTAAACGGTGACACTGTGTGTTTTCTGTAACATTTAATTTTGTGCTAGAAAACGAATGTTTGGGAATCTAAAATGTTTTTTGTACTGACTTGATAATGTAGAAGTCATAAAATAAAAAATCAAAAAGTTTGTACTAAAAAAAATAGGGTGCATAAAACTTCCGTAATATTATATATATATATATACAGATGCTATATATATATATATATATATATATATATATAAATATATATATATATATATACACACACACACACACACACACACACACACACACACACACACACACACACACACACACACACACACACACACACACACACACACACACACACAGGTGCATCTCAATAAATTAGAATGTCGTGGAAAAGTTTGTTTATTTCAGTAATTCAACTCAAATTGTGAAACTCGTGTATTAAATAAATTCAGTGCACACAGACTGAAGTAGTTTAAGTCTTTGGTTCTTTTAATTGTGATGATTTTGGCTCACATTTAACAAAAACCCACCAATTCACTATCTCAACAAATTAGAATATGGTGACATGCCAATCAGCTAATCAACTCAAAACACCTGCAAAGGTTTCCTGAGCCTTCAAAATGGTCTCTCAGTTTGGTTCACTAGGTAAGCCACAAACATTCATTGCCAAAGAAGCTGGCTGTTCACAGAGTGCTGTATCCAAGAATGTTAACAGAAAGTTGAGTGGAAGGAAAAAGTGTGGAAGAAAAAGATGCACAACCAACCGAGAGAACCACAGCCTTATGAGGATTGTCAAGCAAAATCGATTCAAGAATTTGAGTGAACTTCACAAGGAATGGACTGAGGCTGGGGTCAAGGCATCAAGAGCCACCACACACAGACGTGTCAAGGAATTTGGCTACAGTTGTCGTATTCCTCTTGTTAAGCCACTCCTGAACCACAGACAACGTCAGAGGCATCTTACCTGGGCTAACGAAAAGAAGAACTGGACTGTTGACCAGTGGTCCAATATCCTCTTTTCAGATGGGAGCAAGTTGTGTATTTCATTTGGAAACCAAGGTCCTAGAGTCTGGAGGAAGGGTGGAGAAGCTCATAGCCCAAGTTGCTTGAAGTCCAGTGTTAAGTTTCCACAGTCTGTGATGATTTGGGGTGCAATGTCATCTGCTGGTGTTGGTCCATTGTGTTTTTTGAAAACCAAAGTCACTGCACCCATTTACCAAGAAATTTTGGAGCACTTCATGCTTCCTTCAGCTGACCAGCATTTTGAAGATGCTGATTTCATTTTCCAGCAGGATGTGGCACCTGCCCACTCTGCCAAAAGCACCAAAAGTTGGTTAAATGACCATGGTGTTGGTGTGCTTGACTGGCCAGCAAACTCACCAGACCTGAACCCCATAGAGAATCTATGGGGTACTGTCAAGAGGAAAATGAGAAACAAGAGACCAAAAAATGCAGATGAGCTGAAGGCCACTGTCAAAGAAACCTGGGCTTCCATACCACCTCAGCAGTGCCACAAACTGATCACCTCCATGCCACGCCGAATTGAGGCAGTAATTAAAGCAAAATGAGCCCCTATCAAGTATTGAGTACATGTACAGTAAATGAACATACTTTCCAGAAGGCCAACAATTCACTAAAAATGTTTTTTTTTATTGGTCTTATGAAGTATTCTAATTTGTTGAGATCGTGAATTGGTGGGTTTTTGTTAAATGTGAGCCAAAATCATCACAATGAAAAGAACCAAAGACTTAAACTACTTCAGTCTGTGGCATTGAATTTATTTAATACACGAGTTTCACAATTTGAGTTGAATTACTGAAATAAACGAACTTTTCCACGACATTCTAATTTATTGAGATGCACCTGTATATATATATATATATATATATATATATATATATATATATATAGCATCTGTGGGGCATCCTCAAACGGAAGCGCAAGGTCTCTAACATGCACCAGCTCTGTGATGTCGTCATGGAGGAGTGGAAGAGGACTCCAGTGGCAACCTGTGAAGCTCTGGTGAACTCCATGCCCAACAGGGTTAAGGCAGTGCTAGAAAATAATGGTGGCCACACAAAATATTGAAACTTTGGGCCCAATTTGGACATTTTCACTTAGGGGTGAACTCACTTTAGTTGCCAGCGGTTTAGACATTAATGGCTGTGTGTTGAGTTATTTTGAGGGGACAGCAAATTTACACTGTTATACAAGCTGTACACTCACTACTTTATATTGTAGCAAAGTGTCATTTCTTCAGTGTTGTCCCATGAAAAGGCATAATAAAATATTTTTAAAAATGTGAGGGGTGTATATATATATATATATATATTATATATATATATATATATATATATATATATATATATATAGACAACATTAAAGAAAAGCTTATTTATATTCTTAAATCAGCTGGATAGTAAATTCACTACTGAGCAAACTAACTGTGGTGATCATTTTACATGAATTTACATGAAATTACATGAATTACATGGGCATGTAGGAGGTGTAGGCCTGCATACTAAATTGGCCTGTAACTAATAAACTGACTGTATACAGCACGTGTATCCTGAATAATAAGGATGCTCTGAATAAACTTCTAGTGAACGCAAGTCAGCCCGACTGTAGACAGATAATTCATTTTTAAACCGTCATACCGGAAATTCTCAGCAGTCTTGGGAACGACATCTGCAAAGAGCTCAATCTTCATTCTTCCAACTTCCTGCAAAGACAAACATGATTCAATTAAAAACAAGCAAATCAAAACACACGGACACAATACATGGAGCTCAGCGTTAATTGTGACCAGGGTTGCCAGGTGCAAACTGCAGCGCAAAAATCACCCAAAAGACCTGAAACTAGCCCAAAAAATTGGAATTTGAAAAAGGGAGACAGTTTTCTTCTTTCTTTCAGCCTTTTGCTTGGGAAACAAGGTCACCTTGGTGTACATGCATTTCTGATGTATGGAAGTTTTCCACTCGAGAATTCATTTACCAGTTTTTGCAATATATCTTACAGTAGAAATGGTTTTGTACATCATAGACACACTAAATGCAAATTTATTAGGTTTAATTCTGATTATGTGCTAAAAATATATTTTCAAAAAAGTCAAATTTGGCCTGTTATTAACTGTCCTGTCTGCTGCTCGTCCTCCACTGAATGGTCATAAAGAGAGTGCATGGGGGCAGCATGTGAACATACTGCCCCATGAGTCATCAACATTTTAAAAAAATAAAATAAATAAAAAATAAATGGAATATCGGCTTATATATGTCAAATAGCAACATTTTTTAAACGCAGTAGTACTATTTCAACGGAATTTAAAATACATAGAGCGGTGAATAAAGACTTTATGTAGATTAACACTGTAGGGGATCCAAAATGAAGGACTCAGTGATGGCTGGACTAAACAAAGCTATGTCAGTGTTAGAAATAACCAACGTGTACAAACACTCAAGAGAATTTAATTGGCTACACTGTTAAATAAGTGAACTGGAATTGGTGTAGAAGTGTAGAGAAACCTCTTAGACACTGGCGAGAGTGGCTCCGGGAAAAATACCTGCTGTAATGAACACAGCTGAACAAACAGCTAAAAACGTTCTCTTACTAAATGTTTGCTTCAATTTTGCAAACATTTAGTAAGAGATGTTATGGCTTATTTATGCCTATCCTTATACCGGTAAAACCACTTGAACACCTGCAGCTGCAATTAGAACTGAAGCCTGTCACCTGTATTGCTTATTCTAGTGCCAGATTAATGTTGGCTTGGTTTTGGTCTACACACACCTACTGTACGTCAGGTGATTCTAGATCATGAGAAACTAATTGGAGCAGTGTTACTCAGCTGTGTGCACTCAGGAGGGGACAGTCTGTTCAGCCTTCTAAATTGATTCATTTACCTAAAAGCATCAAGCTTCTGTAGCAGCACTAAGTGCGTGAAAATTCAAGCGACACACCACACCTGAGATTCACAGAGCTGAAATTGTTTAGAAGCTTGACTGTGGAATCAGATGAAGGGAGAAAAAATTCATGCATGCATAATGCTGATAAACAAAACGAAGGGCAGGTTTATGTAATAATACAGGATAGATGTAGGAGTGTCTGAGGTCATGTACAGGGTCACACAGACTGATATGAGCTACACAATCTCCCGGTACAAAAGACTTGTTCACGCCTCCGTTGGCCTTAATAAAAGCATTTTATTCCACTCTTCCAGTATCTGGTGTGCAATTAAGTTATAGTTCAAAAATCCACCCTGGGTGACTTGCATATTAATCTTTACAATTACCAAGTGATCTTCAGTGGTGTTCAAGATTTATTTTATAATAAAATACTGAGGTTGTTTTTTTTTTTTTGTTTGTTTGTTTTTAGCTTCAGTGACATGGTCTATTTTGACCTTGGTTAACAATGCCACTGCACTACATGCTGATAGTTGGACCCTTGCTTCATCTCTACCTAAAGAGGACGATTCATCAGCGCTTTAGTCCTTTAGTTCGTCCAGCTCTCTTCAAAAACATTCATGCTAAGACCTCCAGCGATGCCATCGTGTTCGTCATCTCATAGATTGCCCACTAGCTGAGCCTCTGCCGTAACTCAGTGCAACTACGTCGTATAACTGTATTGCATTCTGAAGTTCAACGTTTTTCTCTACTACTTCTACGCTGCATCTCGCATTAATATCATGTTGAACACTGATAGACAAAAGACTTTCAGTTGGCAATCGTTGAAATATTTGATATCATTAGATGTCACTGTAACGTCGCTAGCCTGACGTGACGCCAGCGTTGACCTCAAACTTCTCACGGGGAACACATGAATAATGAAAATACAGCATAAACCATTAAACTAGCACCAGTATCGCTAAATATTTCAATATAACCATATTTTCATGTGTTTCAGTGTGGGCTTTCCTTTTAGTGCAGTGGTGTACAATCTAATCCGCAAAGGGCCGGTGTGGATGCAGGGTTTCATTCCAATCAATCAGGAGCCACACCTGATTCCACGTGTTTAATCAGTTGAGCTTGGCTTTCAGTAGACTCGGGTGTGGCTTCTGCTTGGTTGGAATGAAGACCTGCACCCACACCTGTCCTTCCCGGATAAGATCAGACACCCCTGTTTTAGTGTTACATGAGCATGTCACGAGACCACAAAGTATTTTAGGATTTCTGCCTTTTCGTACCCATCTAAACATTTGGGATGACCCTACAAAAAAGGCTGCCATGAATGCTCTCCCTTCTCGCTTCAAAGTTCAGGGGTCTGGTTACTATGAGCAGTGTTTTTATTCTTCTAAAGAGACGTGGTTTCAAGGCGACGTGGAAAAAAAAAAAAGACAAGACGCTTCAATATGCAGTACACTGACAATGTTTTAATCAGTTTTCTTTGAAAACAATGGCTAACCTTAAATTACTTCTATTCAAAATCTTAGAATATACTAGCATTTACGAGCACGTGTCCTAAAGATTATGCAGTGCCTCCAGGATTTTGCGATCGCAGAAAATAACGCAGAATCAAGGAACCTCAATATTCACAGGAGCTTGCAATTTTTCAAAATGACCGCAGATTTTCTGCAGATTTCTACAGACACGTCATGTGACCATCACAACACGCATTCAGTCAAAGCCCTCTTCGATTCACGTGCGTTGAACATGAGTACAGCAAAAAGGTCTCATTTACCAACAAACATCACTGCGAAAGGCTGTGCAAAACAATTTCTTGCAATCGCAAAGTCGCCAATTCATGTTAGTTTTCCGCAAAATAGCACAAAAAACTTTTGCCGCAGCAAAATCAAGCATTTTTGGCCGCAACAATCACAATAAAACCTCAGCGAAATGTATGGACTGATTATGCTTAACTGAACGTAATTATTAAAGCGGTATTTAGGGTGAAAATGCGTATAAAACGATATTTCACTCTTGGAGGCTCAGATTTGCTTTGTTTTACAAACTGGGTCCATGAGAAGCAATCCACACCCAGAGGAGTATGAATTTCAGGACTGGTTTCAGTCCAGCTCAAGCCTATGGAGCTTTTTCTCTCACTACCTTTGTTACATAGTCGGAGAGCATGTTTTGAATGTTATCTGTTAATATTTGCAGTTTTTTGGATGTACTTTTTTAGTCCTTATAAAATAAAATAAAATAAAACAGCATTAAATATTGCATTACGTCTATATTTTTTTCACAGTAGTGGTCACATCAGTTACTCTTCCTCTGACTTCACTTTTTTAAAAGACATTTTTGCATTTAAAAAGTGCTTTATTCGCATAACTTCCTTCCACGAACATGTCAACACAATTTGTATATTAAATGGTGCTCTCACTAATCCTCACCACAGGCAACATCTGAACCTTAACAACAGAAGCAATACAGCACTGTTGTGAAGAAGTCTTGGGGGGAGAACAATTTGGATGGTGTGCTTTTCCATCTTTTAATGCAAAGATTCTTGCCATAACTTAATTCCTATACATTTCCCTTTTGGCTGTCTTCCCCCCACCCCCACCCCCCACATTGAGTCTGAAACCCTGGTTGCAAAAGCTAAATTCAAAGCTGTCCATCTAGAGAAACATGAGCAGGGGTGTTTCTTTAGGACCCAGAGAAAGCCACACAATGGCAGGTGTGGTGAGAAGCAGCTGTGTGTTTCAGGTTACAGGTGGAATAGGCGTGGTAGAGCTAAAGGAGGAGCGTCTGTGTTAAACAACTCCTGCTCAATTGAGGAACACTTCACACTTCCACAAAGCACACTACAAAATTTATGGGGGTAGCCAGCTCAATATCTTCAGCAGAAGAAGTGAGGAAAACAAGTGGAACGGTAAAGGTAACAACTGCTGAGCACTATTCATGAGTCGTGTTTATTGATTTTATTGAAACTTGTTAAATACTTTTCCTGATTCCATTTGCCTAAGGAAGTGTAGTAACTGCTGTAAGTGCTGTCAGGTAAATGATACTAAAAAACATCATCTTAATTCTTCTGTGGTTCTTTATGTACAAAATTCATAACTGCAGGAAAATAATACTAAGTGCAATATATAACAATTACTGTTGCATGATTGAATGAAATGACAGACTTTGGTGGAACAAGAACTGCAAATCATCCATTTTAAAATCCTAGGAATTTCTTGTTAAACAAGACTTCTCTCAGATGTGATCGTTTGTTTCCGACTCAGGAAATCACACCGCGAAACAGTAGAAAAAGTGTTGCTTTTTTATTTTTAAATGTTTTTTTTTTTTTAGTTTTTGATACTTTATTTCCCGGACAATGATATGCAGCTTTTGCTCTCGTGCTCAGGTACATTGTGCAAGTCCCAAACTATGTAAACATGTGGTAATGACTGATAAAATGATGAGGATTGTTTTAAGCATAGCAGAAATCCACTGACAGGTCAGGGTACCAGTTGCACAAGGATATAATTTCCCATTTAATTGCATAGTGTGGTGTGTTTTGTTGCAGTGAGTCTCCTTGCCTGTCTGGTAACTAACATGTAAAAGCGTTTACCAAACAAACTTAAATCCCTATTTGAATCCCTGCCAAATTTGTTCATGATGGCACGCCAGGTCTACACTGATGGGTCTAGAAATCAGGAGCTACAATACCACCTGGAAGTCTTGAGAAAGACTACTTAATGAAAACCGTATATAATGTGGGTAAAAGCAAAGTAATTAACATGAGTCTATATTGAGCATAACTGGTTATTCATGTTAGAGCTCAACTGCCTCAATGCAAGTAAGTAGACATGGCTTAGTGAAGGCTTTTAAATGCTTCATGAGAGATAGGGAGAAGGAGTGGGGCTTCCAGGGTGTGTCAGTTGAGAATGGATGAACACTGGAGAATTCAACACACCTGCACAAAACATTCCAGATTTACAGTCATTTTATTGGCAAAAAACAGATTGCTCTTTTGACATATTTTTGAGTGATAACTCATACTGGTGTACTGCAATGTTAAACTGCAGAGCGCCTTTGCAAAATGTGTAATGGGGGGCACGGTGGCTTCGTGATAAGCAAGTCTGCCTTGCACCTCCAGGGTAGGGGGTTCTAATCCCATGTTTTCATGGGTTTCCTCCGGGTATCCAGTTTCCTCCCACCTGTCCAAGACGTGTTGTAGGCTGATTGGCATTACCAAATTGTCCGTAGTGTGTGAATGTGTGTGCGATTTTGCCCATCCAGGGTGTCCCCTGCCCCGAGTTCCTTGGGATAGACTCGAGGGTCCCGCATGACCCTGTGCAGGATAAGCAGTACAGAAAATAGATGGATAATATAATTGGAGTAAATGGCACTGGATACTGTGACGTGTATGATTATATCGTTACATGACTTAAGCATCGTTTGCATATCTTTTGAATTTCGCTGCAGAACTTAGCTTTGTCTTGACTGGTTTCACAAGCTCACTTCATATATCTAATCATTTTCTGTCCATCTTTTCTCCACCAGATTGCACTTCTGAAGTGAACCGAGCCGCCGGCACAATGTTGATTCAGTATTCCCCAGGGAGCATGATGGCCGTGATCCAGGAAGAGAATGAGTTCTGCTCCCAAGACACAACTCTGCAGTACTTGCTCCTCTTTCTTTCCAAATTGGTTCTGAACACACTAGTCTTGTCCTTCTGGTTGAGGAGCATTCCTAAGACACTCCTTGGTGTTTGCAGCATCTCAATATACCTGGCAGATCTGCTGCTGATCTGCTCCATCTCCTGGGCATGGTTTTTCCTAGAGAACCATGGTACCCATGAAGTCATGTGCTTCAGTCTTTCACACAGCTCCACTGTTTACTCCCTGCTACCTCTGCCTGTCCTTCTGGCAGGAGCTTTAGACTGTGTTATCCATCAACATGTGGGCTTTGGTCAGAAGTCATTACGCAGGACTGCTGTCCACTGTGCAGTAGTGCTGCTGATGTGGATGCTGGCTTGCTTTTACTCTTACTGCTACACAAACACAGAGCTGCTGACCATCCAGTACAAAGAGGGGGTCAAGGCTCTTGTGTGCTCTGTACAAGGATCTGTGGCAGTCAGTCATTTCAGTTTGAGTCTATTCATCATTCTAGGCTTCATACTTCTGTTTCACTGCAGAAAGCTCCCACGCTGGGTTCGCCTGGGTAACAAACTGGCCAAGCAGAGGACTGGCTCACTTTCTGTTAGTGATCTAGCCTGTTCTAGGAATCTGGAAAAGCTTGAATCAGGAGCCGTTGAAGAAGCGCACATGGATATCAAGCAGGATCGTCCTCCTCTCATCATCAGTCTGGTTCTTTGTTTTGCACTGAACTGGACACCTTACCTGCTTATGAGTGTGACCTGTGATCTCCTGGGATTTGCGGTGCCAGCTTATGCAAGTGTCAATCTCCTTTGGACTGCCTGTGCCAACAGCTTACTGGTGGGTGTGGCTTTCTGGTACAGAAGCAATAAGCATGGACCTTTCTGCACACTGCCAGATGACATCTGTACATGGAGCTTTTACTGGTATTTGAGTAAGGAAAATGGCCAGTATACAGCCAGTACAAAACTCCATAATGGACAAGACTGAGGAGTCAATTCTCTAGACCAGAGGTGCCCAAACGTTTTCCTATGAAGAGCCAAAAATCAAACTTTATTGAGGGCCGTGGGCAAAACGTTGCATTATACCAAACTATATTATATTAAAATTAAAGTTGCCATGGTTCCCCTCATTTCTGATATAATATTTGAAAATAAATAAATAAATAGAAAACATTACTCTGTAATCTCCTTAACTAATGCAGGTTTATTTTCCAAGTTGTATAGTTCAACTTACAGTACAATGAAAACAAACAATCCCATTTATAGTACAATAGAGTTCAACAGCCATATGCTTGCAATATCAGTGACCTCAAATGAGAGACATGAAGCTGGGCTTTATTTTTCAAACGTTTTTCCAAATTGGGCTGCAGCTGACTTACTGACAAAGTCAGGATATTATGTAGGTGAGAGTCAGTTAGTTTGCTTCTCAGTTTACACTTGTTCAAGTTCATCAGACTGGAAGTCTGCTCACATCAAACAGAGACACCATCACTTATATTCTCTACATTTAATTCCAATTCACATTTTTTGTAGCTCAAAAATCAAACAAAAAATGTTATGTTAAATGTTAAATTAGAAATGAAGATCTTAGTCAATGTCAATTCCCCCCCTTTTCTCATATAAGGCATGGCAGGCCAAATCAAAAGTCACCAGGGCCCTAGTTTGGGCATCTCTACTCTAGACTCTACAATAACTTTTACCAGTGAAGATACCTTTAAAATTACTTCTGGTCTGATCATCTCTGGCACCAAGTAAAAACAAAGTCTGTGGAAAGATGTCTAAAACCTAGTGTGTGAATTTCACACAGTGAATTTTGCACTTTGATTTAGGCCTGTCTCTGCTGATTATTTTTGATAATCAATTAGTTGACCATTTCCTTCGATTAATAATCAAGTCGTCGATATCATATGGCCTTAAAACCTAGACACCCAGACCTAGTTTTCCTAGATAAATGCTACATATAAGTGCTATATTAATATAAAATATATATTTAATTTTATCCTAAACATCAACAAATTCCCAACAATTACTGTATTTTTTATATAGTGTACATACAAAATTGACATTTTTTATATGTATTTTTGCAGTATCTGTAGCATTACTGTTTCTTACTTTATGGGAGACAAAGAAAGGAATTTTAAAATAGGAAATTCATATTCAAGTAAAAAATAAACGTTTGCATAGAAATATCTACTATAAGAAAGTATCTACTTAAAAAAAAAAAGGATTCGATTCAATTTTATTTGTATAGAGCTTTTAACAATGGATAGTGACACAAAGCAACTTTACAGAAATACAGAAATCCCAGATATAAATTTTTAAATGTATAAATTTATCCCTATGTACCTGTTACTAGTTACACAGGAAGAGTAACATAAAACAGACTGAATATAAATAAATGAATAATGTAGGTGCATCTGATTTAAATTCCTGTATTAACATGCATTTTATCAAACTAATGTAACTCTATATATAATGAGTTACAAGAACAAATAAATAAAGTGAAAGCCTCTCCTTGCTGTGACATGCCTATAGCATGTAGCGTTATCATAGAGCAGGGTGTCACATTCAAACTCTAGTCACTTAAAAGTAGTTTAATGCTGGTTAACTGAACGTAATTATTAATTCAGACAAACACAGTGCTTGAATGATCATTTAATAAAAATTTTAAAAAATTAAAAAATCAAGTTTCCGTTTTGTTTAAACATTAAAAAAGCTGTAAAAGTACATTTCTCTTCACTGATTTACTGTGCCATTTCTTGCTTGGACCTTGCCTTTTGAGAGTTGCTTTCCGTCATGAAGCTTTGCTGTGCATGAGCTATTGCCTGCTTCTGGAGTGTCATTTGGGGAATGTTTGATCGTGAAATTTTCATCTAGGATATATATATATTTTTTAATAAATTATTTTTAAAATTCAAATTTCACAGCATTTTCACGTTCCAGAGTATCAATATTTCATCATGTTTTCTCAGGCTTTCACCCAAATATGATATACTGGAGCATATTGATACATATTGTAAGTGCAATACACTTTGCAAGCTAATAAAATAAATATGGTGAACTGGTGAAGTGTCCCTGCACTCATTTAACCATTTATTCATTTTATCTTTCTAATGACACGGTTAACAAAACACCGGAGTGTTTACAGAAGAAAAGAAAAATGTCTGCTTTGTTAGAGTGCTCATTTGTAGATTGTAGGCTACTGCAATATCAGCACAGCAAAGGGCAACAGTGCGATAATGACTTTACTTCATACCCTAGGCAAAACAGAACAGACAGCACCAAAGCCAGATGTCAAGAGTGTGCGTTTACTGACCTAAATTCCTGCTCAAACATCATTTTACATGCACAAGGGCATAGAAAAGAAATTTAGTCTGTAGTGTACATATACATATTTTTATACAAAAAAAAAAAGACGTACGTTGTAACTTCATCTCTTTTACATGTTGCATGTTTGAACAAAACCTGACAAGTAAATAAATGAGATCATGTGTACCACTGTGCAGTAGGTTAACTATTAACAGCTTGTGATGCTTGCTGAACAATATTTGCTCTGAACAATATTTGGCATTAGTCACCATGTTTAAAAAGAACAAATGAAAACGGTACCCGAGTACCAGAGTACCACGAATCCTTAAATCCTGTTAAATCCTGTTGTTCGTGAAACTATGAATACAATGCAGAAGGTTTTTTTTTTGTGTGTCCAAGATTATATCATGTTATTAAGAAATTTAAAGATGCAATTTGTAATGTATCAAAGTGTTTCTAGATCCATTATAATCATAACAACTTCATATATTTCTAATTACAACAGTGCTTTGCAATATTGCCATGTAATTCGCCATCCCAGAAAAGAGGCAGAAGTCAGAAAAGAGCTGCTCAACTTCACAGTTTTCTTTAAAAGACAACTTGCATTGCATATGTACAGTAGCTTCAATTGAGGGGTCAATAGGGGGAAGGGAAAAAGTAGTAAATGCAAATGTAAACGTGTGCTCTGAGTGGCTCTCTGCAGTATGCAGTCCCATACACACCTGGTGTGTCCATTACATACATCTCAGGTGATCTGATCATGCGATTAGTTAAATAATATACAGTTTCTAAATAAAACAATATTAAATATCGCACATGGCATTCCATGAACATTTTCTTTCAAACAAGGTCATGAAACGGTCTAGTGGTATTATGTATTGTGATGGATTAAAAAAAGAATAGCTGTGAGATTAAGTAAACCAAATCAAGGACACAAACAGTTTGCATATAGTGAGAATGGTAAGAAGAAGTGTGTATATGATAATATGTGTAATCAAAAATGCCTAACCAGCAGACAAAACATTAACACGTTATGTATATCAACAGCGGTAATGCACAATTTAAAATGAGTTCTGCGTGAAAACCGCAAACCTGGCAACCCTGGTTTGCCAGGGTTGCACAAGTGTCGATGCCAGTGTCTGGGTGATAGGATCACAATATATATCAGATATAGCTGCAATGAATCTATTTACAATATAACACTTTCAGAAATCTGTACTACACACACACCACCCACTTAAATAGGAACACCTGTACACCTGCTCATTTATGCAGCTATCCAGACAGCCAATCATGTGGCAGCATCACAATGCATAAAATCATGCAGATACAGATCAAGAGCTTCAGTTAATGTTCACGTCAAACATCAGAATGGGGGAAGGGAATGTGATCCGAGTGACTTTGAACTTGGCATGGTTGTTGGGCTGGTTTGAGTATTTCAGAAACTGCTGATCTCTTGGGATTTTCCACACACAACAGTCTCTAGATTTTACACAGAATGGTGAAAAACAACAAAAAACATCCTGTGAGCAGAGGGTCTGCAGGCTGAAACACCTTGTTGATGAGAGAGCTTGATCAGATTGATCTGAGCTGACAGGAAGTCTATAGTAACTCAAATCACTCTTTATAACCACAGAAAAGTAGCAGAAAAGTAGCAGAAAAGTATCTCAGCATGCACAGAACAACGGACCTTGAGGTGGATGAGCTACAACAGCAGAAGACCACATCAGGTTCCACTCCTGTCAGCCAAGAACAAGAATCTGAGGCTATCATGGGTACAGACACGCCGAAACTGGTATTTTTCCCAGTCTTCAATACTCATTTTTGAGTTTGCATGTCAGAGATAGTAGTCCACTTATACAGCAATTTGCCAACAATTACAATTTAAAAAAATAATTAATGAACAACACATTGCACTTTTTAACTGTAAGCAAGACTTTTGTGCCTTCCGATTTCTCAGTAACATGACAAGATGTCTATTCTCAAATGATATCTATATAATTTATATTATATAGCCTATATTAGTTATGAGGGAATGGCCATATATAGTAGCTATAACAATCAATAAAAGGAACTATCCTTTGCATAGGGAAACTTACTGACTTTTAGAAAGCGCCTATACTCAAGACTCCTTCCACACATTTTTAAAATAAATATCGCCTTACTGAAAACTTCATCATGTCAATGAATGTCCACAAACCTTCAGCCATATAGTGTACATCACTGTAAGCAACACACATTCTCTACCAAAAGCTCAATCAAAAAGGTGTTTATTATGCCACAGAAACGAGAAAGAGTATACTCTCAGGGAATCTGATACAAGAGCAATTCAAGTAACAGACTGACTCAAAATCACAGATACAACACTTCAAATACTTCGTAAATCTAACACATGATTGGTTATGGAGAGAAGAAGGATCTACATCTTATCGATAAACGATCACATCAATCTAACACAGGAGGAGTAAAGACATGTGGACTGCAGGTGCACCCTTTAACTGGCTCAGCGCCAAGATATCACAAGCTAAAACCTTGAGAATGTGATAAAAGGGAAACACTGCATCACAAACAGTATACGGTCACTGCAACCTCAAAAATATTATAGAGACTAAATCATGAGGTAAAATGTGTACAGACGCCAACAAGTACAAACTAAAGTCAAAACAGAAATCCAATGTAAAAACAAGACTGATACAGAATAGTACCGTTAATAAGAGAGAGAGGATGAACTATAAGTAAAAATTTCGATTTCAACAGTCACACAGAACATTTCCGTCTGGTACAGCTCTGCAACTTCACACTCCGAACGCACGCTACAGTGTAACATGAGTGCAGGGGAAAAAAAAACGATTGGTCACAATGTTTGTTTTTTTTTTTGTTGTTGCCACAAATCACTTTACTACGCTGTTACAATTCAAATTAGAAATGTACAACATCTGCCGCAACTGCACTTATACTTGCAGAAATATAGTCAGGTTTAATTATATTACAGCTCTACATTTTTGTAGTATCCTCCATATTTCACATTTTGCATTGTACTGTCTGTACTTTCTCCCAAAAAAGGACAACTCCTTAAGATCATAAATTTCATTTCCCCATTCTCTTAAGACAATCTGCTCTTTCTCAGATTTGAACTGCTATGTTCAGTTAACATGTTAGTAATATTAATTTTCTCCATACTTCCTGTAAAGACATATCGTATTGTTGCATTATATTCTTTGGTTACTGTGCTGCCCTGTACTACATGTGACACTGCGCCAAAGGGAATTCATTGTACATCCTATACCTGGCTTATGAATACATTCTGATTATGTTTCTGGAGCGCCTGATAAAATTGCTCGGGCCAGATAAGAAACAGGATTAACAACTTTTAGGCAACACAGATCTACGTTCACCAGAAATTCCAACGTAGAGCTGTGCATAGGACTGTTTTTCACTCCACAGAAAGTATGACCAATCCCAATCGTTCCCACAGTTATTGACTTTATTTGCAGCTACCCGTGTGCAAGCACCCAGTACGCTCCCATGTTAACAAATGTGGCCTTTCTTTGTCCTGTGAGCTTTATATTTGGCCACCTGTATTTATAAAAAAACAAAAACAAAAAAAAAAAAAACAAAAAACAAACAAAACAAAAAAACAGCTCTCACAATTTTGGTTGTGTCCCGCGAGTCCTGATGGACACCTCTAAAGGCACCAAGAACTACAGGAGCACAAAACCAAACACCCCCACCGTCAGTTTGTTTGAATATTCAACACGCCAACACAAGCATCTTAACAGCCATCTAGTCTAAACTGAGTGTCTGTTGTGCAACGATTTGTATAGGTTTAAAGGCCACCACAGTTAATTTGCCTAAAGGTGCTATAAATGTTTTTACATAACAGCTGAACTGGTTTTAAGTGCAGATATCCATCACAAAAGTAAATGGGCTTTCATTTCCTGGGCTCTTTAATGTGCAATTAAAATTTTCAACAGCGTTTGGATGCGTTATCCAATCAGGAAACTTCTCTGCAATTATTTTTCAATTTGTATGAACACAGGAGGTATGCTATTTACCTTATACGTGTGTAAATGCAGCCTGACGGAGTAGGAGATATGGGTAAGATTACAGTATGATAAGACGGCATGTTACGTTCAAAACTGGCTTATAGTTATAGATGTTAAGATGATTATCAGAGGTGGGGCATCGAGAGGTGGAATAAAACAACTGCACTGATCCAACAGCTACTTAGAGGATATAGATGATGTGAGATAAGATGATCTAAAGGGAGAAAGATTTGAGGCATTAACTCATAATCTGCTTAAGTTAACCCCTTAAACTTCAAAGACCCATTAGGGGTTTAGACTTCCTCATTTGACCCACTGGGGGGGTCCAGACTTCCTCATTCAACTCCTTAGGGGTCCAGATGTCCTCGTTCAATCCATCAGGGGTCCAGACTTTCACCTTTGTATCATCGGAGGTCCAGACTTCCTCCTTTAACCACCTTAGGGTTCAGACTTCCTCAATCAACCTATCAGGGGGTCCATGATCCATCAGGGGGTCCTTGTGCGACCAGTTGGGGGGGTCCAGACTTCCTTGTTCAATCCATTGGGGGGGGTCAGGACTTCCTCGTTCAACCCACTGGGGGGTCCAGACTTCCTCGTTCGATCCATCCTGAGGCAGAGACTTCCTTGTACGATCCCTTGGAGGCTGAGACTACCTTGCTTGACCCACTGGAGAGCCAGACTTCCTCGTTTGACTCATTGGGGGGTCCAGACTTCCCCCTTGAACTCATCGGAGGACCAGACTTCCTTGTTCAACCCACTGGAGATCCAAACTTCCTTGTTCGATCCATCGGAGGTGGAAACGTCCTCATTCGACCCACCGCGGGTACAGACTTCCTTGTTCGACCCGTCGGGATCAAAGCTTTATTGTTTAACCTGCTGGGGGCCAGACAGATTTTGTGTGCTAATATTTTCAAGTGTTACCAACAGTTGCATTCAATTAAGCCACATTTAAATAATGTATGAATACTGTTTTAGTCTTTTCACCATCCTGACACGTAGCATTAGCATTGTTCAGCAATAAAAATGGACAAAATTCCCTGCCCATCTACTTCCACTAAACAAAATAGCATTGTCTCTAAAATTGCATACTTATGTACTACTCTAGACCATTACAGAGTACTAACACTAAACGGTTTTCCTATTACATTCAGTGACTGAATTTTAAAAATCTCTTATGTAGCCTTCAAACCTACTGAAAGGTCTGTTCCATGAACCCGTCTTCTGGATTTTCTGGATTAGTAACTATTTTTTTAAAGGTAAGGTCACAGGTTTCAATTTGAGACACACCTTAAGACAACAGTCAGGACGACAGTGCAAATTTTTAAAAGAGAAACAGAACTCGTGAGTGTATTTAACATCGCTGTGCACAAAATCCACATGGAAACCTGGTAACACGGATGTTTTGGCTCTGACGTGCCAGGGAATGTTGCATAAAATCCTCCAGATGTACACAAGATAGACAGGCCAGTATATGAACAAAGCCACTTGCGTTGCTGCTGCGTCGGCACACACACAAAGTCACACGTGAAGTACTAACGTCAGGCTGTATCATACCACCCCGGCATGGATTGTCCTATAACTTGTCCCAGTGTGTTTTATGCTATATTCAGCTAGAGGTCGTAACTCGTGATTCCCAACCTCCGACCAGGAAAAACCAAAGAAAACACGCCCCCAACCATGAATTCCTTCTCGGGAACTCGAGATGGTCCCCTCAACTCCGAGCTCCTCCGAGTTTAGCAAGTCACATCAAATCAACATGGCTGTCCACAGCATTAAACAAAGTAGCACTTCTTACCTTTAAATGAGTTACGCTGTACATACAGGTATTTGCTGTAACTCAATGAACATACAGACATATTAGCTTGTTAAATCTATAACACTGACTATCCAGATCACTGTTTTGAGGAGGAAAATATACATCACCCATCACAGTTAGCTGGCTAGCTTGATGCTAACAAAAGACAAACATGGAGGTGTCCCACTAGACTGGCAAGTCAGTGCAAGAAATATTTTTCCTTGGGTTTTTAAGTCACGTATGTTACTGACATAACAAAATGCTCAAATTTCATAGCAGTCCTAAATTATGAATCTGGAATAAAAAAAAAAACAAAAACAAAACGTAGGGTGGTCAAGGCTTGGGGTCACACAAATGTCCAGTTGGGGTAATTTGCCCAAAAATTTGGGAACCCTCTTGTAGTATATTGTCGGCGTCATAATAAGGTAAAGAAAAAAAAAAAAAAGTTTGGTCATACAGTATCTGAAATGTTATAATGGTTATAAAGGTTATAATGCATTCATCTTGTGTATAATCTCATTGGTACAAGCGAGATTATTAGACAGGCAAATTTCCCTGCGCAAAACCCCTTCTCTGCGCAGGCTTGAAATCTTGCACTCAACTCGAAATACTTCCCAGTTGAACAAGTACATAGGATGTACAAGCCAATATTACATACCCTATGTAGTGCACTCACTACATTTTGGACCCAAATTGTATACAGGTAACGTAAACTAATCATTAGTGTTGCCAACTAGTGTTGTCCGTCACTAGATTTAGCCAATTTTTAGACTTCTTTAGCGACTTTCATTAAAATAAGAGCCTAGTGACAAATCTAGTGACTTTTTAAGCACGTTATTAACTGTCTTGAACTCGATACAGTTCTTCAGCTCACATCACATCTGCTGATATACGAGTTTACACAGCAGGTTCACTCGACTCACTCACAATCAGTGTGTTAAGCCTGACTGTGTTGCGCTGGCGACCAATCACAGATCACCATTGTTCCCGACGACGAATCACTGATCACCACCGTTTGTCCCGCCCTCACACTTCATAGTTTTAAACTCTCTTCTCGGAGATATTTACGAGTAAAAACCGAGTAACCGTTTCCTTAATGACTACTCATCTTTCACAGCTACTCAATGTCACCGCTTCTTTTTGTGTGTGTTCTTGATAGAAAGTATAGTATTTTGTAAATAGCGTACAAATTGTGTTTGTGGTGCCATGACCAAAGATGACTTCTTTCTATAACGAATTATTTAAGAAATAAATGATAATCTAACATTTTCCATTCTGATAATAAGCTATTCTGTTTGATTATATCCTAGGTGAAAATCTTCCTTTCTCCTACTGTACTCTAATTTGTACTTTGACATGCCAATGCGCGTGATTATTAATATGCTAATTAGTCTATAACGTCATCTAGCGACTCTTTAAACGTGCGTTAGCTACTTTCCCCTGAAAAGAGTTGGCCACAGTGCTTGCTAAGCAGTAAACAGAATACAGTGGAACCTGAACGCTCCACACAAACCAGAAAACACATTTACAAGCGACTCTCCTTTAAACAAACCGACCGGAAATACAATACTAACTGTTAAAAACTAAGCTAATTCATTTGGTCAAGTTAGCCAGCTACACTTCCCACCTGAGAGTGACTCGCTAACCAAGAATCGCATGAAACAGAACCACGCAGCAAACTCCACCTCTTATGAGTGACTTTTTAAAAATTGTTTTAACTTTTAGCTGCTTTTTAAATTTAATTTAATTTTTTTTTTTTTAATAGAAACCCAGTAGAGACAACGTTCACTGTACAGCACCTCCTCACGCGCTCATTCAGTTCATAATGATTTAGTTAGTTAGCTAGCTTGCGGACTAGCATTAGCCGCATAAATTGGATAAGTTACAGCTCTTACCTGTCCTCCGATCGTCACATCAAAGAACACAATGGGATTATTGGGGTTTGAAGGTTGGACGGTCATTTTGGAGCATTAATGGGAAATAAAACCAAAAACAAAAGAGTATTATTTGGCTGGTTTTAGTGTGAACAGATGGTGCCACTAATTCAAAAACGGAACACTACGGCAAGCTTGAACAGACATTTCTACGGATTCCATTGAGGGACATGAGCGTCTCACGCTAGCCGTATTAGAATTTGTGTACTGAATTTTTATATCCTTTATGTTTCTTTCTTTCTTTCAAATAAAAACCCTGTGCAACAATACAGATATTGATATAACTATGCACTTATACAATTATAGGCGTGTGTTATTCCCCCCGGCTATTTCATATTTTTTTGTGAGAAAACATGACAGGGCGTGGTGTTAAATAATCAAGGACAAGATGGCGTGGTGTAGTGTTACCGCCCCACAGTCGGTTGTTTTCTTAGAATAGCACACCCTGCTACGTGTTATTCCTCTTATACGATAGCAATTTGCCAACGATAATTATTGTTGGTTTTTTTTGTTTGTTTTTTTAAATCAATTTATTACATTTATGGCATAGATTTGATCTATTTATAGTGACATTTCATGTCTTGGGGCAACGCAAAAGGCGTTCATGTCATGTTATAGCTGCTATAAATATTTCATCAGTTTCTCGTTGAATTAATAAGATTTAAAAAAGAAATGCAACATGCTACCGAGAAACAGAAAACCAAAACATCCTCTCTCAAAGACTTTCCTGTCAGAAAACTGGCAGCTTCACCTCTGACAGTTTCAAAACCATGACATCTGAGACTCCTTACAGAAATATTAAATGTCTCGTTACAGAAAGCTCCATTATATCGGCAGTTATATTCTTCTGTTAAATAACACACTTAAAAAAAAACAAAAAACTTTATTATTAGACCTTAGACATGGTGCATTTGCCATAAAAGAAAAAGAAAAAAATATATGAGAATGAGTGCTTTAAATAAACCTGTGATTTGAATGTCAGCTGTACTGCTGTTATAGAGGATATCAACAATTTGTGATCAGTCAGGATGAAGGATTAAACAGTGCTGTGGTATAACTACCATGAACATTACACTATAAACACGGTTATAGTTCTTAGTCATCATTATAGTTTTATAACTTAATTGACTAAACAGGATGGCTTTAAAACGATGTCAATCACACAAAGAACATTCAGAGATAAGCTCGGATGGCACCAATAAATAGATAAATGATACATAAGCCTGGTACTTCATACAGGTGTTATATATATATGAGTTTATACTAATGAAAATAAATGATGATGAAATCACAAGGGGACTGCTCATTATTTTTGGTACAAAAAAAGACTGACAACCCCTAAATTAACTAGATGGCAATAATCCTGATGCTATTTACTTCACAGAAATGTATATTAGTCGTATGAAAATCACAGAAGCTTTCAAAATAGCCTAACATTTCTTCCCAAAGATATACTGATACAACTATAGATAATCTTGTAAAATGTATCTGTTTTGACTGTTTAAATGAATACAGGTGAGAAGATTTAGATTCACTCGCTTCCAAAGTGATACTTCATTCATTCCCAGCTTTCTGGCAAAAAATGCGCCACTAATCACACTTATTAACATTAAATTTGGTCCTAGTTTATGTTTAATAGGACACGTCCACATGTTTTGTAGGTAGCCAGAAAAAAGAAAAAAAAAAAAACCATCGAAAGAAAGCAATATTTAGAAGGTTAATTTTAATGAAAGGTCTTCCACAATTTGTATACAGCATTGTGTATCATTTCTCCAAATGTACTATATATAAATATATAGATAAAATGACCCACATTTAAAAAAAGAAAAAGAAAACCTGTAGAGATTCTTATCTCTTGGGCCAGTTGTGACGAAATCCTCTGAAAAGCAAAACATATAGGACCAATGTGAAATGTAGAGACAGAGCACAAGTTATGCAACTCATTATAAGAATAAGGAGGAAAGCTGGCAAACAATAAGGCATGTATTGCAATACCGGTCAGATTTTGCAGGCAGGTAGGACATGCTCCGGCCTCCAGCAGCACTTGGCTTATTTCCTTTAAGGTTTTTCTAAGACAAAAAAAGACAAAATCATTAGTGATCATTCCCAATTGATTAACTACAAATCAACTGAAACAATTTGCTATACATCACAGTGCAGCTCACATGGAAATTATGAATTATTATTACCTTCCGTCTAGGTTCATACGCCTGTCTGTTTGGATCGAAATGAGTGGAGTCTTTGGGTTTACCTAAAGAACAGAATAAACATTAGTGACAAGTGTAAAAAAGAACAAAGGAAATGCTTTAAAAAAAAAAAAAAAAAAAAGAAGAAGAAAAAAAGAAACAAATTGCACCACTGTACTGGCTATTATAGCGGTGGGAAGAAGAACGTTAACTAGCAAAAACTTGCATGGCAGCCCTTCCCTCCCCACCTCATGCAAAATAAAATCTACAACTGTGTGTTTGACATGTTAATGTCAGTTAACTATATTTATTAAGGATGTCACCAAAACATTTTGGCAAAAAAAATATGGTTAAATCGTTTATTGCCCTAGGTAATTTGCGTAATTCAAGTGGTGAAAAATCAATACCTCACAAGCGTAAAATCATGAAAAGTGCATCCACTAATAATACAAATTAATGGGCTATGTGCCAATACTCTCCAGTGTTGATGTACTTATAAACTTCACCTTCCCCTCACCAGTTTAACTCAGTGGAATCATCACTGCCACAACAAAGACTGGTTTAGTTCTCAGTCTTAATTAAAAGATATTCCTTCAACTTTAATGCCAAAAGCAACCTCAAGTGAGTGATGAAACCCATTCCCCACTACATCTTCCTCCCATTATGCTGCACCTGGCCATGCCTGTGATGTAGAAAAGGGGACGCTGAGAAGTTAAAAGCAGTACCCGGAGCGGGAAAACCATCGTACCTGCAAACAATTTGAAATCAGACTGGCTGTAGTTGTAAGGTGTGAAGGTAGCAGACGGGGCCTGTTCAGGATCTTCAGACTCTTGTTGCTGGCTTGCTTTGGAAGTCGCAGGAGAAGCGGCGGTGGACTTCCCAGTTTTCAGCGCTTTCTTCTTCGGTTTGCAAGTTTCTTCACCTGCTTCACTCGTAACCCTCTCTCTCTTCTGTCCTCCTTGCTTTGCTTCCTAATGACACAGTGTGGAAATGATGGTCTAGGGTGAGACAAAAAGTAAATCAAAGCATAAACTCTTCCCCCCCTAGATCTCAGATTTATACAGAGCTCAGAGCTGCTTACCAACACCTGTTGCCTGACTGTAGTGACATTCTGCAGGGACTCCTGATAGCTCTGTTTGGCTTTTTTACGCTCCACTGAAAGAAAGGGCACAGTGCATTCAGCACAGAGGACACACTAATACAGAATAGTCATTATGAAATTAGAACAACGTGTGTAATGCAGGAGAAGATACCTTTAGTTTTCTTTGTCTGCTCTTTAGCTTGCTGTTTAGCCTGAGCCTCCTTCTGCTGCTGTTCAATACTCTGCAGCTTCCACCGATTACTGATCTGTTTCAGACAAGAAGCCGGGGGAAAGGGTTAAATATCAATGGAACAAAGTCTTCAGATGTAGTGCACCATGACTACTAGTTAATCCTAAATGGCTCATATCTGCTATTACTGCTTTAAGATAAAGTATTCATTCAGGTTGTTAAAGAATTTAAAAAAAAACAAAAAAAAAAAACTACAATTTCCCAAAAAGTAACCAAAAGAATGCAATTTCTAGGATGTGCAAAACCTATAATTCAGAACCCTCTTTTCCATAACACTGGATATGACTAAGCCTGATGAGTCAGTCCTAAAAATCTGAAGAGGAGAAAAAAAAACACACCATTCGAGGACCACTTTTAAGCCCCATTTTTTTTTCTTCTTTTCTACGTTTATTTGTAGATCTTTTCAAACCTTTGCAGTTTATTAAAGGTCTTGCCTTTGTTCCCATATGGCTTTGATGTACCAGAAGGCTTTTAGCATTGACGTCATGCTTTAAAACAGTTTTCTGATATCTTGTTTGTGGACAACGGCTGCATTGTACAGACCATGACGTTTCATTTCAATTCATTTTACAAAATCTAACTGGTTCCAGCGCGTCAGCAATTTTTCGTTTTTTTTTTTTTTTTTAAACTCAATTTCTACACCCTGTACAAAGCACATCCTTGTGCCTGAGGGTTGATATTTACCTCATAAATCTTGGATGAAGGGTCGTATTTCGCATTTTTGGAGATGTGTATATCTTTTGAAGGTAAATACTATAAAAAGAAGGATACAAATATCAGTAAATACATTACTGTACAATGTAAATCTTTTAAGATAAGGCATTCCAGTTGAACAGCTCATGACTTGCATATGACAATTACATGCATCGCACCATTCTGAAAGGGTTTTCAAAAGACTCCATGATGCTGCGTGCTTTCTGCTGGGCCACGGTGAGGTGAGCGGATTCACGGGCCTCCTCTTCCTCCTGTAACGCAAGCAGCAAAAGGAACATTCGCAAAAGCAATATTCATTAATATGGAACACAGAAAACTAAAAACATTTTCTAGTAATTGCAATGTGCTAGTTAAAGTTGAACCATGAATATGCTATTGATGGAAAACATTCAGGTCCATGCAGTTTTTTTATTTATTTATTTTTTGTTTAAAAAATGCCAATGGCCGCTCTGGGTAAGGACATTTGCTGAATGCTGTAAATCTAAGATGTAGTTAATGTAGAGTAGGAAAAAGTCCCAACATTAAAGATTCTCTAGTTATTGGTTTTGCAATTTTTTTTTTTTAGCTGATATTAAATTTGGTGCTACAAATAAATACAAGTGCAGTGACACTGAAAAACTGTAAACTGAAATGCTTTACTTGCAGGTTAATTGACTCACGTAAACGCATCCTATACACATACGAGATTAATCAGACGTTTACACATAAACACAATATTACAACTTGCTTCTGCACAAAATGATGCAAACGTACAAGTGAACTTGAACTTAGAACTTGAACTTGGGTAGAATGGTAAGTCACGGTGTGAATACGCACTAAAACATGGACAATGAAGAACTAAAGCAAAAAAAAAAAAACAAAAAACAAAAACAAAAATCACTACATTGTATTCCAATGTCTGAATATTAAAGGATTAAAAGTTCATTGCTCTTTGAAAAGGTGTACCTGCATTATTATGCTATTATATTATCATTATATCAGTGGCATAAAATGTTCTTAAAATGACAATAATATCGTTTATCGCAATTATTTCTGGGACAACATATCGTCCAACAGGTAGCAATCGTGTCCGGCCGACCCGTCTGACCCCAGCAACCATGCCATGATCAAATTCACTGATATCACAGCTTTCCTGATAGTGTTTGATGTGAACGCTCTTGAAATGATTTTATGCATTGCACTGTTCCCACATGATTGCTCGATTGCATAACTGTATGAATGAGCAGGTGTGGATGGTGAGTGCATTTATAAATGTCTTACCGCAAAGAGGGAGATTTTTGCACAAGCTACGAGGCCATTCAGAGACTTTGGGTCATCACTAAGATTTGAATCATCTTCCTCTGAGAAAAGGACTCCACGTTTGGTCGGGGTTTCTAATGAAAACATCACAGTTACAAGTTCATTAGTTTTAAGAGGAACTGCCTGTTTAGCATTACAGTACATTTTAGGCGTTTATTTAAATGTGGACAATATTTTTTTCCAACACATTAGGTCCAAAATGGCATTATTTATATGTCTGCCTTTTTTTTTTTTTTTTTAGCTACTATAATTTGAATGAAATGCATACAATTCAAGTCACAGACCCCCATCATGTCTATGCTTCATGCTAAGCTGTAATTAAGTAGTGTAGGACATTAGATGTGAAAGATATAACAAAAAAATTGACTTTTACACTTAAGACATAAAGCTCTGTCATTTCCAAACACACGTTCTGCAGCTCAGGGTTTTATTCTCTTGCATGTTTCAACACAAGTGCCTTAGAATAATAAAATGAATGCACATTTACACCAGTGTTTCCCATCACAGTCCTCAGGGACGCAGTTGTACTGTCTACGAGTTCCCAAAACACCTGAACCAAGCAACAAGGACATCGAACAACACTGAACATGAACACGTGTGCCAGGAGCTGGAGAGAACAAAACATTCAAGACACGGTGGCCCTGAGGACTGGTGTTCACTTACTTTTATTTCCATTATTCACTAGGGAGGCATTAAATATAAATTAGCTTGTTCTTGGATGAACATCGAGGTCATGGCGGTGGTACAAATATGTCACTAATTTAGCCTGCAAGAACAGTAATGATATGTTTAGTTCAGTGAACTGAACCATGTTTGACCTACCATGGGAGGAGAGCTCCATAAGATCACTCTCGGAAACACGCGAGGTGTCATGGGGCCCAAACAACGTCGACTCAGACTGCAAAACAATACAGCTTATTACAGTCCTGTCCATTTTTGCTCACACTCATTCTTGTAAAATTCACATGCAATATGGTTTAACAAAAGTTCACCAAACCTTTCGTTTTGGTGTCAGCGATTTCTTCTTTTCTGCAAGTAGCTCCGCCTGAGGAGACAGATCATCACTCAAATTCTAAAATTATTACAAGATTCTTTAACAAGGATGAAATTTCTCAGGACCAAGTTTGCCAGCAAATAAATAAATAAATAAATAAATAAATAAATAAATAAGATAAGATAAGATAAGATAAAAAAAAATAATGCTGACTAATGGTATTTCATCAGCCAGTTTTACAGCACAGTTTCCTCCAAACCCATGTTTAAAGAAACACAACAACCAACATCTGAGGAACTATAAAACCAATCCAAATTACTCAGTAACCACTATGTAAACTTAACATGACGCCATGTGTTTGAAAGAGATATAAAAAAATAATACTAGAGCTGCCATCTGATCAAATGTTGATCAAGATTAGTTATTACATTTACAGCATTTGACAGATGCCCTTATCCAGAGTGACTTACATTTATCTCAATTATACATCTGAGCAGTTGAGGGTTAAGGGCCTAGCAGTAGCAGTTTGGCAGGGCAGGGATATGAACTCATGACTGTCCGATCAGTAGTCCAACATCTTAACCACTGAGCTACCACCAGGCTTGGGGAGTAACGGAATACATGTAACGGCGTTACGTAATCAGGATGCGAAAAACTGGCAACTGTAATCCATTACAGTTACGTAAAAAAAACAAAGTAATCAGATTAAGGTACATTTTGTAAAAAATGGGAATACTATCAGGATTACAATATTTTTCATTTAAATCCATATAAATGAATCTTTTGACATGACATACAATATACAGTGGGTATAGAAAAGAATCACCCCCCTTTAAAATAATCACATTTTGTTGCTTTTCAGCCTGAAATGAAGACGGACAGTTTTTGTTTTATCCAGCTGTATTTACTCACTGCAACTTATAACATCCAAGTGAAAGATAACACACCAACATGTCAGAAAATTAAAAAAAAAATATATAATTAAAAACCAGAATCACAGAGTTGGAAAAAGGATCACCCCCTTGCTTTAATTTGCCTTATATTTTTAATTACAGCCTTTAGTCTGTGGGGATATGTCTCTACTTACATCTAGACTTTGCAATATTTGCCCACTCTTCTTTGCAGAACTGCTCAAGCTCAGTTAAATTTGATGGTGACCGTTTGTGGACTGCAGTCTTCAAGTCATTCCACAGATTTTCAATGGGGTTTAAGTCTGGGCTCTGACTAGGCCATGCAAGGACATTCACCTTTTTCTCCTTCAACCACTGTGTGGTCAGTTTTGCTGTGTGCTTTGGGTCATTGTCATGTTGGAAGGTGAACCTTCTTCCCAATGACAACTTTCTGGCAGAGGGCAGCAGATTTTCCTCAAGAATTTGATGGTATTTTGCCCCATCCATCTTCCTTCTGTCCTGACAAGTGCTCCAGTCCCTGCTGCAGAGAAACACCCCCATAACAGGATATTACCACCTCCATGCTTTACTGTAGGAATGGTGTTATTTGGATGGTGAGCTGTATTGGATTTCCGCCAGACATATCGTTTGGTGTTGAGGCCAAATAATTCAATTTTAGTCTCATCTAACCATAACACCTTTTTCCATGTGGCCTCAGAATCTTCAAGGTGCATTCATGTGGCCTTTCTTGAGGAGTGGCTTTTTTCTTGCAACCCTCCCAAACAAGCCACATTTGTGGAGAATTTGTGATATTGTTGTCACATGCTCACAATGACCACTCTGACATAAATTCCTGCAACTGCTTCAGAGTTGCTGTAGGCCTCTTGCTAGCCTCTCTGACCAGTTTCCTCCTGGCTCTTTCATCCAGTTTGGGGCGACGTCCTGATCCAGGGAGGGTCTGTGTTGTACCAAATACCTTCCACTTCTTAATAATAGACTTCACTGTGCTTCTAGGCATTGCTAAAGCCTTTGAAAGTTTTTTTTGTATCCATCTCCTGACTTGTGCCTGTCCACTACTTTATCCTGGAGATCTTTTGACAGTACCTTGCCACCCGTAGTTGATTGTCTGCTTCAGTTGCACTACAAAATGCTCCAGGAAAGCTCTTTTCATGCTGAGCTAACCAAAATGACCACAGCTGATCACAGTTGGAAGTCAAATGGCTTTGTGTACCATTGAGAAGGTGATTAGCTACACCTTATTGAGTTTACAAGTCAAGTCATTTTTAGGAGGAGGGTGAGTCTTTTTCCAACTCAGTGATTCTGTTTTCTTATTTTTATTTTTTGTGACATGTTGGTGTTATATCTTTCACTTGGATGTTATAAGTTGCACTGAGTAAATACAGCTGGATAAAACAAAAACTGTGTCCATCTTCATTTCAAGCTGCAAAGCAACAAAATGTGATTATTTTAAAGGGGGGTGATTCTTTTCTATACCCACTCTAGACAGCTGCTTGATTATAGTGCCGGTTCAATCTTGCCAGTTGTGGCTCACATGAGCCATCTCCTGGTGCATGCGCAAGTTAATTTGGTAGAAATTAATGCAAATTGTTCTCTGAAATGCTTTTGTGATGTAATGTTACCCGCATCAGGGACAGTGATCTTTTATTTATTTATTTATTTTATTAAAACAAATCCAAACACTGAACATGTTTTAAGCTCTAAAATAAGCTCTAAATAAAAGTATTTTATATCATATTGCTTTTCTCTTGACTTTATTTACATATGTGACCTTAAAGTAATCCAAAATTAATCAGATTACATTACTTTGATATTGTGATACTTGGATTACATTACTGATTACATTTTTTATAAAGTAATTTGTAACTGTAACAAAATACATTTTTAAAGTAACCCTCCCAACCCTGGCTACCACTGCTATGGGGGCTGTAAATCCATTCATCACTCCATTTAATACTCCCGAGAAACAGTTTTATCACGAACAATTATTGTGGCACTTCTTTAAAACGACTTTCCATTAAATGTGGTTACGTGATCATATAAAACGCATGGGCTCATCAAGACCTAAACTGATTTTTGAATAGTAGTTTCACTTTATGAGGCTGACGAAGCATGTATATCCATGACTGTTCATTTTTAAATGAGCAATAAAGTAATTTAGAAACAAGTCCAGTCATTCTGACTGAACAGACACAACAATAACTGAGTTTTTACAAATCAATAAAGCTGATCCAGACTGTGGCTCACCTTCAGCAGTGGAACTTCCCTCGCTTGCTTGATGAGCTGATGGACTTCGTTGATCTGCTGGCGCACCAGTGGTGGGGTGGGGTTACAGCAAGCGACGATGCCCTGCGGCTCCCTTTAACCAAAACAACACATGGTGTGTGGTCAAACTGCAGCTTGTCCACACACCATGACACGAAATACCAAAGTAATATAATACAGGAATTTGCAGTATGAAATTCCTATATAATAACGGTCTCACCCTTTTATCACGGTTTACAATGTAACAGTACTGTATCACAAATTTGACTAAATCTGTAAATGTAACATGGTTCTTTAAAATGAGGCTCATACAGTCTGTGGCGCAGACATTTTCCCAGCAAATGATGGAATGTTATATGCTACTGCTGTATGAAACCAAGAACAAATTCGTCAACGAAAGAGGCACAACTTACTTGGGTAACTCCTCAGCAATTTTCATCATCATGTGGTTTGGTAGGATGTACCTGCAAAGTTTAAACATGAGTTAACCAGACACTATATTCAAATCAATTGGGTTCAGAATCATATGTTTTCTCTCATATTCCTGGTACATCTGAATACGCCAGACTCATTCTGTTTTGTTTTTTTTTTACTTGAAGTGATATTGGATCTTAAGTTCAATAAAGACACTGGTTAAATTAAATACACCAGTTTCCCTCGTATAGTAAGGAGGGGGGTGTGTGTGTGTGTGTGTGTATATGTGTGTGTTTTACCCAGTGCTCTCGTCCTCCTCTCTTGCCAGTTTATCCCTCCAAGCATACATGAGACGGAAGGCGGTTAACTGCTGGCTGTTGAAGCTCCTCTTCTGCCTTTTGTACAGCTCCATATACGATTCCTCAGTGAAGATGGGCTTCATATATTTCTGGGGAAAGGAAAGCATTTTAATACTTTAAAAATTTTGTTTAAGTTCTCTTTCAAATGTTGTGCATTAGGAAAACACTAATATTAAGGTTGCTGAATATTTTTGGCCCAAAGAATGAGAATGCTGAAAATGTATAAAAACAAATGACTTAAATGAATACAATTTATACACTGGCACAAAACACGTTTTTGGTCTGGATTTTCAGCCCAGTGTCTCCAAAATTTCGATTCTGGTCAAGAACTTTAGTTCTTCACTACATTTTAAGTGGCAAATTGTCCACAAGGCTCGTTCAGAAACTGTCTTTTTTTTTAGTTGGTATTAACATCTCCATAACCAATATTTATAAAATAAATGAACATCCTTTCTTTTACATGTAGTATCTAAAAACTAAAAAATGTAATGTAACCCAAAGTAATTCCTAATTATTATCCTTAAAATAAACATACAGGTGCATCTCAATAAATTAGAATGTCGTGGAAAAGTTCATTTATTTCAGTAATTCAACTCAAATTGTGAAACTCGTGTATTAAATAAATTCAAAGCACACAGACTGAAGTAGTTTAAGTCTTTGGTTCTTTTAATTGTGATGATTTTGGCTCACGTTTAACAAAAACCCACCAATTCACTATCTCAACAAATTAGAATACTTCATAAGACCAATAAAAAACACATTTTTAGTGAATTGTTGGCCTACTGGAAAGTATGTTCATTTACTGTACATGTACTCAATACTTGGTAGGGGCTCCTTTTGCTTTAATTACTGCCTCAATTCGGTGTGGCATGGAGGTGATCAGTTTGTGGCACTGCTGAGGTGGTATGGAAGCCCAGGTTTCTTTGACAGTGGCCTTCAGCTCATCTGCATTTTTTGGTCTCTTGTTTCTCATTTTCCTCTTGACAATACCCCATAGATTCTCTATGGGGTTCAGGTGTGGTGAGTTTGCTGGCCAGTCAAGCACACCAACACCATGGTCATTTAACCAACTTTTGGTGCTTTTGGCAGTGTGGGAAGGTGCCAAATCCTGCTGGAAAATGAAATCAGCATCTTCAAAATGCTGGTCAGCAGAAGGAAGCATGAAGTGCTCCAAAATTTCTTGGTAAACGGGTGCAGTGACTTTGGTTTTCAAAAAACACAATGGACCAACACCAGCAGATGACATTGCACCCCAAATCATCACAGACTGTGGAAACTGAACACTGGACTTCAAGCAACTTGGGCTATGAGCTTCTCCATCCTTCCTCCAGACTCTAGGACCTTGGTTTCCAAATGAAATACAAAACTTGCTCCCATCTGAAAAGAGGACTTTGGACCACTGGGCAACAGTCCAGTTCTTCTTCTTGTTAGCCCAGGTAAGATGCCTCTGACGTTGTCTGTGGTTCAGGAGTGGCTTAACAAGAGGAATACGACAACTGTAGCCAAATTCCTTGGCACGTCTGTGTGTGGTGGCTCTTGATGCCTTGACCCCAGCCTCAGTCCATTCCTTGTGAAGTTCACTCAAATTCTTGAATCGATTTTGCTTGACAATCCTCATAAGGCTGCGGTTCTCTCGGTTGGTTGTGCATCTTTTTCTTCCACACTTTTTCCTTCCACACAACTTTCTGTTAACATGCTTGGATACAGCACTCTGTGAACAGCCAGCTTCTTTGGCAATGAATGTTTGTGGCTTACCTAGTGAACCAAACTGAGAGACCATTTTGAAGGCTCAGGAAACCTTTGCAGGTGTTTTGAGTTGATTAGCTGATTGGCATGTCACCATATTCTAATTTGTTGAGATAGTGAATTGGTGGGTTTTTGTTAAATGTAAACCAAAATCATCACAATTAAAAGAACCAAAGACTTAAACTACTTCAGTCTGTGGCATTGAATTTATTTAATACACGAGTTTCACAATTTGAGTTGAATTACTGAAATAAATGAACTTTTCCACGACATTCTAATTTATTGAGATGCACCTGTATATAGATGTACCTTTAGGCAGAGATCTTTGCTCTTGGACCAGACGACCTGGACGAGAGCTGGCTGTCCGTTAGCCGCGTCAAACAGATCCGCTCTTAGTCGATCGTACACATAGAGCAGGTAGTGTGTGTCAGCCTGGGCATATTTCATCATCTCCTCTGGTAAGGGTCTGAGAGGCATGATACACATGAATATACATTATTATCAAAATGTACAGGGAATAAATAAAGGGAATTTTGATATAAACGTTAGCTGTTTCTGCTTTACCGTATTCTCCAGTCGGCGAGCTGGTAGCGTTTATTCGAGTCCACGCTGCAGAAGACTTTGAGGAGGTGATCTAAGGAGTTTCTGCCGAGGTTGAGTGAGCGAGCAGCTTGGTGAGTGTCGAACATGTTGACCACGTAGAGGCCGAAGTCTTTCTGCAGCCACTCAACATCCGAGTCAGCGCCATGGAAAACCTCGAAGAACAAAAGCAATTGTTCAGGAAAAAGAAAAAAAAAAAGCACGCAGAAATTACTTACTAGCTTCAGCAGAGCACAAGCAATTGCTCGGCGGCCATCGTGTCCCGATACGATGCTCCATTCAAATTATAACGTAATGCTAACTGATCCTTAACAGCAGTATTTGATTTGTTCCTCATCAACTTCAGGATTTCTGGGCAAATAATTACAGGCAAATGAGCAAAATCACCTTCACAATGCCGGGGTTGGTGAAGCTCTCGTTCAGAACGTACATCTCGCTCCGCAGCTTGAGGGTGTCGATGATGAAATCCTCTTCTCTGGTGGAGATCTGCATCAAGCATGTGATTCCCAAAAAGCTTCTGTAGGAATGGTGCTGGGAGAGGGAGAGACAAACAGACAGATCTTTAAAAATACGTTACAGTATTTATATTAGTGTTATAGAAAAGATTCTATGCCAGAGTGAAAAACAATCACAACACCATAACGTTCTAATTCATTTATCTTTTTTCATCTTGCTTGATCTCTTTAATCGACTGCCTGATTCCCACACCTGGAATACGCCCGTTTTAATCGGGAAAATTGTTGCAGGTAAACACCTTATTCAGAAAATCCACTGGAAGGAGATATATGTGCATGCTCAGTCCACAAGGAATTGTGGGTAGCAACGGGAACATCTTGAATCTCCTGGGAAATAACAGCGGGAAAGGAAAAGCGCGTGTGTAGATCGGTATACTTACAACCATGTATACAGGAATATTCCAATGCCTGTACGCACATAAACATCGTATTCGAAATATGGCTGCAACCTGAATATAGACCTTAAAGGGAATTTGATGCGCGTGTAAACGTAGTCACTGTTTCTTCATTCCTACTAAAGAGATTAACACGGAAGCTTTTCAGAATTACCACTAAAACATATAACGCAATCCCCTGTTGACCGATTTTCTGTAAAGAGATGACGCCGCCTACGAGCAAAGCAATGAAGGTTTTGCTTTTCAGTGTGGTATGTTTTCTGCATGTCACTATTGAAAAGTAATACCAAAAAAAAAAAAAAAAAAGGTGTATTGCATTTTGTTTCCTTGCCAGTGTGATTGCTATTCACTCTGGCACAGAATGCTCCCCATTGCAACTGCAGCTGCAAAGTAATCTTATTAAACACTTAACACTCATTCACACCTCCAGGTCCACAGCGAACTCGGTCGTCTTGTTCAGCTTCTCGTTTAAAGCAGCCAGATCCTCCAAGTTGTTGATGAACTGGCAACTCGTCTCTGTTAGAGCTTTATACATCTGCAAGACAACAGTGAGCAAAATTGAAAACATTAGTTCTGGATTAGTCTGGCAGAAACACGAACAAATGTTTCCATGCGGCAAATTCCATGAAGACGAGTCATATGGCTACCTGTGGTTCAGGTTTACTCTTGAGATTCTCCGGCATGACCAGGTGGTCCAGCTCATACTGGTAAGGATGAGAAAACCTGAAAGACACCATGATATCAGACGGGACAGAATGGCCATTAGTAAATATAAAGCATCCAGATGTGAAGTAGCGCTTACATGTCTTCCATGTGCTCTTGTGTTCTCAGCTGGTGGATAAAGTCAGCTAGTGCAACAGGGACATCCGAATCCTCAGGCCGCTCCTTCCGCAGGCGTTTGTTGCTAAAATCTGCATGCAACACGGACACACATATGCATATATAACCTCCATCTCCTCTTGAATTGAATGCAGTTATTGTTAAATTGCTGACATTATAACAACATACACCAAGTTACTCATCCGAACCTTTTATATCACACTTTTGAATTCTGTTTCAGAGATGAGCAATATTTCTGACTGATGGACTCAAAATTGTCATTTGTTTTTGATGGTCAAAAAGAGGTTCTATATTCATCCTTTTCTTTTCCAAAATCCATAATACTTTGCATGGTGACATCCAGTAAACTGATGCGTATGCAACTCTGCAGTACTTTAGAGCGGACACTCGGCCCATAGCCGCTCTAGATCTAGAAATTCCCTGCGACCAATCAAAAGCATCATCTCCTGTTAACTTACTCTCATCAACTGACCTCAATCCCATGTGTGTGTCTGCATTTCCAAGATGCTGTATTTAATGTATATATATTTTTACATCGCTGCATGAACATTTAGGGGTTCAGGAGGTTTTTTTTTTTTTTTGCTTTTTCTTTTAAAGTTGAACTCACATGGAGCCAGTGGCTGTAATGCGTTGGGCTTGATGAAGATTCTAGAGATGAACGGCGTGTTGCTGTTGTCGACTTTCTCCTTAAACTTTAGCTGCGGCCGCTGAACGTTCTTGGCGTGAAGGAGGCGGAAGGTCTCGGCGTTGCGTTCACCTCCCTGCACAGAAGGAACGTCAGATGTCGGTCATGTCTCTCTCCTGTACTAATACACTACACTAATGTAAACCTCAAACCACAGACTTGAGCATTAGTGCTTTCATATTTGGTATTTGTTAAACAAAAAAAAAACAAAAAAACAAAAACAAAAAACAAAAACAAAAAATGCACATACTGTAACCGTGACACTTTTACCAGTCCTAGCAGGTATCGGCCTACTAACTAGCCTAGTCTGCTATCTAGATTGGACATATTAATATCAGTAAGAGAGATTAAATAGAAATCGGCTTTAGTATGATGATGAGGAAGATGTTTGCCTTCGCTGTGGTTTTGGAGGCAGAAAATCTGAATTTGAGCTGCTGGTGTGACTTGAATGGGACCCGATTGCCACATTATGTACTGGCCAGAAATATTCCAGAAATAGCAAGCTATTTGATATTTATGTTACTTTAGTTAGACCTCATTATTGGAATACTGGCAATGAAATGTTTTGATTCAACATGTTGTAAATCTCACGATATTAACTCAGATTAAACATGATTCATTTTTCCACCTACACCATGTCCTCCGTGTTGGTTCTCTTGTCTGACCCCAAACTTGTCACATTACTGGTCAGAAGGTAAAGTCACTAAAAACGTATTTCTCATAAAACGGCAGCGCCTTTTAAAAAGTGGCCACATTCCTCGCCCCTCGCTGTTGCTTCCCGTGGGATTACATCAAAAACATGTGCTGAGAGTTGAAAGAAAGAAAAAAACGGCAACTGTGAAAACACCTGAATACGGGACAATGAAGAAACCATGCGTTATTATTTTTTTCCCTTTATTGTTTTCCTGTGAACTGCCCACTGTAAAGATGTTCTTCATCTCCACATTAAGAGAGAGGGGTGTCCCTTTGTCAAGTGTCGGACACTAACGTGGAAGTCAGAGAGCTATTTCAGCTTGAGTGAGTCCCTGATCAAATTAAAAACTAACCTGTTCATCCATGATGCTGCGGGATTGCGTTAAGCTTTTGCTGCCCCCAGAATAATAAAAACAGCGTTATCACGAGTACACAGAAAAGTCGTGCTCACGAGAAAACAACTTTTTTTAATGTCGATATCACGAGAAAACTATTTTATGTCGAGATCAAAAGAAAGAAAAAATAGTAATAACGCATGGTCTCATAGGGCTTCCATACCCGAACGCAAGAATGTAAATGAGAACTATTATGTTGCTTTATGGAGCAATGAGTAAGACTTAAGCTTACAAACAATAAAAACCAAACACGCTCACCTTGCGATTCCAACTAGACACAACAATTTTGGGAGGCTGATAGCCTGCAGGCATAACAGGCTGCGACCGGGTCACTCCGGAAGCCTCGTCCAGCAAAATCCCCTGACGGGAGTTCGAGACAAAATGATTAGTTTATATTCGTGAAAACGTTTCATGGCTTGAACATAGACATTGAAGCATGAGAACCGATGTCAACTTTCACAACGCTCGTACCACTTTCTCCATGATGGCATCGTTGGCGTCGACCACCATGTCAAAGCGCTCCTCCAGGCCAGTCAGCTTGCTGCGGTCCGTCAAGTGAGATCTGCAGCCATGGTGCTGCATCAGCTGACTCATACTGACCAAAAACAAACGGCATCAAAAATGATTAAAATTAACATTTTTTAATGTCAGCACACATAATAGATGCCAAACATTTGAGTCCAGACATCTCATTTCTGAAGTATTTCAAATAAAACACTGCATACAAAACCATGGATACACTGATACCATAAACGTTAAAGTGCACCGATACCACATGATACTGTATAACGTTATAGATGTAAGCATAGTGTGTGTTGTTGCACTAATGTACAGTGGGCGCAGAATGACAAAAATCTGGACGTCGTGATTAACGACCGTTGGAATGAGGTTGCAAAAATACCAAGGGGAGGTACTATAGTAACCTGACAAAAAGATTTTTTTTTTAATTTAAGTATCTTTAATAGAGAGAGAGAGAGCAGTGACTGTGGTCATTAAAAATGAGCTCTAAAAAAAAGTTCCCGTAAATTGTGCACACACAAAGGTACTATAAAGGTGCGTGAGCAGTTCACTACTGCGAGCACTGAGCACTGAGATGTGCATCTACTTTCCCTTGCATTTCTCTTGCCAAGGTCTGCACTTTGCTTGCGAGTCAAGACGCAACTCACAGTATTTCACTCGCGCTCACTGATGATGCTTTGTGCGCTCAGGTCGTCCATTCTCACTCTCTCTATTAAATGAACACACCCTCTGATGCAATTAATCACCATGTCACAATGACACACTCTCAATCCGACATGGGGAAAGCCTGACCCATATTATCCTGCGTCGTCTGCTGAATCACGTCAATGATGAATTTATTAAAAGGGAATACGTCATACGAAAAGGCTCTCAATAAAACATTCACTTGTTTGTTAGAGGGATTATTTGCACATTAGAGAATCTAGTTACTAAAATTCTCCAGCCCTGACATGGACATCTGCAATGGCGTGTTTAAAGCAACAGAGGAAAAAAAAAAAAAAAAAGACGAGTCAGTGCAATCCAGAAATGTCAACTCTGCAGTATTAGGAGAAACAGAAACATGTAAATTACTCGTATATGGATGCCATTATAAGAAAACGCCTCATTCTGACGCACCTGTGTAAAAGTCGGTCTCCTTGCACTGAACAGAAATCCCGGAAGGCCGGAAAGCTCCTGTAAAAGTCGTATTCGTCTCCTGCTTGCGGCAGACCAGCAGACGCTTTTGTCGCGGCCATGACAGAGCCGAGTCCATACTGTGGGGAGGAAGTACACAGCTTACTACACAGCTGTATGTCAAAAACACCACCCTATTTATTACACAGTGCACCATCTGAAATCAGAAACATTGTAAGACTATCTGACATTCCACACTACAGCGCTGTTCAATTCTCAATTCTGATCGGTGAGAAGCTTTTGATTAATCTTCTATAACAGTAGTGCTGACTGTAATTCCAAGCATTTTAACGCGCCCGTTCTAATACGTTATCGTTTCCATAGTAACCGCTAAGTCATAAGCTTTCATGTCGCAGACGCTCCAAATTATCGAAGACTAATAAATTCATTTTAAAAACACGGAATTTAACAAATAAAAACATATAATCATAGACAAGGTGAGGTGTCCTGTGAGGAGACGTTTATACACTAAAACAGCGACCAGGGAAAAACATTTTCTCTCCCCCATAAAAACCCGGTATAAAGAAAATGCTTAATGTATTAGGATAGTGATACTGGAGGACCAAACTCAGATTCCGGGTTCATCCGCTTGCTTGAACATAGTACGTTTTATTAATAAGGTGTATATTATATATAAGGTGAATCTGGTCCTCCAATATCGCCGCCTCAATGCCTTAAGCGGTTTCTTTATAACGGGTTTCTATGGGGGACAAAACGCTTAACATAAAAGACAAGGTGAATTGTCTTTCACCTTGGATCACGGTGCCGTCGTCTTAGCGGTAGATAGTGTTTATGACGAGAGAAACGTGAGAGAAAAAATGATTTGCCCTGGTCGCTGTTTTAGTGCATCAAGCCACGTTAAGCGTTTTAGAACGTCCTTCTATGGAAGGAGTCTCCAGTGTCAGCACTTTGTAACAGTCAGACGTAAAACCGTAACTAAGTTTGGCACCAGGGGATAGCTAATCTCTCTTTCTAACAGGACAACATTAGTTTTGTCATATTAACTTAAAATAAGGCTGGTGTAGGATAGAGTTGATATCTGTTATACTGAACATCTCGCAGACGTTATGCGACATTGTTCAATGTAAATAGAAATGGATAAAAAGCACGTGTGAAGAGGTGTCTCTTCAAAAAATTAATACAAATTATGTACAAGATGAATAAAGGGGGGGGGGGTGCTGTTATTGAAAAACTGAAGAAAATAAATATGGATAAAATAACAGTAACTCTGCTTACACACCAACGAGTCGTTGATCATTTTCCTCTAACAGCAAGACACCCAAATGTTTTCTTGCTTATAAGACAAATATTAGGACTCATTATATATTAAAAAAAAAAAAACGTTAAAAGGTTACTAGTGATGTGCTGATAAAATACACAGCAGGGTACAACTGATTTTCGTTTTCAGTCATTTTATCTGGAGTAAATGGTTATTTATTTTATGGCTTCTGTTTCAAAACTTGCGGGCCAAGAAATACATACACAGTGATACATTGTGAAAATATCTGGAGAGATTATCATTTTGTCATATCGCTCACAGACAGTATTAACGATTACAAAATCGACTAAAACATCTTCTTGAGTGTTTTATATATAACTTTCGGATTCATTAGCATAACAAACGCAAAAGCTGCCCACGTTGCTGTTGTTTTTTTTACACCACGAAAGTATCCCTCTAACCAGGCCTGAAACAAAACAACAAAACACTGAAACGTCCACCAACCTTAACAAAAGCGTCCACATCTTTAAAACCAGGAAAAAACTCTGCTGTCTCTGAATCTGCGTCTTTATTTACAGAATTCTCACTTTCTTTAGCAGCGCCGCTGCTCGTGGAAGCAGCCATGCTGACAAATAAAATATCGCGAGAACGGCGGCAGCAACGAGATTTTATCTTCTTCTGTGGGTTGTAATAGGACAGCACGTTTTAGTGGGAACCCGACAGCGCCATCTGCCGGATGAGAAAATACACCGCTGCAATAAGCTTAACTGAAGTGAATCAGTTAGATATTATTGTATCTGTTTGAATAAGATGAATAATGAGGAACAGATTCGAAGATAACGTGATTAGGAGCGTGGAAGCGTTTGACACTGAGCTCTACACTGACATCTGCTGGGTATTAAGCAGTCCTACACCAAACCCCTAACTGCCTTGTCCTTGTCCACAGCATCACATAGGACAGGACATAAGCAAGCATCATATTGGATGCTGTTGCAGATTTTCTTGGTGCAACATTTAATCATTTATGCTCACTTTTTATTGTTATTTTACTTAGCTTTTACTTACTTATTTACCTTTAGTTACCCATTTTACTTATTTAACTTTTACTCACTTAATTTACTTATTTTAATTCAATTCAATTTTATCTGTATAGCGCTTTTAACAATAGACATAGTCACAAAGCAGCTTTACAGCGATGCATAAATTTTGGATCTAAATTTTAAATCGATAAATGTATCCCCAATGAGCAAGCCAGCGGCGACGGTGGCAAGGAAAAACTCCCTGAGACGACATGAGGAAGAAACCTTGAGAGGAAGCAGACTCAAAAGGGAACCCATCCTCATCTGGGTGACACCGGATAGTGTAATTAGAAGTAAATCCCTTCTATAACTGTATGATACATGATATAAAGTGCAACTGTGTAGTCAGGAGATTCAACACAGTCTCAACATGAAGTCTATTTTGCTGAAATCATGAACAGTCCACCGATGGAGACCCGAGCGCAAAGTCTGTTTGTGAATTGTTTGTGGAGGCTGTCCATATGGGCCCATCCTCAGCGATGAGAACCCCAGAAGCAGGGCACCAGGACGGACCAGGCCGGCTCAGAGAGCAGAACGGGTCGGGCCCATTGCCACCCCAGGAGCAACACGCTTAGAACTTGTGATGTGACGATTTGATGTTGGTATCATCCAAAATCTTCACAGGTGTTGACGTCATCTGGAATCTTCTTAGAGGCTGGTTCTGAACTGGATATTTTACATTTACTCTACTTTTTACGTCTTTATGTCTGAAATATTCAGCAACCCATAAAGTGCGAATATTTCAGACAGTATGTAAAAGTAAGTAAACTAAGTAATGTAAGGAAGGAAAGGAAAGGCATGTTTGCCTCGCACCTCCGGGGTTTGGGGTCCAATTCCCGCCTCTATCCTGTGTGCACAGAGCTGGCATGTTATCCCTGTGCTTCGGGGGTTTCCTCCAGCTAATCCAGTTTAATCTCAAATCTAAATTGTCCGTAGTGTGCGATTGTGCCCTATCCAGGATGTCCCCCGCCTTGTGCCCCGAGTCCCCTGGGAAAGGCTCCAGGCTCCCCACAACCCTGTGCAGGATAAGCGGTACAGAAAATGGATGGATGGATGTAAAGTAAGTAAAAGTTAATTAAGCAAAAGTAGGTAAGTAAAGGTTTCAAATCCATTCATCCATTAATTGTCCATACCATCATTTTCCATTTCCAGGGAGGAAACCAGAGTACCCAGAGGAAACCCGAGGCACTGGGAGAACGTGCAGGCGTTGCGGAGGCGGGATTTAAACCCCCAACCCCGAAGGTGCAAGGCAAATGTACTAAGCACTAAGCCACCGTGCCCCCCAGGTATCAGGCCATTCATTCAATAATCAGTGAATGCTTTGATTTGCTTTATGTATGCAGCTACATTTCTTTTAATTTCCTTTCAGCTCTCCCTCGATTCCAGAAGCATCCAATTGTAAAACCATTTCTGGCCTGTTCCAGCTTCAGGTGTGTGTTTAAAATGACCGGTGCTTAATTTATTTTAAACATGTTCAGTTTACCAGGGGATGGCATTTGGGTGCAACATGTAGCATTGCTACCTCAGAGCTCCAGAGTCCCTGGTTTGATCCTGTTCTCAAGTTATTTACCATATGCAGTTTCACATGTTCTTCCCATATCCATATGGGATTCATCTGGGTTTCCTCCAACCCTCCAAAAAACATGCCCATAGGTGGACTGGCTACTCTTAAAGTGCCTGTAGCAGTGATCGAGTGTGCGCACTTTATTTGTTTCCTGTCAGCACTGTGAATGTCATATCTGTATCTTGCATCTGGGGTCCAGGAGAAATGTTATTTCATCTCACTGTGTACTGCACTTTGTTTATGGCTGTGATGACAGTAAAGATCTACTTGATTCGACTTGACTTGCATGTGTGCATGGTGCTCTGTGATGGACTGGTGTCCCACCAGGGTGTATTCCTGCCTCACTCCCAGCACTCCTAAGATAGGCTTCGGATCCGGGTACTGAAGATACAAGAGAGTGATTTAACCCTTTACTGCATGGTGTTGCCATATGGCAACAATTAATTTATCTCCAATTTTTTTGAGGGGGGTTTTTACTTTGACATAACAAAAACATGCCATGTCACATGACCAGGAAGTGCTGTTTGCACTTCCTTTTCTGCAATCGCATGGCATGGTGAAGGTCATCCTGGGAGGGTTCTCAAAATTTGATTAATTTTTCAATATTTAGTCAAAACTACTTAAAGGAAAAATTTCAAAATTTTCTGAGATACGTCTTGTCATTTAAACAAGTTTATATATTTTGAGTATTTTGTTAAATGGTAAAATGTAATTGATGCCATATGGCAACAACAAGCGATAATGGAACTGTGGATGTGAATTCATGAATTGAAACAGGCCTAAATAGTGAAAAAATAAAGAAGACACTAAGCTTCTCTAATAGTATATTTACATTTTTTCACATTCACAAGTAAGAAAAACTACTGTAATGTCAGATATTTTGCAATTGCAGCTTATTTTAAAAAGTTTATGTTTCAAGAGAAAGAATTACGAATTCAAGACAAAGAATTAAAAAGATACTTCACCCAAAACAACTGTAATACCTTCTAGAAGATAATAACTTTTACATGGTTACTAGGTGGCAACAAAACCTCTGCAACTTATAGCCAGGAAAAAGCAGTAATTGGAATTGTAATCTCATACATTTTGTGTTATTTTTGACTATATTATACTTTCCACCATTGCACACTGTTGCCATATGGCAACAATTTACCAACTTTTATTTTTCAATTTTTAAAAAATATTTTATTAGTTGAACTAATTCCATTAGGGAAAAGTCTACTATTGATAATACCCGTGAGTTTAATATAACTCCTTTTGACTACAATGAGTATTATAACTGACATAGCTCTACTCCAATTTGTACTGAAAGATATTAAAACTACTATAAATGCCTCACGCTTCCAAACAGGTCTTCTGTTCCTGCAGAGCCACACAACTGGAGATTTGCCTGCTCTCTTCTAGCACACTTTATCTCGCCAGTTTAAGAGGTTCATTAGCATACAAGCCAAATTTGGAACGTTTGCTGGAATGTGACACCACAATTTTAAACTGTAAATCTCATACAGAACCTAGTGTGAAAATGCATCAAACTGACAAACTGAAGACATAAGAACATTGTTTAAAATTTATTGGCAAAGAAATGCTGATATTTTTTTTCAGGATTAACACTTTCAATCAAGTATTTTGCTCCCTTAGTCATAATTTCATGTTTTCCATCATTAAATTAATAAAAGATAGACATACTTTAAAATGTCTAATTCATGCAGCTCTCTTAAGTCTGTTTAGCAGATTTGTCTCAACCATGGCATTACAGAACAGTGTATTGTGTAAGTGTATTGTTAAATAACACAGATAGAAAAACAAGGCTCAGCAGCAGCTCTACCAAAACGGACACCTGAGGAGAGAAAAGAATTAAAAATCATTCATCAATTATTCATAACCAGTGCAAGATGCAAGGTGATACAATTTACTGAGCTCATATACATGCAAATATAACTGTGTTCATTTGTTGAAATATTCCTGCAGTCTGTATTGATGATAACGGACACACACACATACCATCCAATGTAACACTGACACAGGTTCTCGTGTGATGTGGCTTGTTTAATCAGCAGCTCTACTTGTGTCGGGACGTCAAGGGTCTCATCATGGGAAAAGTCCCGTCCTACAATGAGAAATAATTTGTTGTAAGAGACAGAACCATATAAAAATAAATTCACAGTGTAATGACCGTACAATAATGTCACATGTTTTAATTATTTCGCAATGTTTCATGATTTAACCCTAACTCTATGTTTTAATTATTTCTTTTGGTATTGTTATAGCCTTAGTTGATATACAGTACTGTGCAAAAGTCACATGCAGAGAAATGCTGTAGAGCAAAGAAACCTTCAAAATAATGAAATTAAATGTTTCTACATTAAAAAAAAAATACTGTAAAGAGCAGTAAACGAAACAAAGTCAATATTTGGTGTGACAAAAGAATAAAAATACAAATAGTAGTCTCTGGTACAATCAGTGCAGTTTTATAAGGAAATGAGCTGGTAAGTTTTATTGAGCATCTTGCAGAACCAGCCACAGTTCTTCTGGAGACTTTGACTGTTGCACTTGCTTCTTATTTTTGCAGGAAAACCCAGCAGCCTTCATTGTGTTTTTTTGTCTGAAAAGTGTCTCTTACGTAATATGCTGCTTTCTTTAATGACATACATTTTTCTGTAACATTTAATTTTGTGCTAGAAAACTAATGTTTGGGAATCTAAAATGTTTTTTGTACTGACTTGATAATGTAGAAGTCATAAGATAAAAAATCTATAACAAAGGTTGTACTAAAAAAAAAATAGGGTGCCTAAAACTTTTGCACAGTACTGTACATTGTATACATATTGTACCTAATCCAGAGGTCCTAATATCTACAGGTGCATCTCAATTAATTAGAATGTCGTGGAAAAGTTCATTTATTTCAGTAATTCAACTCAAATTGTGAAACTCGTGTATTAAATAAATTCAATGCACACAGACTGAAGTAGTTTAAGTCTTTGGTTCTTTTAATTGTGATGATTTTGGCTCACATTTAACAAAAACCCACCAATTCACTATCTCAACAAATTAGAATATGGTGACATGCCAATCAGCCAATCAACTCAAAACACCTGCAAAGGTTTCCTGAGCCTTCAAAATGGTCTCTCAGTTTGGTTCACTAGGTAAGCCACAAACATTCATTGCCAAAGAAGCTGGCTGTTCACAGAGTGCTGTATCCAAGCATGTTAACAGAAAGTTGAGTGGAAGGAAAACGTGTGGAAGAAAAAGATGCACAACCAACCGAGAGAACCGCAGCCTTATGAGGATTGTCAAGCAAATTCGATTCAAGAATTTGAGTGAACTTCACAAGGAATGGACTAAGGCTGGGGTCAAGGCATCAAGAGCCACCACACACAGACGTGTCAAGGAATTTGGCTACAGTTGTCGTATTCCTCTTGTTAAGCCACTCCTGAACCACAGACAACGTCATAGGCGTCTTACCTGGGCTAAGGAGAAGAAGAACTGGACTGTTGCCCAGTGGTCCAAAGTCCTCTTTTCAGATGAGAACAAGTTTTGTATTTCATTTGGAAACCAAGGTCCTAGAGTCTGGAGGAAGGGTGGAGAAGCTCATAGCACAAGTTGCTTGAAGTCCAGTGTTAAGTTTCCACAGTCTGCGATGATTTGGGGTGCAATGTCATCTGCTGGTGTTGGTCCATTGTGTTTTTTGAAAACCAAAGTCACTGCACCCGTTTACCAAGAAATTTTGGAGCACTTCATGCTTCCTTCTGCTGACCAGCTTTTTGAAGATGCTGATTTCATTTTCCAGCAGGATTTGGCACCTGCCCACTCTGCCAAAAGCACCAAAAGTTGGTTAAATGACCATGGTGTTGGTGTGCTTGACTGGCCAGCAAACTCACCAGACCTGAACCCCATAGAGAATCTATGGGGTATTGTCAAGAGGAAAATGAGAAACAATGGACCAAAAAATGCAGATGAGCTGAAGGCCACTGTCAAAGAAACCTGGGCTTCCATACCACCTCAGCAGTGCCACAAACTGATCACCTCCATGCCACGCCGAATTGAGGCAGTAATTAAAGCAAAAGGAGCCCATACCAAGTATTGAGTACATGTACAGTAAATGAACATACTTTCCAGAAGGCCAACAATTCACTAAAAATGTTTTTTTTATTGGTCTTATGAAGTATTCTAATTTGTTGAGATAGTGAATTGGTGGGTTTTTGTTAAATGTGAGCCAAAATCATCACAATTAAAAGAACCAAAGACTTAAACTACTTCAGTCTGTGTGCACTGAATTTATTTAATACACGAGTTTCACAATTTGAGTTGAATTACTGAAATAAATGAACTTTTCCACGACATTCTAATTTATTGAGATGCACCTGTATTGTTTATCTGTAGCGTTTAAGATTTTTGACAAACAATACATGCAATAATGCTTTTCTGCCTGTTCAGCTACAGCAGTTATGTGAAAACGCATAACTTTCCTTCTGAGAGACGGTGTGTGTAGGGGCTAGACGACGATGACTCACCTGTCAGTTTGTCCCGCACCCTGTTGATAATCTGGATGGCTTTCTTGTTCAAGGCTTCAGGTTGCACAAGGCCATCTCCGACTGTTTAAAGAAAATGCGATGAAAATAAACATCAAATGACTAACCATGTATCTCTTTAAGAATAAACAAACAGAATGATGGTAATGATTTGGACATTTTTTAAAAATCTGATATTCCGATATATTTTTTGTGATCTGTGATACAATGGACAGCAATATATATATATATATATATATATATATATATATATATATATATATATATATCTAGGGGAAGAGTAGACTTACTGAACGAGTGAATAGATTCAGGCACGGTGGTTCCTGGCTTTTTGTGAGTGGTTTCTCCCAGATCAATACCCTCTATTGTTTCTGCCATTGACACAAAGTAAGCGTGTGGTTACAATGAGAAGAAATAGCACCCTTTCCCGTTTCACTTCCATAATATGAGTTATTTCTTATCGGCCGAAGTCGATGAAATGACTTTCTTCTTTGATGTTGATCAATGATGGTCGTGGCAACAGACTCACCGACAGATTGTCCAGCTGTATAGGAGTCAGTTCTGGTCCTTGAGCGCTTGGTTCCTTTAGTGTTAGCTAGAAGCAATGTGATAACATAACATAAATTCCAGATATTCCGTGATAACGTAAAGGGTTCTCATTACATTACTGCACTATTTTAGTTATACATGAACTTAAATTATTACACATAAATGTCAATTTCTATGTTCTGTATTTCATTCATAAACATTCATTATCATATTAACCTTTTTGTGAAAATTCCTTTATTTCTTCATTCAAAGCTTAAGAATCTAATTTTTATGTATGAGCTTTTCTTTGCCATCTTGAATAATACAATCACAGGTTTACCATTAGCTTCTACTATATAGCCACATATTAGAAGCACTCATCATTTTTAACTGCTTGCAAAATGTCTTAACTTCTTTACAAATTTGCTCTATTACTTTTATTTATTATTGTATAAATGATTCATTACCTTTCTTAATCCCATTTCTCACACACACAGACAATCTGTATTATATAATAAACATAAAGATCACTGCATGTTTCCCCAATATTCATCCAACTGTTCTTATCCCAACTACATACATGCAATGGAGGCCATGAAACGCACGCACATTTGTCTTGTCATGTAAATGAACTGCGAAACAGTTTGTCCTTGCACACTTTTAGTCCATTATTACAAAGTCAGCCCTTCACAAACATTCTGAACCTGTATGGACAACATGCAGACCATTTTCCTTTAGTGCTGTGTACTGTAGTGAGGAAATGAGACGAGGTCACTTACTGTCCATAAGCCTCCAGTTGAGTAAGGGGTCGTAGACGAAGGCCTCCAGCACGGCCATGACGCTGTCTCTGTGCTCTCGCAGCACCTCCATCACCGTGTGGCACGTAATCCGGTAGTTTCCATCCAAGCCTGTCACCTGAGAACACAAAGAAGGGTCAAATCAAGTAAAGAAATTGAAACAACTGGGCCTTACGGATAAAATATACCTTGGTAAGAACTCTTAAAATAGTCACACCAATATAACTGGTATACATATCGCAAAAATGCCTTCAATGAAACATACACACATATACTGCAGTGTTATGTCATTTAGTGTCTTTTGGTTTGAAAATACAACATTGTAAACAGGTACTATAGTGTACTGACGCAGTGATATCAGATCGGCTTGTACAGTAATCACACCATTTAACCCTTTATCTTACCTCCATGGCATTTGTCAGCATCCTAGTCAACCTGAAGGGGATTTTCTCTGGGAATTTCTCTCTGGTCATGGCAACCTTAAATCCAAATCCAAATGTCATTTGTACGCAAAACCACAACTTATATTTTCGTGTTGTAGAACTTGGGAAACATTTTACCTCAAAGCAGTCTCCAAAGTCAATGTGAAGGATCTTTCCACTCAGCCTGTCCAGCATCAGATTAGAAGGATGTCTGTGAATGTAAGAAAAGACCATAACTTACAGGGTGTTCTTTAAATGTGACTTGATTCTGGAATAAAGCATCACCGGGTGTGCTGTTTAAAAAAAATCAACAGTAGGGTGGTGTGAAGTGCGTGACACGAATTGTTGCTACCCTCAAGTTAATTATTCTTCCATAACAGCAAATCCATCCTAAAGTGCTTTATTCCCTGTACACATTAGAGACTCCTTCCAAAAATAACAAACTAAAAATAGCTCTCTATAAATAAGTCTCCTCAAAACTTCACCATACAATTGATAGCACACATTTAAAAAAAAAAAAAAGATTAATTCATGTGGAGCATCTGCCGTATAAGTCAACGTGTAAGGTGTTTCTATAGAAATGCAAATGTATTAGAACAAGCACATTGATTATAAACCTGTGATTTGCCTTGCAGCCGGAGCTACTGTCAGAGCTGCTGTTATCAAAGATTAATCAACACCTTCTGACCAATAAGAATAGAGAATTCAACAGTGGAACAAATTGTTTTAAGTGTCAATATTGTTATAAGCATGACTGTCTGTACCTGTCTCCAAGTCCTAGGATATATCCAACCATGGACATCACAGCGAGGGAGCGAGTGTAATTGGTTCTCCTGTCAAACCACACCTACAGAAAGAGAAGACATTAGGAGTCTGATTTTTTTTATGTCATGTAATGATATGCTATATGGAAATAAAAAAATAAAATAAAAGAAAACATGATTTCAGTATGCATGGGTATTATTACAATATGCTATAACTATTTTGAGGAAGCATGTCTTGATACAATTTTCTGAGGATTCTGGACGGACAGAAGTTACAAGGCAGAAGGTATAAAGACAGAAGAACAGACCTCTGAGCTCGGACTCTTAAGCCACAGCAGCTTGGCAAGGTCATCTCCTGCTGTGTTGTTCACTGCATGCTCAAACACCTCTACTTTCTCCATAAGAGTCAAGTGGTCATAGTCTGGAGCCATCTGAAAAAAGAAAAGGAAATATATTTTCAATATAAATATCTCACAATGAAGAGGTGATCTTCACTGGGTCACAGTGGATCAGATTAAACACTGTGATAGATTTGAACATCGTGGTTTGGTGTACCCTGAGCATAATGCGGTGCTCGATGTTCAGCAAGATCTTCTTCTTCTCGCGGTAATCTCGAATCAGAGCGTGCAGTGTGTCACAGTGAGGAACCCAACCAATCAGGCCAGAGTTAGTCGACAAGGGAATCACGGCATACCGCTGGATACTACACACACACACACACACACACACAAAACTGAATCATGGAAACTAAAGCACTACATATCCTTATATATTCACAACTGAACTGATTGGTAAGCAAAGGTTTTATGCAGGTTTACATTATATGGTTATCTATCTGTGCTTTTAAAGACATCCGTGAAATCGTACTTAAAACCTGATCTGCACCCCTTGAATCAGGGAATCATTTCAGTTAGGACAGAGATTTTTTTTTTTTTGTGTCTTAATTTTTTTAAGTTATATTTTTATGTAAGTATCTCTTTTTTTTTTTTTTTTTAAACATTCATGAGTTGTGTAAGCCTTATTTACAACCTGTGAGTCAATGACTCCTTTGGTGACTAACAAGATTTGCTCCTCTCCCGTTCAGTGTCTGAGTCAGCGAATCTTTCAATCCTGGCCAAGAATTGCTCCTCTCTAGTTTAGTGAATCAGTTGTCAGGGAGTTTAATGAGTCCTGTTCAGGCTTATTCAATCAGAGCTGTTGAGCAATGATTACATTAGCTACTTTACACTGCTCAAGCTGATAGATAGTTTCATGATCAGACCACACATTTGGGAAAACCACACCAGACTAAATGAACTGGTGAGTGGATCTTAAAGTGTATCCTTTAAATGAATGAATTCAAACGAATTCAAACGAACTCAAACTGCTTCACTATAAATCACTGTCCCTTCACTAAACTCCTTCCCTAAACATCAATTAACCAACAGTTAGCAATTGTAACTAGGTCCAGGCACTTACAATAACATTTCATGGCTTTGCAACATGCAGTTCTATATACATACGAATTTAACAACCATAAGAAACATGGAAAGGACACATTGGGCAGAAGTGATTGAGGGGGACTCTTTTTGTATTAGCAGTAGATAAACCAAATATAATAGATAAAGTGACACAAAAGGCTTCGACGTGCCTCAGATTCTTGCGGAGAGATGCTGGGTCATTAGCCAGCAGGGTGTTGACGAGTCCGAAGAGTTGCATGACCCTCTCGTCTTGCCGTAGATCTTCATGACCCTTAAGCAGGAACATGAACTCGTGCCCATTGCTGCCTGTAGGGAGCGGTAGAGAAACAGTTAAAACAAGTACAACAGATATGATCTCAAATACACTGTATTGACATAGTAATAACCATGAAGCACGCTACTCAGACGCACTAAACCCAGATGTCCTGTCCAAAGGTTTTGGATTGTCTTACCCATTAAATCTAAGTCGAGCACTCCACAGAGTTCAGTGAGGACAAATAAAATGACATTTGCTGAAAGACGTCTGGGCTACAGAGTACAGTAAGAGCTCAATAGCACTAAATAAAACCTACTTACGGCATGCTGAATAAACTCAATAAAAGATACAGCAAACGGTCTATTTATTCAGCAGCTGCTTCGAGCTGTAAAGCCTTAGAAGCAGATTTTCTTGAATTACTGGAACTGTTCAAGTTACTGCTCCCCATAGGCAGACAGGGACAATGGAGGTGTTCAGAGCAGGCATTAAAAGCTAAAGCAGCAGAGCATGCGTAATGGAAAGAATTGATGGAGGGAAACGGCCCAAAAAAGACAGACAGACTCAATGAGTCAATGAGAATCGCAGACAGATGAATGCAGTGTCTGGCGAAAAGAAAAACTCAGTTCAGAGAATGAACCTGGGCTGCTGGATCAGCAGGGAGCATGAGAGAATGTGTGTAGGCCTGAACTTCAGGCTGCTGCTGCTGTGCACATCATGGTGTGTTTGCCCAGTTGCTGGGTGGGAAGCAGTTTAAATGTCTAGTTCTCTGACTGAACAAGGGAGAAGAAAAATTATGATCTCAGCTCAGGTATCTAGAATTCTTTCTCTATTACACCAGTGACCGTGTTTGTATTTGCACTGGACTTATTTTCTCCCCAACCTATACACTGCTGAAACAAGGAAAGTTAACCAATAAGGAAACCAATAGTCTTCTCTAACCTAGTCTTCTCACCAGTGGCAAGTCCTAATATGACAGCCTGGAACATGTAGCTGGCATCGAAAACTGTGACAAAAAATTGACTGCTAATATGGGTAGTATCATAAAGGTTGCATGACTATTAATTGTACAAGTCGACCAGTAATAAAAAAAGAAAAAAAAAAGCAGTTGATGAGTTGTCTCTTCCAAAGTTAAAACAAAAACTGACTCAGGACATCATTTTATTAGTGCAGTTAAATACAGATAAACAACAGCAAAGAATGCGTTAAACTGCACTTCAATTAACAGCCATATTCAGTCCACAAATTACATTTCCAGAGCTTCTCAGTTAATGTTAAAAATAAATCAATAAAATAGTGCAATAAATGTGCAAAATAATAAATCTGTGTGCCAAGTCTTAAAATGCACTTGTGTGGACAACCTGGTGGACATGGCTCAGCTGAAATCTCTGATTCTGGTGTGATTGCGCAGCATGGAAGCTCATATCCTGTGGGATCAGATTTGTGCCAGAAGTATTGAACGTAACTTTTCAAGAAACGAACAAAAATATACAATGAGGAAAAAAAAAAAAAAAAACACTCTGAAACTGAAAACAGTGAACTCAGTGGCAAAAACGTAACATTGTCTTCAAATAAACATCATTCTTTGTTAACAGCTTGTTGTTAAAAGCTTCCTTTCCCGCTAATCACGGTTTATGAATGCGCTGCCAGAGTTTTCGTTTACGCTTTCAAACTTTTTGTTTACACTCCGCAAGTTTACATTTGCCATTCTGGCACAAACCTCGCGTGTGGGCGGGGCTTAAAAGTGCTTTACTCTCATTGGCTAGTGAGATTTGGCTCGACAGCTCGAGTGTCCAGCTGAGGAGGAGGAGGATGACGTTGATGATGACGACAACGCCACCGCTCCTGCGAGCTCATCTCGAAAAAAAATAGTCGTATGAGACTTCCCAAACCTCAAATATTAATTACGAACTAATATACTGACTAATCGCATCCAGAATGCTCTCCAAAATTCAAGCCACTGAAATCTCTACTTCCTGGTCAGGGAGTGGTCAAGCCAAATCTCACTAGCCAATGAGAGTAAAGCACTGTTAAGCCGTGCCCACACCTGAGATTTGTGCCAGAATGGCGCATGTAAACTTGCAGAGCATAAACAAAAACTCTGGCAGTGCATTCAAAAACTGTGATTAGTGAAAAGGAAGCTTAGAAAACTGTTAACAAAGAATGATGTTTATTTGCAGACAATGTTACATTTTTGCCACTGAGTTCACTGTTTTCAGTTTCAGAGTGTTTTTTTTCCAGTCATTGTATATTTTTGTTCGTTTCTTGAAAAGTTACGTTCAATACTTTTGGCACAAATCTAATCCCTTAATATCCATCAACAGCCTCAGCAGCATCCAAAAAAAATTCTGGAGTGACCTCTGTAGATTCTGTTTGCCTCTGCACAATGTGCTCTTTTGCATACGGCTGGTCATTGCCACTGGGCAAGGATATTATTTAAATTTTACCTAGCTTTAAATGACAAGAAAAATAAGTGTGGGAAGAATTCCCTCAGGAGCAGGTATGAGTAGGAAAAAAAATCTGCCGTATACTTCCACACAAAGTGATAGAAAGCAAGAATTTTCCCAGTGTAGTAGACTGCCAGTTTTTCAGTTGAGTACAGAATTGTCTTAATCTAATCTGAAATATTTTCAGACATTCAGCCTTCTGTTTTCCACCACTCGACTACTCAACATCCCCACAGTGGTGATTAATTAGTCTATGCAACCCCTTCTGTGATCATCAGCCTTTCAGATAAAATTATGGCTTTTATTATATAGCCCTGTACAAACAAACAAAAACCCAAACACCCCCCTCCCATTTTTCTTCCTTAAAAGATTTCACTCGTCATTCATAAAAGTGAGTTTTGTTGCATTTTTAGGTAAACTCTCTTTTCTGCTTCTTGGCCTTACCCATGATGGTCAGCTTGCGTGGTCTCTGTTTGGAGGTGATGACCTGTAGCGAAGGTGCGATGGACTGGATGCGTATGACTGGCTGGTTGGGGTCATAAGTGCCGGGCACGGCAAGCTCCAAGTCACGACACATGAGCAGTTTTGGCGAGACATACTGCAGCTCCAGAGACGTGAGCTGAGGACAAACAGACATGAACGCAGACATATTAACGCAGGTTATCTCTCTCTCTCTGTCTACCTGACTTTCCTTTTTAGTCCTGTCAATCTTCTGGTCTGTGCTAAGGAGCTGTTTTCTTTGGCTGGATCCAGTAACATAATATAACAACACAGCAGGTAAGGCTGTGAAATTCCCACCAACTGAAATAACATCATGGAACAACAACATGATCCTTTTCTTAGGAAACCCTGTTTCATGTCACACGAGACAGAAAAGCGGGAAATAAAATCCTGGAAAATAATATCACTGAGAAAATAAAAAGCCTTAGGTAGGCTACAGACTTTAACTGATTGAGGCGAATCAATATTTCTCTAAAAACCAAGAAAGTGGAGGATTATTAATGTTGATTAAAAAACAAAAGAGAAAAGTTTACTGATTGAGATGGGTTTGTTTGCAGACTGTGCTTTTATAATATTCGATAAAAAAGCCATAACATTATTTTTTTTTTTTAAATGGCCATATGTGCAGCAGTTTTCCATTACTTGCCTTTGTAGTCTGTATTTAACTGTAACAGAGACCAGTGACAGCTGGTTGTGATATTAGATTGGGAGTGCTAAAATCTATCAATAAAGATCTATCAGCAATGAGACAATGAGACTATTAGGGTTGAGCAATGCGTTATTTCACGAGGTCTCATCAATTACATAATAAGAATGTTATGGGGAAAACTGTTACACACACTTAAAGAAAGACAGGCAGCTGCATTCGTGATGTAATTTTTTACATTTTTTTTTTAAACGTTTCAAGTCCATAATGCCTAACTGTGTTCATTTCCCGTTCAAACCCAAAAAACACTAAACTTACAGGTCTGTTGTCTGTCCTTTTGTGTAATTTCTATTTGACTGGACGTGTGCTTAGTTTGACTTCTTCTCCAAAGGCATTTTGGGGAAAAACAACAATAGAGTAAATAATCCACCTTGTTTTTGTCCATTACGCCCGTGACTGTATTTCACATGCACCTTTCTATCACTGCTGATGACGTGTTACGGATGTGTCAGCGACATTAGCTGAAAAAAACTTCAGCCCACATGGAGATCAAGCCTAGGGATGTAATTACAGTCTGGGCTAGAAAGAAATCAGCCCCAGCCTTGCTTCTTCATAGCATTCTGTGTATTTTCTTTTATAAGCAGTAATGGTGCTGTTGCGTTTGGTTTTACAAAATATGCCTTTTTAATCTAATCTAGCCCTGCTAGTGCGTTTATACCAGCTGCCGCTGACAGCATTTGAAAATCTTGATTTTCACCAGTGTCTCATTCATAATGGTAAAGCACAAGGAGAACGGTCATTATTTGGCTCACCTGTGGAAGCTGCTTGGCGATCCTGCGGAAGACATGATAATAAAGGTCCCAGGCCTGGGTCAGGTCCTTCACGTTACCCGAGCGCATGTACTTCCTGCACCAGTCCTGCGCCTCCATCAGATCACGACCATATGCCTGTTAAAACACAAGTCTGCTTACAACAGCGCAATGTCACAGCATTTGAGAGAATGCATACTCAAGTCTAATGAGTCTAATGCTTGCAGTCTGTTCAAGTCATATACAAACTATCGCTACATTTCTGGGTGAAAAGTCCTATTTACATACATCAGTTATTTCTTCATAAGCCTGTACTTAGTGAGAACACTGCATACCTGATTGAAAGAGGTCTCTTTTAGGGTCTGAGGTCCTCTCTCCATCATTGCATGTAGTGGCTCCAGCACAGCAAACATGCCCTTGACGTTCCTTTCGCCAAAGTAAAGGCGAGAAGCCTCCTCCAAGCCCTCATGCCACATCTCATGCCACAAGATGGCTACCCTGATCAGCTCCTCACTCACCTGCAAAGGCAGCAACCCAAAAATACCTTTAGCTGTTATACAACAGACATGTAAACCAGAGCACTACTGAGTCTGAGGAAATAGATGTGTTATATACTGAATGCTAGGCTAGGAGTTAAATTAAAGATAAAATCTTGTTCACTAGTTTTAATAACGGTTGAATACTACAAGCTTTTTCCCTTCAGCCCTTTCCTCAACATTGTCATAATATATGTCACAGTAACAGCTCTTTCAGAGAGGCTTGTATGGCGTAACAACAAAGAAGAATGTATAGTTTTTGATATGGTGAAGTTTGACATTTATGGAAAGAGTCAGTGCTTTGTAATGAAGAACTTAGTTCTCAATTCAGCTCTGCTAAGCTACTTTTGCTTTGTTTTGTTTTTTTCATTGGTCTTCACTTCCATCACTTCCTTTCCCACTGTGAGTGTGTGTTTGCATGATCGCACCATGATGGCTTGCTGAACCAGTGTGTTACAGTGCTCACACATGTTCTTCAGGATTTTATTGGCAGCATTGTGGCGAGCTGTAGTGGTGGACTTGGATGCCACAGTCAGTGGGTAGATCAAAGCCTGCAAACATAGACCAAGTACCCATGATTTGTAGGGCAGAATCATATTTTTAAATAATTGTCAAATAATAAAGAAAGCCACACTGATTAACATAGCTGTTAACTTAATTTGTTCACACCAATAGATCTGGGGGAAAAAAAGATTAATCTTCTCCAAGACTGCATTCTTGGAGGTATTAAAACTGTTTTTTTTTTTTTTTAACTTGTCACTTATTTTCAGAAAGCAGTGTGCAAAAATGGTTAAATCTATACTGATATTTTAGTATTCCTTACCTAATTAAAAAAAATAAAAAATCTTTTTACTGTACTGAAAAGGTAAGTTAATAAACTGAAAATAATTGCTGGAGAATGAAAGCCTAACTAGATTAAGAGATGCTGCAAAGTACCACAATTAAGAGTGCAATGTTCTGGTAAGATCCAGTACTTAAACATCCTCAGTTCAGGTAACTTTCAATTACCTGTGGGTGGTAGCGCCCAATGTCGGTGAGTAACTGATGAATGAGGCGTCCTACCAGTGGGCGAGGGGTATCGATACGAGCTATCAGCTGAGGAATAACCTGACCCAAAGAGAAAGGGAATGGTTAGGAAGAAGAGTAGATGTGTCCATGTGAAGAAATGACTACAGAAAGGTGCACAATCTTACCTGTAACCACGTATCTATCTGTATAGTTTTGATTCCTTCCACTAGAGCTTCATTCACTTCAGGCCAATGGCCATAATCAAACCACAAGGTCAGAACTCTGAAGCAGAAAAGGTGATCACATTTAAAACAGAAAAAAATAGGATGGAATGATGATCACTATAGAATATAAAAAGCAATTACAGTTATGTCCGCAGACTGGCACTAGCACAAGAGGGCACCCTCTCCACATAATACGCAATTTGAATCATCAATGTTCTATGTGTTATGTGTTAGCTCACCTCAGTGTGTCCTGTAAGTTGTTTCCACGTGACAGGGATATAGATCGGAAAAATCCCTGCACAGCAGGAACCGTGTAAAGCAGCAAAGTCTTGGACAAATCCTATTCAACAGACACAAAAACATCCAATCAACCCAGAGACACACAGTTAACTGTGAATTTCGCCATTCCTGGAATTCATCACCATTGACTAGAATCACCGTAACATTTCCTTATTGGTTAAGACATAAGCGTCAGGCATGAAATTCTATAAATTATGAAAACAATCTTTGCATTGACCTATATGGTAGTTATTTGTACTGGATTAAATATTATGTTTATGTAGAAATTAGTACTCCAAGTTTACCAGGTATATAGTGTTTTTCTGAAAAAAAGTGATGACTGAAATAAAGCCAAAAACATACCAGATCCAAATGAATGAACCATTCAAGCTGACATAGTACAATGATTAAAAGATCACATGTTCATTCCTCAAATCAAGCAAAAACCACAATTTGACATCAAGTTTAATAATAATAAATGAGCAAATGACCCCCTTGGGAACTGCACAAGAAGCATTTTCTTCACTGTTTAAATTTCTTTCCAAAAAAAAAAAAAGTACTGTCAATTAATCACTGTACTACTTGCTGACACCAAGGCACAGAAATCACAATGTTGGCCCACAGTTACAAAAATAGTTCTTCCAAAAAAATTTGTTGAAAGCTCACTGGGACCAGCATACCTGGCTGAATTACAACTTTATTCATAATATGCTCTCACCATCCACTTTATTTGAAACAGCTGTACCCCTGTTCATTCATGCAATCAGCCATGCAATCATGTGGCAGCAGCACAGTGCATAAAATTATGATAAAGCTTCAGTTAATATTTATATCAAACATCAGAATGCGAGGAAAAATGTGATCTCAGTGACTTTGGACGTGGAATGTTTGTTGATGCCAGACAGGCTGCTTTGAGTATTTCAAAAGTGCTCATCTCCTGGGATTTTCATGCACAAGAGTAAATAAATAAATAAAAATAACAGCCAGTGAGAGACAATCCTGCAGGCAGAAACAGCTTGCCGATGAGAGAGGTCTGAGGAGAATAGCCAGACTTGTTCAAGATGACATAAATGCTATGGTAACTCAAAACACCACTTTTTACAACTATGGTGAGCAGAAAAGCATCTCAGAATACAGTTGGCACAGACTCACCTAAACTGTACTTTGACATATCATAGCCTACCTGTCAACTTCAACCAGTCTGGCTATTCTCCTCTAACCTCTTTTATAAACAAGGCATTTTCCCCTGCACAACTGGCACTCACTGGATTGTTTATTTATTTATTTGTGTATTTTTTTCCGTACCACTCTGTGTAAACTCTAGACACTGCTGAGTGTGAAAATCCAAAGCGATCAGCTATTTCAGAAATACCCAAACCAGCCCATCTGGCACCAGCTACCATGTCCCCGGGATCGCATACGACCCCCCAATTCTGATGTTTGATGACATAAACATTAACTAAAACTCTTGACCTGTATCTGCATGATTGTATGCACTGCATTGCTCCCACAGGATTGGCTGCCTGGATAAGTGTGTGAATGAGCAGGGGTACAGGCGTTCCTATTAAAGTGGCCATGAGTGTATGCACTCTATTTGGACCTCACCTCGTTGACTTTTTTCTGGCCAGGTGAAGGCACTGGGCTGTGATCAGTGCTGTCAGCTTCACTATCACTGTTGCTGGCTTCACTGGTGGCGCTGGCACCACTAGCGCCGCTGGCGTGCCGGAGCTTCTTCTTCTCGTCCCGGCCTTGGTTCTGGTGCTTGTAGTGCAGTACGGCCTCGAAGTTCATTACAGCCCAGGCGTGCCAAGCCTGTGTGGGTTACAATCAATTTGTTCGCTCTCACTAATAAGTTTTACTACTTTCGACAAAATCTTACATTCACAGGATCTTCAAAAACATCTTGTGCTCCCTTCAAAAAACACTACACAGAGAAACGTGAACTGCCCCAGCATAACTATGGTGGGTACTTAATTACTTTTTTGACCATATTACATAACGTAATAAAATCTAAAGACATGAAAAATATGTTTTGGAGGTTCTGACATTGATGTCCATAATAACAGGAACTGTGTCAAAAGTAGCAGTCATAGAGGAGCTTGCTCTGATTCATTCTCTTACTTAAACAGAACAATCTGTTTCGCCAAATTTTCTACATTTGACCAAACACAAATGAAGGTTCATTTCATGTGGGATATAAAAAGAGCCAATACAAGTTGAGGAAATACTTAGCTAAACACTTATGGCGATTCAGAACATGGTTTCAAAACTGGTCACATTGTGGAAACTCTAACTTTAGCCCATGCTTTCCTGTGAAGTATGAAAGCTCACCTTGTACCAGTTGCGGTCATGCTCTGTGGAGTGACTGTAGTATTGGAGCACTTTCGGTATGGTGCTTTCGTTGATGCCCTGAAGACTCAGCTGCCATTCACCTAACTTTAAGAAACACCTGCACAGAGGGAAGAGATGAGCAATGAGTCAGAGAGTGGAAAAAGTTGGGCAATGGGAAGAGAAGCCTCTTGTGATCTTCCAACATTTGCATCACTTGTGAAAGATCACAAAATAAGGCAATTTATTTATCCAGCTGTGAACTGAAGTCCTTCAGGACGCGCATCTTTTATTTGATTCTTTCTTGGTTCTGCTGAATCTCTTACTTGCTAGAATAGTCCTTCTATACTCACAAGTCCCTACTGGCAACCAGACTAACGTCATCCCACCTCCATATACTCTAAGTTTCCAATTCAAAGGTCTAAAGCACAGATCCTCAGGAAATGGAGTCCCCTGTTATTCAAAAGCTCACATTTTGATTTGACGAAAATGTATTTTCCAACATGATAATCAACCAAAAACGAGCCATGTGGGAAAGAATAAGAATGATGCACTGGCAGACAGAAGGATACAGTGTAAAATGGGTTTGATTTGCCATCCTTGGATGTCATCATTGAAGTGACGGAGTGGAATTTACTGAACACTCCGGAGATGCTTTTTTCACTCACATGTGCAATGATTACTGTCTTCAAGCCAAACTCTATTCCATTTGTCCTTCCTTTGCCATAAATCCTGTACGTGCTGGGAGAGGCTCAAAGAACTCAGGAGTCAGACTAACTGTTTATGAGAGTGTGAGCCAGAGGTATGACCTGCCTGCTATTCTTACGAGCGGCTCTCGCTGTGAAAGGCAGAGCCAGCTAGAAGCCCACATCCACTAACACTGTGCTGTACTGTCTACTGTGCCAAACCACAGAGTTATGCAATTCCGTTTAGTCATATACGGATCATCACGCAAAGCTACCGCACTTTAAGCCTGAGTAAGAGAGGCTGTGAATGAGGGCCAATAACGCTCAGCAATAACAAATCTCGGCTAAGGCAATAGTGCAATGAGCAATTTCTACCGCCAGTATCTTTTTTCGATCTAATGCTTTTCAGGTCCTTGGGTGCAAATAAGCATTCTTTTATTCTGCCTATCAAGTAGACAGTGGACAAAAGGGCTCTCATTTAATACCACTTTCCAAATGGACATTGCAGCATAGCTCAGCAAAATTCCCCATGGTCCTTCATTTGCAAGGCAACCCATGCTGAATTTGGTTACCTTCTTATCTTGTTACCAGGATGAATGACTGGAGATAAAAACAGTGCAGACTGTCTAATGATCCAACTCAATTGTCACAGAACGCTTCTGATAATGTCCACGCCATGATTTGAATTGCTCATCAACTTACATTCACTGACCACTTCATTGGGACCACCTGTACACCTGCTCATTCATGCAATTATCCAATCAGTTGGCAGCAGCACAATGCGACAAATCATGCGGATGTCAGGTTCACATCAAACATCAGAAAGGGGGAAAACTGTGACCTCAGGGGCTTTGACCATAGCATGGTTGCTGTTGCCAGATGGTCTGGTTTAAGTATTTCAGAAACTGCTGAGCTAGGATTTTCATGCACACCAGCTTATAGTGTTTACGCAGAATGGTGCTTAAAAAAACAAACAAAAAACATCCAGTGAGCAACAGTTCTTTGGGTGGAAACCATGAGAGAGGTCAGAGGAGAATGGCCAGACAGCTGACAGGAAGACTACAGTGACTCAACTAAACTACTCTATACAAACAAGGAGAGCAGAAAAGCAACTCAAAATGCACAACACACTGAACAGCAGAAGCTCACCTTCAGTTCCCCTCCTGTCAGCCAAGAACAGTTCTATCAGTTTCCTTAATTAACTAATTTAACACTAGTACTATAGCTGCAATATACTATTTAATATCAAAATTTGAATAAATGCCCAAAAAATCATGACTTGTTTGATGTACTGCAATTATCATTTATTTCGTTTTTTTTTTTTTTTTTTTTTTTTTTAAATTTTATTACCTATATTCAAACAAGCAATATGCAAAGATTAATGTTAAGGTTTATTCATCAAATTTACTATTCAAACTTGTAGGTACTGATCGAGCTCCTGGATATATTCTCGCAAAAAATATTTCTTGTACAGTGTGAACCAATTTAAGGTTTCCAAATACTGAGAACAAGCTCGCAATATGCAGGGAATGTCATGTGAGGAAATTGCTACCCTTGTGCTCTCCGACTGGAGAGGATCGGTTAAGCAGGACATGTATCTCCAAACACCTGTCTACTGCGAATGCCTACGAGAGACGGCAGAAAATTCCAGAGAAGCCCATGCGGCAGGAACCAGGTGTGCACCATTCCCGCACAACCCATCATTGCCGAATCATTTTGGGGTGAAAGTATGCCAGAGCATCTGAAGCAGGAAAAGTGCAGAAGCTTATCAGACAGACGTTTAGCCCCAGTCAAATTCCACAAACGCTGCAAAGGCTCCAAGCTACAGTTACGACATGACTGAGAATTCCTGGCCACATTCCTGCAGCCTCTCTGCATGACCTTAATCATACTGTATGAGGGGACGTGGTTGGTGCTAATGTGACAAAAGGTGCTGTCAGCTGAAGAGCCGAACACTTCATTTAGAAGTAGGAATGAAAACAGCACAGTCTGTATGTGCTCTCTCGGAAAAACAGTGCAACTTAAAACATCGCTGTCGGATCCTTGAATCTGATTGGTCAGAAGGTGACGATTAATTAGCCATGACTACAGCTCTGACAAAAGTATTAAAGCACACGTTTATATCAATGAGCTTGTTCTAATACATTATTGTTTCTATAGTAACAACTGATTCACATAGTCTTGTATTGCAGACGCTCTGCATAATCTATAACTGAAAATAAACTTAGTAAATAACGTTATTTAAGAAAGAAAAAAACTTATAATTGTTGATATGGTGAGGTTTTCTGTCCAGAGACGTTAATTTAACATTTACTAAAGAAGCATCTGACTGTTTATAGCCTCTATAACGTAAATAACAACAAGAACTCATTTGTTTTGTGGTTGTTCCACAACATTAAACATAACTATAAAACTGATACAAGCATGATATGTTGTTCTTTAATAAATGAAAAATTTCAATCATTGGCAAATCACTGTGGTATGAGGAATAACACATTTGAAATGTTCTGTAATTGGAAAATATTCAACTTTAGGGTGGCAACAGTAACTTCACTTTGTGTCAGGCCACATCACACCACCCTGTTATTGATTATTTAACTATAACAGCACCATCTGACATGTTTTATTCCTCACTTAAAGCTGTCCATGGTCCATCTATTAGGGAATCCATACTCAGGATTGATTCTGGGTTTGGTTGGGGAAGTCATCATCGTAGGTTTGTTCTGACAGAATTCCTTGTGCAATTAGCCTTCCTTTTTAGTACGGATAATGGTACAGGCGAAGCCTTTCAGTCAAAAGTTGCTTGCTCTTAAACTAAAAAAATATATAGGTATTCACTTGCATTTGAGAGGCTTTCCATATATCAAGAAGGCACTTTGTCTCCTCTGTAGACCACAATATCCATTTCATTTAAGTCATTGTGAAACTTAAAACAGGAAGTAACAAGACCAATTCAACCAATCATGATAATTGACGCCAGGCCCTGTGAATGGATTGCTTTCACTCGCGGTGTTGTCCACACCCAAGTTCACTTGTAGCAAACTACAGATGACGGTGGACTAGAAATCAGTTCCTTGAAGTGCACTCAGGCCCAGCAAAGAAAAAGCACAATTATGAAAGCACCCTCAGTTTCAGGTAGAAAAGTACTATGGCACTCATTTGCAATGTCTGATTTCATTCCTTATTCATCATATAGCGCACTATTTTGGGTTACAGCCATTTTGTAGTGTTGTTTGAATTCTCACTGGACCAATTCTATTATTATTCAGTGTATATAATGGATGTCCACTACACTTCTACACTAAGTACTGCAATGCATCGCTCAAGCTGTACTGGTCAGATACCAGAGTGGTCACTGTTGCATACAAATATATAAATAAATGTTGTTTAATAACACCTTGTCCGAACAAGAGACAAAAAAACATGGCTCCATGCTAAGTATCATGTCTTTACAAGCATATTACATTGACGCGCACTCAGGTGCAGAGAACAGATTCATGCCTTCAGGGCCTGCACCCGTGGAAAAGTATGAAAGGAAGAAAGTCCTGCTGGAGCGTGTTAATAAAGGCTAAGTATAAGTTGTTAAAGTGCTAATACCTTAAGAACAGGGCATGAGGTGAGTGAGATGACAGCTACCTGATATTCCTAGGACAAGGCCATGAGTGGATACAAGTGCTAACAGCAAATCGCAACCCTGGAACTAAAGATGATTAGAGTAAAGTTGTTCCAGAATGTTCCAGAATAAAAAAAAAAAAAAAAAAGACAAAGAACATGTGAAAGCTTTGCTGTGATGGGAGGACACAGAACATTCTGTGCTGATTTAACGGAAAATATTTTTTAAAATTATTTTTGTACAATGCAATACGTACAGTTTAGACTTCTCCACTATTTTGCACTACTTTTGTTTCTCTGGTTCATTATTACTCTGCTCTAATTTTTGCCACAGTCTATAATAATACCAGAAACTTACGACCAAACATCAGTACACGTTAATTTCTAATGACCACTGGTGCTTATTATTTCCTATAAAACTGTCAGAAGGTTGCTGAGAGTTTGTTCTGTGACTGTTATATGTTATAATAATAATAAAAAAAGCCCCAGGGTTGGCAGATTTGACCAGAAGCTCTAATTAAATATATAAATCTACAGTAACCCCTTTGTCCTAGTCAGGGTTGTGGTAGATCTGAAGCCTATCTCGGGAAAACTGGGAGCAAGGCAGGAATATTACACCCTGAATGGGACGCTAGTCCATCGCAGGGTACCATACATATACACATTCACACGTATTCACTAGGGGCAATTTAGCGTTGCCAATCCACTTACCGGTGTGGTTTTGACAGATTGGAGGAAACCAGAAAACCCAGAAGGAACCCACACAGACATGGGAAGAACATGCTAAACTTTGCACAAACAGCAAACCGAGCTTGGTTTCGAGGGGACAGTGGAGCTGTGAGGAGGCAACACCACCTGTTGTTCCTCCATGCCTTCCACCAGGGATACAGTGCCCTCCACTAATATTGGCACCCTTGGTAAATATGAGCAAAGAAGGCTGTGAAAAATTGTCTTTATTGTTTAACCTTTTGATCTTTTGTTTCACCAAATACTCTGCTCTCATGGATATCAAACAATTGCAAACACAACACATGTTTATCAAAAAAAAAAAAAAACTGTGTTAAATATAGGTGTGCAACAATTATTGGCACCCTTTTAGTCAATACTTTGTGCTGCCTCCCTTTGCCAAGATAACAGCTCGGAGTCTTCTCCTATAATGCCTGATGAGGTTGGACAATACATGGCAAGAGATCTGAGACCATTCCTCCATACAGAATCTCTCCAGATCCTTCAAATTTCGAGGTCCATGCTGGTGGACTCTCCTCTTCAGTTCACCCCACAGGTTTTCTATGGGTTTCAAGTCAGGGGACTGGGATGGCCATGGCAGGACGTTGATCTTGTGGTCAGTAAACCATTTTTGTGTTGATTTTGATGTATGTTTTGGATCATTGTCCTGCTGGAAGATCCAACCATGACCCATTTTAAGCTTTCTGGCAGAGGCAGTCAGGTTTTCATTTAACATCTGTTGATATTTGATAGAGTCCATGATGCCATGTATCCTAACAAAATGTCCAGGTCCTCTGGCAGAAAAATGGCCCCAAAACATTAAAGAGCCACCACCATATTTAACCGTGGACATGAGGTAATTCTCCATATGGCTACCTCTCTGTGTGCACCGAAACCGCCTCTTGTGTTTATTGCCAAAAAGCTCTATTTTGGTTTCATCTGACCATAGAACGCGATCCCATTTGAAGTTCCAGTAGTGTCTGGAAAACTGGAGACACTTGAGTTTGTTTTTGGATGAGAGTAGAGGCTTTCTTCTTGAAACCCTTCCAAACAACTTGTGATGTAGGTGACTTCAGTAGTTTTGGAGATTTTCTGACCCCAAGACGCAACTAACTTCTGCAATTCTCCAGCTGTGATCCTTGGAGATTTTTTTGGCTGCTCGAACCACCCTCTTCACAGTGTGTTGAGACAATATAGACACGTAACCAATTCCAGTTTGATTCATAACATTTCTAGTTGACTTCTTAATTATTGTCCTGATGGTGGAAATGGGTATTTTCAATGCTTGTGCTATTTTCTTATGGTCACTTCCCATTTTGTGAAGCTCAACAACCTTTTGCCGCATATCACAGCTATAGTCTTTGGTCTAACCCACTGTTATGAATGACTAAGAGAATTTGGCCTGTTACCTCATATTTATACCCCTGTGAAACAGGAAGTCATAGTTGGACAATTTCCTGTTCCTAGTCACCCAGGTATACTAAAAATGTAAAATATCAATGGGAATATACTTCAAATATATTTTTCTCATATGAATTCACAGGGGTGCCAATAATTGTTGCACACCTATATTTAACAAAGATATATATTTTTTGCATAAACCTGTGTTGAGTTTGCAATTGTTTGATATCCATGAGAGAAGAGTACTTTTGTGAATTTTTTTTAACAAAAGATCAAAAGCTTAAACAATAAAGACAATTTTTCACAGCCTACTTTGCTCATATTGACCAAGAGTGCCAATATTAGTGGAGGGCACTGTATGTATTTTTGAAAAAAGAACAATGAAACTAGTGTGTGAGAACAACAGGGAGAGTGTAATAATGACATGTACAGTAAAGCTTTGTGTGTACATGGAAGCGTATGGATGCACTCTTTGTGTGTCTGTGTGGGAGAACACCGTTGCACTGTTAGGTGTGTGTGTGTGTGTGTGTGTGTGTGTATGTGTGTGTGTGTTTGTGTGTGGTGACCTGGCCATGAGCTTGTGAAGCTCCTGCTTTTGCTGCTGGTCCTCGGCTGCGATGGCGTGCTGAGCCTTCTGCTGCATGGCCTGCACAAAGTGCTGCATGTGCTGGAATGCGTCAATCTGCATTGAGAGTGGGAGAGAAAGAGAAATTCTAAACTTACTTAGAGACTTAAAAGTTAAAACGTGCAACTTGACATCTTGTGCAGAATCATTCTTGCACAACTAAGAGTATGTGTCTTGAGTAAAAAGCTTTAGTTTATTGTGCAGAGGCGCTGTACTGCATTCCTCAAAGACAACCTTGAAATCAATTTTTTTAATTTGCTTTGCCCCTGGCTGCCAAAATAAGGATTTTGGAACCTTTCATAAAGATATCAGCCCTGCCCAAATCCAAATATCTGATTTCCCATGATCCCTAATTCTTAGAGAACCAAGCACTAACCACAATGTAGTATGGGTAATATTAAAACGTGGTAAACTGTTATTCTGTAAAGTGTGGTGAAAATCATGCAGAAGGAATACAATGTATTCACAGTTCCAGAGGTGTTGTGGAACTAGATGTGTCTCTGAATTCATTTAAGTTTGTCTGGTTTTAGGAAAAAGTGAAAAAGCAGGGACCCCTATGACCACAGATATTCACACGCACACACACACAGTCTAACACTTACTTTTCCATTATTATCCATCGCCATCATGGTGGATGGACTTTCCAAGAACATTTAGGGAGAAAATGACATTTCTCTATCTCCTCTCTCATCATCAGTGAAAATGAAGTGTGAGGAGTGAAATGAAGTGAGAGAATTTGTTTATCAGCACCCTGAGAGTCACACAACTCTCACATCTGGCCTTAAGAGAAGAGACTCCTCACATTCAATCCAGTACCATTCCTCTGATGCTCAACAGCTAACTTTCGAAGCTGTCTCATTGCTGTTTTAAACACCACTAATGCATTACAAAGAAAGGGAACGTATGCACAAACAATCAGCTCAACACACACACACCGAAACGGACAGATGGCCTTATATTAAGCAGTGTGTATATGTTTGAGTTTTGGAATAACCCAGACAGACATGTTTGGAGCTCTGAAATTAGTTTGCCATGTTTTGGACAGTAGAAAGAAGTCAAGAAACGTTAAAAAAAAAAAAAAAAAGGAACAAAAATGTTATGTTTTGTCTTCAGTTTCATTAAGGTGTACGTACCTTGCGCGCACTCTTCCACATGTACTTCATATAAGCGTACGTCACGTGTGGGTGGGCTGTGGGCATAGGCTGGTCCAGCTGTTTGGACGGGTCAACACCGAGGAGCAAGACCAACGTCTTATGAGCCAGAGCCTGAACACAGAAAGATGAATTAACCAGCGATATCTGAATGCATTTAGGTAAAGCTAGCTTTCTTTTCTTAGCACATAAGTACTCTGATGAGCTTAACTTCCATTATATCAATATGCTGTATTCTACAGATTAGAGGTATTCAGCTACAATGAAACTGTTAAGATCCAGATGCATAAAAGTCCTCTGTTTACGAAGGTCAGGATAAGCAGCTAGCATGACTGAATGGTGGCAAAAGTTACCTTTTAATGCTTAACCATTAATGATTAGTTTATGGCTTTAAATAAGACAACATGAGGTAGTTATGTTTTGTTTCATAGCGATGCTTCATGTTACCACTTTTGACTAGCGCCAACATTCTTTAAACATTGTTTTTGTTGTCGAATTGTCTTTAAACGAACCCTGTCTGCAGCTTCCTAAGCAGAACATAGTGGGTAAAAAACAAACCTGTGAAAGCTGTCCCTTTTCTGACCTAATGCTTCTAACCCTGTAGTTAATCTCTGGTCCACTGAGCTGACCTTCAGCTAAGTAATTTATATAAATGCTAGCATGTGTTTTTGCAACAGAGGATCTGCTACAGAAGCCGCACAGGTTTAGAAAACTCGACCGTGTGCAGTTTAGTAAATATTACAGTATATTAATAAGAAGTGCAATCTCTCCAATAGTTCCTAACGTTCATTTATCAGTTAAACTAAATGCAAATCAGTAAGACTTCCTCTTGGTAAAGGACACGTGCAAGGTGACATGACTTTTTTTTTGGATTTATCAAAAGTCATGGTGCTTGGGTCCCAACAGAGAAACTGCGCTCGAAGAAACAGGTGTTCTACACATAAAATGCTCAACAAGCCAGCCACCACGATCCCCGACCTCACAGAAGGTAGCCCGTCCTGAGAAACACTGCCGTCATTCTTTCATGCCTCTTTCATCGCCCCCGTCCATCGCAATCATTCAGTGACTTGTCATCTTTGAGAGCACTTCCTCTTGTGATCAGCACTGCAGGCTGTGAGGTCACGACTTTTCCCGGTCATCCACGTCCGCCGGGGTACAACTTAAAACAGCGGCCTGAGTTTGAACCCACTGTAGATTTAGCGTAATCGTTTAGGATAACATTTATTCCCACTGGAGTACGACAGCATAAACATAAACACACGTTTGATGTAGACGCACGTTTGAAGTAGCTTTTTTTTTTTAATCAACCCTCACTTTTAAAAGGGAGTTCTGACTGTAGTCATTGGTAAAAGAAGCATGACGCAAGTTTTCTCATTAAATGTTCCTCGCTTCTTTCTTCCTGGAACTAACTGGGTCTGTTATAGCTGGTGGGGTCGTTTGACAACTGCAACTAAAGATAACTGCAGCAAAGAGTGTTGTGCAAAATTAACAGCGTATGTCACTAAACATTATTAAACCACAGTTTAATAATGCTTGTAATGCTAATACTGTATAAACAAGTCTTGCCAGTTTTATCAGTTTAATATCAGCCCAGAAACCCAGATTAAAAATACTAACCATACTAATGTTTAAAGCGCAAATCTGATCTACACATCTGTAGCATCAAGGCCATCTGAACCATATACAAAGAGCTCCAGAACTTTAACAACATCCACTATTCATATCCATATGCATTGCCACTTTACTTCTAGTCATCTTCCATTTTCTTTCCTTTTCTCATATTCACCCCACTGCACTACCACATCTCACTCTTAGTGCCCTTTCACGCTGAGCGCGACACGAAGCGAATCCCCGACGAACGGTGTTTTCACACCGAACGCGAAATGATTGATCGCCTTCGGTTAATTCACGCCTGCAAGATAGGTGGCGCTGACCGAGAATGCATGTTACGCCTGCACACTAGGTGGCGCAATCCACTATTCAGCTGATCGGCCTATCGTCTTTGACCACTGAGAAGAAGAATCACTTAGATGTTGGCGCATAGCACCACAAGGCATACAAACTGTTAAGAAGCACAGAAAAAGAAAGAAAATGGATTCGAAAATGGATTTCGCTGTTAAGTTCTCTGTTCTCAGACACCAATGATAACAAAAACTCAACATCCATTCTCTTCTCTCGTCCGGAATATTTCTCTTCAGTGTTTACACTGGTTTTTAAAACAGTTTTCTGTGCTATAGCGCCACCAGTCTCGCCCTTTTGTGCAACAGCAAGTGATCTAAAGCTCAAATCTAATTGGACGGCCCGTTTCATCGCTGAACGACGGGGGAAAAAACCGACACACTGGTCGAAAAAAAATCTTGCTTTGTCACGCCATGATTGATTGCGTCCAGTTTGAATAGCTCCATAGGGATCTGTTGTTTCACTTCAAGCGCGTCATCGCTTCGTACATCCGCGTCACTTAATCGCACTCAGTGTGAAAGGCCCTTTACACGGTATGCTTTTTAATATTAGATGTATTCATTATTATTTTGTTTCGTTTATAATGTTAAATTACTTTTAGTATACTTCTAACTCTCTCTGCTGCTGCAGTAGGTGAATGGGATGAATAAAGCTATCTATCTCTCTACCTTTCAAGACAGGTAAAAGAAAAGTGTCTGTGGCTAATTTGCTTAATCTCACAATGAAAATAAAACCAACATAAAATAAAATATATACAGTATTTACAAAACGAATAAATATAACATTAATATGATATAAAATATCCATGCACACCGTCATCAGTTTCATTTTCTTCCGATAAATATGGCTTTGTTAAAAAATATACATTTTGATGCGCTTAGAAAAAATGTAGTTACATTAAGGGTCAGATTTATCATATATTTTCCATGTGTGATTAAGCTAATGAACCACAACGACATTTCTCCACAGCAAATAGCATGCTCACTATTACCAGAGTAAGCCTGGAAAAAAAGGAGAAAACCAAATGGATGCTCTCTCACCAGACGTCCACTCTTTCCACACAGGCTGGCATACTTCAGCCACGTCCTCATGTCCTCGTGGGGATTGATGACTAGAGAACGGACCATCAGGATCCTTTGCCAGTCCTCCACTATTCGCTGGCAGCCCTGCACACAACACACAGTATTCTTTCCTTATTGGAAATATTACAGTATTTCACTGCATTCTGAAGGATGTTGGTGAAAGTTGGTGCAATATAGCTATCGCACAGTCTTCTGAGCTCAGATTCATTTCCAAGTAAGGCCCTGTGAGGAGCTTACACGTGTCCATAGTCTCAACCATCCATAGTTTCAAGTGAAGCGAGACACTTCAATTTTAAAGGTGCCATTCTCAATGGTGTTGGCCGACCTAAGATATTTGCTCTTCATAATGTTTTTTATTCATACATGCTGGCTAAAGTGCAGCAGTGGAGATAGTATTCACGCATCCCAGGTTGTAATTCAAGTGCCATGTCTCTACCAGAGCAAAGCCCTACAGATACAGGCTTTATTTGCCAGTAAATCACTTCCATGAATGTTCCATCGGCCCTCTGCCAACACATTCTGCATGGTCTGAATTGATCTCACCAGGACATCTCTCTTTACCTAAAATGTTGAGGGTTGATGTTGAAAGCTTTGAGGTTAAACTGCAAAGCTATTTCATATCGGATCCATTGGACACATATATGTGAATTTGTATGCATTCAAAATTACTTTAGGATTGGAGCATGTTTTGTATGCCTTATAGCTAGAATTTAGGTTGTAAATACCGTAGCTGGTGTTACCTACAAGCGAAGAAACCATAACTGCCTGCATGATCACCTTAAACATGCAACAGACAAACATTTCATCACAAATCCTTAGTTCTCCAGCAGTGGCATGTCTCTACAAGTTAACAGTGTGTTAAGTGAAAGTTCAGTTAAAAAAACAAAACAAAACAAAAACAAACACCACCTCACACCGGGGGGGGGGAGGGATACAGGACCTTACAGGTATATACAGATACTACAACACCCAGAATATACGCTATAGATGAACATAAAAATGGAAAACAGATGGCTAAAATGCCCTATCGTGTTTTTCCAAGTTGGATCATCTTCTTTGAAAAACCAACCCATTATTAAGTTTTAAACCACATCGCCATTCAATTCTCAACTGTGATTGGTAAGAAGGTAAGAAGCAGATTGGAAAGCAGTGTGCGCTCATTCCATCAAAAATATGGACTTTGCAATTTTCCAGTTTCTGTCTAACATGACAAGCTGAGTTTTTGCATTATTACTTTCGAGAGAGAGAGAGAGAGAGAGAGAGAGAGAGAGAGAGAGAGAGAGAGAGAGAGAGGCTGGAGAAAGAACTGTTGATATATGGTATAATGTAAGTGACAACAGGAACTAAATTTTCTCGTGGATGTCTCATAAATGTAACTGTAATCTATTAAAAGGTAAGACTTTGAAATGAAATGGCGTGAAGTGGAATTTCATATCACACCACCACCGTGCTTATTTTTCTACAACTTAGTAACTTGTTTAATTTCATTTTGGAACATCTGGCAGACTTTCCCTCTAAAATGACCGTGTCTCCCTGAACCAGACAAAATGCAGACGATCATAGGTGACCCAGTGTAATCAGGTTACCTGCAATCTTTCCCACCATGTGTCCCTGATGATGTCTCTCCTCTCTGGAACCAGTTTATACTGGATCACCTCCTCTAGTTCTGACAGCATCTGGCATGACACCATGGCCTAAGAGTATGAGACAGGACAAGACCGTGAAGGACATGGTAAAAGATAATAACTGCATAATTGCGACAGATTCCGATTTTATTAAACATGCTTAACCATTTAAATGTTCGTTCCTGAAATGCCATTAAGGAATTTGTGGCTAGATGCTAATATGTGGCCCTGCTAGACATTAAGAGTTCTGTGCACTCTAGATCGTGCACTGCGATTGGGTTTCCATGACTGGAAAAGATGCAACCCATTAATCTAAACAAAAATAAATAGATAGATAGATAAATAAATAAATAAATCACCAAATCAATGTCATTATGGCCCACCACAGCAGACGATCATACACAGAACACTGATTTATCGGTGAAATGGTTTTCCAAAAGACAAACAGGTTCAACAAAAAATTCAGACTTTGTGTTTTGGATAGATCAAATCCCAAAATTGCAGACAGTTTGACTTACTCCCATCTGAGCAACGGTGTGTATATACAAATAAACATGCCTAACTCATCAAGCCCCACATCTGTATAAGATAAACACCTATGACGTCCTTCCACCCGTGGAAATTTATGGCCATTGTTATGTAAACCACATTAGACTTATGTTTGGGGGGAAAAATAGATTTCAATTGCTGGCATGCAAGAAAACGTGGATGGTATAAACACACAGAGTACTAACAGGCACAGATTTGGTTTGATCTCAAGGATGTTACCTAAGACTGCACCTTCAATTTTGAGGGGAAAAAAAAAAAGAACAAAGCAAATCATTCCCACTGCCCATCACTGGTGCTAGCCAATGCTGCTACTCTTCTGGAGCTCATGTGCAGTGTTAAATGAGGTCAGGATCTTCATAAGAGGCCTGTTAATGCAATGAAGCCTCACCCCGTATGCTCTGCTGTAGCTCTCTCCAGCCATGGCAGTCAACTCAGCGTCCAGCAGGTCTCTGGCCTTGTCGATGCACTGAAACACACACATTAGTGCATACATATTCATTTTGGGCAGTGGTAGCTCAGTGGTTAAGACGGTGGACTACTGATCGGAAGGTCATGAGTTCAAACCCCAGCACTGCCAAGCTGCCACTGTTGGGCCCCTGAGCAAGGCCCTTAACCCTCAACTGCTCAGATGTATAAATGAGATAAATGTAAGTCGCTCTGGATAAGGGCATCTGCCAAATGCCGTAAATGTAAATGTTCTGGGTTTGGCATTTGGACTCAATTAATGAAGCGCAGGTTTGAGGCTAATAATTCAACATCCATTCTCAGTTTGCCGACGTCTCGTCTCAACACTCAAAGCTGGTCCACTTACTTTCTCCCCGCAAGGTCCTACATAAAGCTGCACAGACAGATAGATAGATACGACGCGTCCATTATGGCTATTTCCCAATTTCACCTAAATCAGCTTAACAACTCATTAGTTAGGCAAATGCTCTCAAAACCTGCCAATTCTAGCACCTGTTGCAGTGTGGGTAGATTCAAAGCTGTTAACACTTCACCTTGATGTGGCACATGCAGCCAGACGTCTCTAGAAGAAATGCCTATAATAAAAACACCAAACGTTCCAGTCATTATCAAACTAAATAATAAAAATTTTTTTACTGGATGCCAGACAGGTTACCAGCAAAAGCAGCAAACTGAGAATGGGCACGCCCAAGTGTAGTGGCTACGGAAAAGTCCGTAGCCACTACAAGGTTTACAGGCGTCTGGTCAACACCTGCATTTCCCATGCGGTAATTAACCCATCTGGAGAAACTGACGGGAATGAGTGAGGGAAACACCAAATAAAAGGAGAGCACGAGATAAAGAAAGAGGTTTTTTTCAAGCTTAGGGTGTGAGCTGCCATTTTGGCATCCTGACCAGCAATTATGGCTCAGCCTGATTAAATGTCAGAGAACAGAACACACACGGTGTGTGTATACGTCTGTGTGCGTGAGTAAGAAAGAGAACAGAGCTTACTGTATGAGCTTATCTAAAGCCCAAGATGGATGTTGCAGATCAGCCATTTATTGAATGGCCATTTATTTGGGTTATTGGGGTTTATTTGGCTTCCTTTGAATAGACGATTAAGTCAGAAGGACAGAAACAGTTATCTATAATACTTCCACCACACTGAACAAGCTATAAGGTGATGAGATCAGAGCTGTGATAAAACCTCTTTGGTTCTTGACGCACAACATGGCCACTCAAAACTGTGAGTGTAATACAGTTGAAGGCAGAAGTTTGCCTTACTACAATGCCATTAACCAGAAAAGTAGATATACATTACTCATATTTAAGAAATGCACTACTGAATTTAATATTAAAAAATATTTAAAATATTAAACAGAATCATCTGACTGAAGCTTTTGCACCACACCTAGTTAGAGAAAGTTTATTTTTCTACTAAGTCATGCCTTAATTTTGCTGCTCAAGGTTATTATTTTTTCCTCTTAAATCCACGGAGGATTACCGGCTATCAGACAAAGCCGTTTTGAGACCCATTAAATACTCCAGTATGATCACATCTGGATCCAGTTTGGGTTTTTGACAGGAATAGGTCCATCTGTGGACGGCTGTCTTTCTTTTCAGCTGAAAAATGGAGAGAGCTGAGGTCTGTCTTTGATTAGGGTGAGGACATATAAAGCGAGCAGACAGGATCATGGTTGCAGGATGAACTTTGGGATGCCTCCTGTGACAGGAATGCTGCTGATCGTGATGTTGAACACCTGTGGGGATGGAGGCTTGTCTTCTTTTCTCCAAGAGAATTCAATTCATAGCAAACACACATTCATTCATTCCAATTACTTTCTCTCTGTATAGAACAATTTTGTGCACTTTGTTAACACTGTTGCTGGATGTTATGTCTTTTCTAGCATGTCGATGAGGACAGTCATTATGTGCCCAACAAGTAATTGGAGTAAATAAATAAAATGTGAACTCAGTGACTTTGACCGTGGCATTGTTGCTGGTGCCAGACAAAGATTTCCCTATTTTTTTTCTTAACTGTCCAGTTTAGAGCCTGTGACAACTGTAGCCTTTGATTCTTGTTCTTGGCTGAGTGGAACCCGGTGTGGTCTTCAGCTGTTGTAGCACATTCACCTCAAGGCTCAGTGTGTTGCGCATTCTGAGATGCTTTTCTGCACACCATGGTTGTAACGAGTGGTTATTTAAGTTAACATAGCCATCCTGTCAGCTCAAACCAGTCTGGCGATTCTTCTATGATTTCTCCCACCAACAAAGTGATTCTGCCCGCAGAACTGCCGCTCACTGTATGTTTTTTTGTTTTACACACCATTCTATGTAAACTCTACAGACTGTTGAATGTGAAAATCGTCAGTTTCTGAAATACTCAACCAGCCCCTCTGGCCCCAACAACCATGCCAAGGTCAAAGTCACTGAGATCATATTTTAACAGAATCTGATGCACATTAACTAAAACTTTTGACCTGTATCTCCATGGTTTTATGCATTCCACTGATCCCACATGATTATACGTATGAATGATTATATGTATGAACTGTCACTCACTTGTTGCGCTAATGAGAAGAGGTCCTGGTGCAAAGCAAGCACTGCCCTGTAAAAGGCACCATCATGGGTGTCTCTAGGGATCATACAGGTGTACTCTTCCATACTGTCCCAGTGCCCTTTAATACACACAAACAGACATGTAATCCTATATATGTATCCTACAATTTTAACTGTTCATACATAAACACTTGTAAATTTATTTACACTACCTGCTGCAAATCTTTTCTACCCTACACCACTCACTGGATGCATAGTTCAGTTTTGGTAAGCAGCTGTTACTTTTTTAATTGTAGGATAAGTAAATTTAAAAATGTAAATTTTATTTTGAACAATACTGGCCTATTTCACAAGCTGTCTAAAATATACTCCTCTAGTTTTCCTTCCCAAAGTGAGTGATACTATCATCTGTCAAGGATTAACGCAGATTAGGCATTAGTCGTAGCTGATATCTGATTACATTGCCCAGTCCTGAATGGAATATGAATAAACGCTTATTACAACAGGATGTTCACAAAATCTAAGTGGGGAGCATGAGTAGACCTCATAAACTGTTTTGGAATAACAAAAATGAAGTGTGCATGTTTCTTTACCCAGGCCCCAGGCTGCAGCGGCTGCCATGCGTGCCATCTTGGCCTGTGTCTCCTCACTAACCAGAGTCCATTCCTCACAACACTGCTGGTGTAGCTGACCCCTGAGAGAGAGAGAGAGAGAGAGAGAGAGAGACACCATTAGGTAAGGCACTATTATCTAGTCTGCAATCCAATAATGAGGGGCTAATATGGATTACAGAAAGTAATCTGACAATTTTCCTTCTTTTTCATTTGTATTGCGAATGCGCAATATGATGAGTAATATTCCAAATTCTGAATGAATAGACTTGAATACTTCATCCACCACTGAGCCACATTTGACCTGCTGCTTGACGAAAAATCAACCAAAGACACAGGACAGACAGGGAAGGTCAAGCATTCATCTATGTCTTAGCAACAGTCTTTCACCATAAAATCAAGGACTTTCATTGACTTGTGCTAATACGGCTGTGACAGACCAGGAAGCACCATGACATCATGTCACAACCAGGAGGCATGAAGCTGTGAAACAAATAGGCCCTCTGAGGCCTGAGCTTGATTTGGGCTTTTCCAGAGTTCCGTCTGAAGGATTTTTAAAAGTCATGGAAGGCTGTGTTTGTCATGGTGGGGGGAGGGGGGGGGTTGTACAAAAAAAGGGTCACTGCACAGAGCGGGCCCCAAGATTAGCAACGTGTGGGTCGGTACTCAGACGGCTTTTAGGGGTGAGGGTGAATTAAATGCTTTCCCAGCTGACTGGAGGACTTTTTATATGAGCTATAACAACATTAGGAGCTTATGCTAAATGTCTGTCTGTCTAACACACACACAGACAGACACACACACATATACAGGGAGAACAGAAAGAGGAGCTAGGTTAGCATCTTGTGAAACAAAATCACTCATGAGAATGAAATCTTGCTGCAATAATGTAATAAGTTGTCCTTTTGCCTCTGCGACCAAATGTAAAAAAAATGTGTAAAGTGAAAAAAGGACACTTATGGACTTAATAATCCCTAGCAATGCAGACCTCTACGCTTAGAATATGGATTATATTTATGGCCACCTTGTAATGTGTGTTATTTTTGAATTAATGTGGTTTAGGATTACAGCCTCCAAGAAGAAACAGCTGTACTATATTTTTAAGCCATACATGAAATATACAGCCGTAATGTTTCTCCACCACCTGAAAAAACGATGCTTGTGGTGATTAATTTTCTATAACAGCAGCCAATAAGACCAAGGTAGAACATTCTGAGCATAATTCTAAAAAAATATTTTGGGCACAAAAACAAGACTTATCAAAGAACACCATGCCCATGGTGAAACATGGTGGTGGCAGCATCATGCTATGGGGTTGCTTCTCTTCAGCTGGAATCATGAATAGCTCCAAATACTAATCTATTTTTGAACAAGATCTGCAGGGCTCCGTTTGAGAGCTGAAGAAAAAAATACTTTCCAGCATGATAATAATGACGCAAAGCAAAAATCCAACTTAACAAAGACTTCAGAAGAAGAAGATCAAAAAGATATTTTGGAATGGCCCAGTCAGAGCCCAGATATAATCCTATCGAAAACATATGGAATGACATGAAAGGGGCTGTGCATGGGAGATCCTTTCACAATTAGATAGATCTGGAGAATTTTTGCAAGGAAGAGTGGAATAAAATTGCCAAATCACAATGCACCAAGTTGGTAGACTTACCCAAAAACACTGAATTCTGTACTACAAGCAAAAGGTATTAGTATTAAGCAACCAGATTATTGGGTTTTTTTTGTTTTTTTTTTACCCCCTAAATGTTTCTATTTGCTTTTCACTTGAATTTTGTTGACTGCTATATCACATTAAATATGTAAAAAGAGCTGACATGATTTATCTTTTTTTTTTTTTTTCATCCCAAAACCTACCATTTTAACAGGGGTGTGTAGAATTTTTTATCCACTGTATAGTGTAAATGATAACGGGAGCGACCTTGTTTCAGGGATTATCCACAATATTAAACGTAACTATAAACAGATAAAAAGTACATCTTCCTCTTTAATAAATTAAAAATATAAATGTTGGCAAATGTTTGTGGTATAAGAGAAATTAAAAAAACTTGTTATTGGAAATGCTGTTATTGGAAAATGGTCAACTATGAGGTGGAAACTCTGATCATGTCATTGATTATTTTCTTATAACAGCATGCCCTGTTGTGTTTTATTCCTTACTTAAGAAGCTGGACATTATTTACAAATTAGACTCATCATTTCCTCAGGTATTTGGTCTGTGATGTGTACTTGTTCTATAAGCCTCATACTTATCTGTACTCATTCAACACGAAACCCCGAGGCAGATTTCCGAAAAATGATTCCACAGCCACTGCGCAAAAGAAAAGCGCGTCCAAGCTTATGACTCCACCGTACACAGTGTCCTGCTACCCCTCCCAGCAAATGTGCACTGTTCCTGTTGAAGGAAATGCTCTGCATTTTCCTTTCTTCTTGCCCAGTGGCTCTGTCAGATTCCATCAGCAATATTAGGGACTCGGTAAGCACAGACAAAGTGTGTCCAGTCAAAACTCGGGTTCACACCCTTCTCCTGGGAATATTAGATTCACGTTTCTATTTATTTGATGCCATTTCTAATGATGGCAATCAAACATGTTTTGACCAAATGCAAACGAAGGGGAACTATGAAAGACTTTTTGAACAAGAAGGATTTAAGGGGGAAAAGCGTTGTAATATTTCCCAAAATGTACTTTTCAAACCAAGAAACTCGTGAGAAAATGTGTAAACTGCTTTCTAAACGTGTGAACTGACTTTTCATCAAAATTGAAAATCAATGGAAAAAGATTGTGCCTGTAAAGGACTTTGGACTCACCACTCTCCCAGTGCCTCTAAACAGCGCATGCGGCCCAGAATTAGCTCCGGGTCCCCTTTATTCATGTCGATCTTCTTATCGTAGGCCACCAGAGCATCTTCCCACTCATGTAGTTTCTCATACCAGGTGGCCTGAATCTCCTATAAAAGGGCAAAAATGCAAGAGGTACATAGAAAAAGTACTAAATTTCCAACACTACTTCTATAGTTCACCAATTTATTAAAAGAAATAAAAAAGCATTCAGTGAATAAATGAAGTAATTTATTTAAGAATAATCCTTTCTTTTTTTTTTTACCAGATTTTAAGAAGAAACAATTTTAATTACATAGCATAATGAAAAATTATGAATGAATAGCCTGTGAATGGGACTTTTTGAACTTTTTTTATGCAGGTCATATAAAGATTACATAGTGGTCCTGTCTCATTTTGAGCCCTCTACAGCAGCTTAACACAGCAGATGCGTCAATGTGTAAATCAACCTAAAGCCTGATGGACTCCTGTTATTTTCTCAAAGGAGAGCAGATGAACTCTCACTGGGAGGTCTTCAGTTTGAACACATCAAGCCTGCCATTTTGGTTTTGTGATGGTGTCAATAGGGCAATCCAGACAAAATAAACACACACAGATACAAAAAAAAAAAGGCATTCTGTTTTTTTGGTGAGCTGTTTTATGATTTAGGAAAAAGAATCAATGTTAAAGAGAACTTTTTTTTTTAAATTATGGCAAGTAATACTAAGTAACAGACCACATTTCTGATAAAAATGTCATGGCTGTCTGGGATTTTACTAGAAGATAAAGGAGAACTGTAGTGAGATTTCCTTAAAAAAAAACTACATCCAGCCAATTTCCTTAAAAAAAAAACTACATGAGAATTTATCCAGCTTTAAACGCAAATTATGATTTGTGTTTTTATATATACATAGTTTTAGACACATGCTGTAGAGCAAAGTCGCCTTCAAAATAATGAAATTAAATGTTTCTACTTTTAAAAAACAATACCGTAAAGAGCAGTAAACAGTAGTAAATGAAACAAAGTCAATATTTGGTGTGACAAAAGAATAAAAATAAAAATAGTAGTCTCCGGTACAATTTGTGGAGTTTTATAAGGAAATGAGCTGGTAAGTTTTATTGAGCATCTTGCAGAACCAGCCACAGTTCTTCTGGAGACTTTGACTTTCGCACTCGCTTCTTATTTTTGCAGCAAAACCCAGCAGCCTTCATTGTGTTTTTTGTCTGAAAAGTGTCTCCTACGTAATATGCTGCTTTCTTTAATGACATACAAACATTTTTCTGTAACATTTAATTTTGTGCTAGAAAACTAATGTTTGGGAATCTAAAATGTTTTTTGTACTGACTTGATAATGTAGAAGTCATAAAATAAAAAATAAAAGTTTGTACAAAAAAAAAATAAGCTGCCGAAAGTACTGTGTGTGTATATATATATATATATATATATATATATATATATATATATATATATATATATATATATATATATATATATATATATATATATATATATATATATATATAAACTAAAAAAATTCATTATCTTTGAAGGCATATACTCATGTGTGCCACTGAGTGTAAAAGAAAGGTTCTTTTTTTCAAAGTACTTAATTCAGCACACTAGGGTTGCACAAGGTATCAATGTTCAAAACATGTAAATGGTCCGATGGTCTGATTCTATAACATTCGATAATCACTGTAACATTTTTGTACATATTTGTGTCTAACTTATGGCACTAATGCTCAGACAACAACTTGTGTCCAGAGTCCTGATTGGTCAGACAGCTATGCAGTTCTAAGCCGTCACTTCAGAGCAAACTAAATTAAACGATTTGAATTATTTGGTTATATTTGTTTAATTTAACTCAAAGTGCTTCGAACTCATAATTAGGAGGATGTTGTCATTTAATACAACTATCTAAATTAAGGGTGTTCAGTGCCTTATTAAAAGTATCTTAGCCAAAGTATCACAACACTTTACCTGGTATTGGTATCGAAGTAAAACTTATCATATCATGACCCCATAAAACAACCTACATGTCAGTCTATACAATGTCAGCACTTTTAACTATAATATTGCATTCTCAGACTCTCAGGAAACCAGCCTGATGTGAAATGCTAGTTTCATGTAACTTGCTTCAGTCTGAATATTGTAAAGAAAACACCAGGAGAAAAGTAAACATTTGGCGTGATGGGGTCTCCAGCTAACCGTTCATCATGCACCGCCCCATGAAAATGTCCACTGGTATATTTTACAGAAAGTCACATTTGAGGCACTTAGATCAAAGTCTAGCTTAGCTGTCACATTCTCCAAGCCAATCCCATTTTCCTCCATTCCTGCTCTTTACCAGACTCTAGTCTGTTATCTATAAGAAAAATAACAAAGATGGACTGTGCTGTCAAGAACTAATGAGAAAAAGAGACTCTTTGTAAAAAAAATATATATATATAATAAAAAATAAAAAATAAAAAATGAAACCAATATTATTAAAACAGGTTCTGCCGAATCTATACACTGAATAAAGAAAACTATGAAGATCAAATACTCTCTGATAATTCTTGTTTTACACTATTGTCTTCTGATGTCCTTACACATGCCACATTCTATACCAATTTAATCATGGTTCCTGTGCCTCAAAGAGTGCAAAGTCTGTCTTGCAATCAGCTGTTTGGACCAGTTCTTACTTTGTTACCGTCACATAAGACACACAAAGCAGTGTGCAGAGCCACATAATTTTACCTTGGAACAATTAAGTACAATCAAGTCTAACAAAAAGAGCCTGTCCACTGGGTTATGCAACAGATGTGGAAAAGCATCTGCAGTCTTCCAAGGAACATCCTTGTTTATGGATGTAATTTCTTATCTGGACTGTGGCCCTATGGTCAGCATGAGATAATTAAGACAGGATTTAGGTTTGAGTGTTCTGGCTCCAGGGTTAAAGCTGAAGAATCACGTGAAGGAATTAAATTAATCCTTGTAATTATCTACTTCTGCTCACAGTAGCAATACTGATTACGACTATAGCCAATTTAATCAGACTTGGGTTGAAACAGTTTGCACAACTGTTTGTGCACTTCTGATATAAACACATGATGAATATTGGCTTAAAACATAAACTGGCTTCACTAGGCTTGGACTTGGGAGAATATATTTCAGTGTTTGTATACATTTTGGTGTACAATTTTCGCTCTCAGTTACTGAGGAAAGCCACTGATTAGACCAAGGCTGTTTCTCAATATGCGTTCGTATGCGATCTTGCATCCTAGTGAATTCGTTCTATGTCATCGTCCACCGCCGAAGTTCAATTCCAATACTCAAGAACGCAAGTACCGGGGGATGCATGAAACTACCCGGATGTGTTCTTGATATCGAGGAGGCATCGGATGCAGAAGTATTTTAATTGAACTACCCTAGCTTCCATCCTGACGCAACGCTTAGTTTTTATTTAACGTGAGGTCGCAGTTGCAAACAGAGACCGTACTACATTAAAACATGCTTAATTAACTTTTGGTTGATCAGTAAATCTATTAACCAGCTGAAACATATTACTTAAGGAGCACAGAAGACATGAGGACCCTGTCCCACTACTAGAAATGTGCCGGGACGGTCCATCGCGCAACAGGACGCTCACTGCACATCTCAGTTCTCGCAAAGGTGCGTTCTGTGTCCTCATGTCCTTCCGAGTTCGTTCTTTCAAGGTAGCCTGGCAAGGCCGGTCTTCACGAGAAAGCAAGTCCGCTCTTTGCGTTCTTAGAATTGAGAAACAGCCCAAGTGTTGCTAAAATAAGGGAATGAGACTGGTGGATAATGTATGGGTGTAAAAAAAGAGGAAAAAACTGCTCACCAGTTCACCAAAATGTTTCATAGCATACTCCAAGACCCCTGATGCGGCCTCTGGCTGCTGCAGCTTGTTGTTGATGCTGTGAAAAAGACAGAGAGAAGTACTTTAGCACAGGGTAACTCAAGTCTGGGAACATGCTCAAAAAGTCTCTGAGGAGCTGCTTCGTGTGATGGATGGTAGCTGAGGTCACCCATACACAACAATCAAAACACATGGTATGGTAGGTATGAGTTCCAGACATCGCTTCTAACGTGTGAGTGATGGCGTCAGATGCTAACATTGGAGGCAAAAAAAAAAAAAAAAGGATACCGTAGAATGAAGAATTATTTCAGGGAACTCCAGGCCAGTAGATACCGGAAACTGTGGCCATGCATGCATTACAGTAGTACTGAGTGGGAGTGACTGACTGATTATACCAATATGGAGAATTCAAATGTTATTAATAACTTGCACAAGCACAAAACTGGGACAGACACTCAGAAATGTTGTTAAACAGCTTAAATACCAATGCACAGTGCTCTTTTAAAGATGACTGGCCATCTATCTTTGTAAATGGACTTCTTCACACTAAGCCATGTTTCCATTTGTCACTTGTCAAGTTGGACACAACGTCAATGTTTTGAAATTCTCTCCTGGAACTAATAATTTTCTCTTCAGTCTTCCTGTACAAGATATGAGAATGTGAAAATAGTGCCTGCCAGGTTTATTGAATAAAGGAACCATCGTCTATTTTTCTGTCATGTCTGTGATCCTTCTAATGCCTATTTGAAGTCTCTCCATCTGGAACTACTCATGTGTAATGTAAGTCTGCACTTTTCCTCAATTGCAAACGCCGTACTTGCCAGTACTTCTGTAAAATTGTAGCATTTAACGTATCTGAAGGTTATATCAGAACACAGGCAGTGGTTGCACAGTGTGAGTTCAAACATTTGGACTGCCCGAAAACTTGGGAAAGACCCCTAAACTTCAACTGCTCGGCTCTGTGCTTGGAAAAGGATTTTGCTTCAACTGTAAGTCACGTTGGACATAAGTGTCCTCCAAATTAGTCAATTTAAAATGTACATGAACAAGAGGTGAGACATTTGACAGCAGTAGGCAAATTACGAAAATGGAAAAGCCTCATGTGACATGGAGAGGCCAAGACTATTAAGAGGTTTCTAGGGTTAGTAGAAGTAAAATACATTTATTATTATTTGATTGGCAAATATGTCGCAAGAAAATTCTCACCATATCAACAATTACGCGCTTTTAAAATTGTGTTTATGTGGAGCATCTTACAAGTCTGCCATACTTGTAATACAAATTAATAGAAATTTAAGAGCGTCACTGAATAATAATTAATAACATTGCGCTTACAATTCTAAAAAAGTCAACTGTCTCAACTGTCAGTAGATAAAGCGGCGGTCACACTGGACTGTCAGCATTCAAAATTTCCACTGACTTCTATTCATACGCATGCGAATGCTGGAGACCAGAAACGCAAGCTTCGTGTGAAGAGGTTTCACATTTTGATGCGTTCCAAAGTCTTAGTGAACTCTGACCTGCGGATCTGTATCACGTGAAGATCGACACGTCATGGCGTGACTGCTTCAGAACAATTATAGCGGTGCCGCACCGTCCCATTTTATACAACTTAGCATTAAAATAATATAAAATCAACATCCAAAGAGAAGTTGCCTGGATTGTGGTGTCGCTGCATACAGGATGGTATATTTTAACAATAGGCGTGTGATGTCATATCTGGTTGCCGCCCATATTCACAGCGGTGTCCAAAGAAATTTTGCATCCTGAAAGTCTAGTGTGACTGTCACTTAAACAATCGCCTGGTCTTTTTCCAATTTTCAGCTGTCAGGGTTCGGTGAAGCTGTGCCCACTGAACCTGATACGGTCTCCTACCACTGGAGCTCCTCATGGCTCAATGTGTTTTCTACTTCGTGATGCATTTCTCCTTAACACATTTGCAAAGAGCAGTTATTTTAGTTACCATAGACTTCCTGTCAGCTCAAACCAGTCTAGCCATTCTCCTCTGATGTCCATCATGAAGAAGGCATTTCTGCCATTTGATGTATTCGTTTTTCACACCATTTGTTGTAAACTCTAGACACAGTTATGTGTGAAAATCCCAGGAGATCAGCAGTTTTTGAAATAATCAAACAAGCCTGTCTGGCAACAACAGCTATGCCGCGGTCAAAGTAACTGAGATCACATTATTTACCCCAGTCTGATGTTTAATGTGAACATTTAACTGAAGCTCTTGACATGCATCTGCATGATTTTTTGCACTGCCCTGCTGCCAAATGACTGGCTGATTGGATAATTGCATGAATGTGCAGGTATATTAGAATACATTAGTGTTAGAAAAGCGTTCATCACAATCTACTTCAGTAAAAAAGTAAAAATAGAGACTCAATGAAGTAAGAACAGACCAACTCTTGGTCAGAAATTCTGTGAGATTTATGATAAATCAAGTCCAGCCAGGCACTGCTGCTTTAAAAGTCCTAAACAAAGAGCTAGTGTGCTGCTTCAGCAAATATTCCATCTCCAGTGACATAGGCCCTCTGCGTTTAGAAAGGATTCAGTTACTGTTTCTTGCACATTCCTGCCATAAAACCTAACTACGACATGCCAATGAGGTGCACATGGCTGGTGCAATGATCTATGTAGTAAACCGGCATGGGATATTGCATCTCTCATTCTTGGAACACAGCAAATGGTGCCTCCTTCCTGCTTTTGACCTCAGGGCAACACCAGTGACGTGCTTCCAGTGAACCATCTCTGCTGCATCTCTGCTCATACAGATAGACATGCAACTTTGAAGGGGCAAGTCAATATATTGAGAGGTAAAATAACTGGACATGAGAAGAAGTAATTAGCACAATTAGGAAAAAGGACTGTTTTCTTTGCCTGTTTGCATTTGTGTAAACTCTGTATGCATTTTCTTGTTTAACAGTCTCTACATTCTTTTGAACATAATTCAAACATTGTTTATTTGCTGAAAATTTGGTGGAGACTGTTAATTATTTCAATTGGTGAACCAATATTTGTGTTCTAACTGCTGTATGTCTTTGTCATACAAGAAAATACAGTACTGTGCAGAAGTTTGAGACACCCTATTTTTTTTTAGTACAAACTCTGTTATAGATTTTTTTTTTTTATTGTATGACTTCTACATTAACAATATTTTTACATTTCCATTAGCACAGCTGTTCTTAAAGCTCCACTAAGTGCAAAAAAATAATTGGTATCAGGCAAAACCTTAGGCGACACAGAACCTTTTTGTATTGTACTTTTTTTAGTCTTTTTTACAAAGGGGTTGTTTTTTGTTTGTTTTTTTGCCAATTTTCCATAGCCATTTTGGACCAATAACAAGAAAATGGGGGGAAAGAATACCACAACCTGATTCAGGACAAGCTAGACTATAATGATTTATGAGAAATGCAGGGATTATACGTGAGCTTTTGAAGAGATTTTAAAAAAAAAACTCTTATTTTTCCCATAATTCCAACTTTGATTAGTAATACAGACATGAAACACGAGGAATAGGGAAATATTAAAATGCCGCTTAGGTGAAAGTGGGCAACATCCCCTACTCAAAGCTCAGGAGCCCAGAATAGAACAGTGAATGAATGTTACTGTGAGCATAACAAGTGTTGGACCTGTGAGAAGCCGAAATGTCAAGAGGAGATTAATGGTGTAGACTAGTTAACTACTAACTAGTAGACTACAGTAGACTAGTTAAGAGACTCATTCTGGCATAGTACAATTAAAAAATGTACACTGTACATAACAGAAACAAAAAATCCAGAGAGCAGCTTTAAACAGAGTATATACTCAACCAGAAAGCAAATGCAATGCAAAGGAATCAATGCAAACTCAATACAAAAAGCATGGGCTGGTTTGAGTATTTCAGAAATTGCTTATGCACAACAATCTCTAGAGTTTACAAACAAAACAAAAAAAGAAAAATGAGTGGCAGTTCTGCAGTTGGAAACGCCAAACATCAAAGAAGAGTGGCCAGACTGATTCAAGCTGACAAGAAGGCTAAAGAAACTAAAATAACCACTCTTTCCAACCATGGTGAGCAGAAACGCATCTCGGAAGGCACAACATGTTCAACCTTCAGGCCAATGGAATACAACGGCAGAAGACCACATCAGGTTCCAATCCTGTCAGCTGAGAACAGGAATCTGAGGCTGCAGTGGGCACAGCGCATCCAAAACCTGGCAGATGAAGACTGGAAAATGCAGCCTGGCCTGATGAGCCTTGATATCTTGCAGATGGTAGGCTCAGATTTTGACATCAACAGCATGATTCCAAGGACTCAACCTGCCTTATGTCAACAGTTCAGCCTGGTGGTGGTGGTGGTGTAATGGTGTGGGGAATGTGTTCTTGGCACACACTGGGCCCTTTAACACCAATTAAGCCTTGTTTGAATGCCGCAGCCTATCCAAGTATTGTTGCTGACCATATGCATCCCTTTACGGCCAGACTTTACCCATCTTACATTGGCTCCATCCAGCATGATAACGCACCATGTCACAAAGCACAAATCATCTCAAACTGGTTCCATGAACAAGACAATGAGCTCAGCAAACAAGACAATGAGCTCAGCGTACAAGAAGGTGAGCTCAGCGTACTTCAATGTCCTCTCCAGTGTCCAGATCTGAAGCCAATAGAGCACCTTTTAAACGTGGTTAGAACAGGAGATTACACTCATGTTAACATGACCCAGAATCTCAAAGCAATGTTTCCAACACTTTGAGGAATTCATACCATGAACAATTAAGGCTCTTCTGAGGGCAAAGAGGGGTCCTAGCCGGTATTAGTATGGTGTGCCTAATAAATTGGCTGGTATGTGTATTTTGTAGTACTAAAGAAAAGCCAATTCAACAAGGAGGTGAAAATGCAACCATATGTTCACAATGGGATAAGGTTAGGCAAGCTATTCCATGTGCCACCAAAACCTTATTATGCAGCAGATGGAATATATGACTCACCAGTCCTTAGTTCCCATCTCAATGCGAATTATACAGACACAAATTCCATTATATTGTTTTCATTATTTTAGTTTTTGTTTGAAATTATTTTCTCTTTATGAGAAGCCTTTTCTACAGAAGATGGATTAGTCCAGACCGACGCAGTAAGGTGGTGAATAGCTTATTGAATCATGAAAGAGAACAGACGTGATTTGCAACACAGCATTCCTGACATCATAATCCCTTCCCCATTATGTTTCTATAATTCATTTGTTGACTTTCACAGTGATTCGTTTTTTGGTTCAATAAGCTGGAATAAAGAAATCATTTTACCCGCAAAGACACAGGTGTGTATTCTGAGACACACAGGGCTGCAAGTGTACATATAATCTGACCCAGTGATCAGGAGATGGTCACCTGGATGTTTCAATCTTTCAAAATGACTGTTCTCATGTTTCCATTCTGCCTGTGAAAGTAAGGATAGATTGCCAGTTAGGCAATCCAAAGGACTGCTGGTTCCCATTTCTTCCTGTGACCAGGTTAAAACAACTACAACTTATATTTTGTAAAAGTTCTCATGCTAGGAATCGTGAAAAAACTGGAAGCAGTGCCAGATTGCAATCAATGACATTCCAAAATGGAACTTTAGCTTAATAACAAGGAATAGATACCTGTTAAAGTATGCTTTCTTGGATTAGTGCATGCACATACGTTTCCCTTCAGGAGCTGCTGATAGAAAAGATCTGAACAGTGTGGTAACCTAAAACGGCCATGAAAAACTCTGAATATGCAATCCTCAAAAAAAACTAATTCGTTCATTAATATGCTATCTGATGTGTCAAAAATATAACTGAATACAAAAATTGATTGTAGAGTGAGTTATATAAGAAAAAAAAGAAGTCTCAAACAGTTAATTAAATAAATTTATATTACTCTGTTTAATCATTTACTGTCAACAGTTCAGCCTGGTGGTGGCGATGTAATGGTGTGGGGAATGTTTTCTTGGCACACATTAGGCCCCTTAATAATAATAAATCAATTAATTTACCCACAATTTAACCATCTTATAATGGCTACTTCACCCATGACAATGTGCCATGTCGCAAAGCACAAGTCCGAAACTGGTCCCATGAACATGACAATGAGTTCAGTGGCCTCCCCAGTCACCAGATCTGAATCTAATATTTTACTGACTTAGTCTATAGGTTAGTCATAGTAATTTTGAGTCTACCTAGTGTTTTATTAACATAACGTCTCTTCACTGCTTATATGAAAAGAGGGTTATGCTGAAACCAATTCAGCGTTAGATTGGTCCAATCTGATTCTCATGGTTAATATAGACTAGAACCATCGAAAATATCAGTGTCAACCTCACAGTCCTTAGCCAGCAAGCTGCTGCCTATTAGGTGGGAATTTGACATGGTCTAGATTACTCCAAGTGCTCATTATGTTAAATGACACCTCAAATGTTTACGAGCTGATTAAAATGTCATGGGACAATCAAGTCTCTATTTTGTAGCCCTAAAGGAACAGGTTGGGAAGTTATTTTTACTGAAATACTTCCTTTGCAATACAATGAGGTTCCGTCGTAATAGGTTAGCATTTCCTCACTGGTTTTAGGGACGGAATGGTAAAAACTAGTTGACTTTTATGCTTGTGCTTCGCACTAATGAGTGTTGCATTCCTACTGTGGGATTACTAATCAACGGTTAGTAAAGCATAGTGCTTACATTACCATGGCAGACCCAAAATCATAGAGCTGTATACCTAGTAGTACTAGTAAGAAGTATAGTGCTCTATTAATGCTGTGAGATTAGGTTCTTATACCTACTTCATCTATAGATAAATCATTTGTGAAGAATCAGGGTGCAGAAGAGAATTGGTACACAACAAAGCCTGTTATAGTGTATTATTAATTGCTGATTAGTAATTTCATAACATTGAAACACAGAGCAAAATGGATTCTGACCCTATCCTGTTTTACCACATTACCAAATTTGAAAAACAACTACAAAGCTATTTCTAGTATTCCCATGGCATTGATAAAGCTAAATAAAATAATAATAGAACTTCATATACACACAAGTATTCAGCTCTATGATTTTTGAGTTTTTGTGAATGTTTATGTTCTTGACAATGAAAAGACACTTAGCTATCAAACTAACCTTCCTAAAATGCATCAAGCTAGTTGACATTTAATATGGCTATAATATGGTAGTAGTATTCCTCGACTATTATAGTCAAGAGCTTATCTATTTATTATTATTATTTTTACAATAAATAGCCAATGATGAATCAGACAATACCCGAATAAGACACGCACTGTAATTATCAAATAAGTGAGATTAGGAAATGCGTGAATAAACTAGGAAATAGAGCAAATGTATGCTAGAATAGATCAAATAAAAGGTCAACTGTCTCCTTTTTAAAAATAAAAAGGGAGCAGTAAACAATAAACTTTAGGAAATACTTAAATATATTTTTTAAACCACTCTATTATCAATATTTGTATTCAGTTATATTTTTGACCTTTTTTTTTTTTTTTTTTAGATCATGTTGGGGATTCCATATGTGAAAGACCAACTTTAAAAAAAAAAGATGATGAGATCTCATTGAGGTGGGCTTTGGGATAAGTTGCCTGAGTAGTCTCCAACAGAAAAAAAAAATTGTATATGAGCACAAATTGGACAGAAAAAGAAATCAACACACAATACAATATGTAGTCATTATAGCCCAAATAATGTTTTAATCCCTTATCATATCACACGAGGCTAAAAGTAGCAAATAGACACAGTAGTTTCTTTTACTGTATGTATATAAACCCTCCTTACATACCTCAGGAATGGGTGGCTAGTTATGACTCATTAAATAGAGACAGTTAAATTGGTCAAGCAACATGGTCATTTTGCACTAGCCTATATGACCCCAAACACCAACTGATGGGAAGACCAGCTGTGAAAACAGTTGCTGCTGAGACTAAATTCAAACTGAGGAAGAACCTCAGAAACTCATATCGGTGTTAATTTCAATTTACTATTTGAAAACTGCTCAGTGTCAAATTAACACTGTTAATAGCATGTCAAACTGCAATACAGAATTCAACAAGAATTAATATCAGCGCAGATGAGCTACTTAGAAATCGTAATTATAATTCTTACTTGCGATAAAAATAAAAAGCCTTTCTGAAATCAGACAGTATCTTAAACTTATTCTTGAATACTGGGGGCCACTGAGGTTTCTGTGGTAACCTCATTCCCGAGTGGTACTGGAAAGTCAAGAAGCTCTTGTTCAACCCTGAAAATGCAACAGTGTTTCTCAGCACAGTGCTTCTCAGAACTCCCACTCACAGGTCTGGAATAAACATCATTTTAATTATGAGCAGATGTACGGTGATGGTGTGAAGATGATGGTGTGAAGTGATAGTAGGAAAGATGAAAAACTTTCTGCCACCTTTCAATATGGAGGCTTGAGTTCTGCTTGTGTGGGCAAGGACATCGTTGGAATTAATTTGTATTAATATGTGAGCAGTGGTGAAGTTCAGCAAAACAGACTTCATATAAAAACTGTAATGAATTTTCATCGTTTCACAACTGCTATTTGACCGTGTAGTATTGGTACATTTATAGAAGGGATTTATTTATTTATAACTGCACTAGGTTTCTTCCTCATATTGTCTCAGGGAGTTTTTCCTTGCCACCGTCGCCTCTGGCTTGCTCATTGGGGATAAATTCATAAATTTAAAATCTATGTCCTGAATTTATACATTTCTGTAAAGCTGCTTTGGGACAATGTCCATTGTTAAAAGCGCTATACAAATAAACTGAACTTGAACATGTACATTATGATATCACAACACCTGAGAACACCGTTTTATTAAATGAAAAGCTAATGAAATTCTACTTAAGTGTTTGACACAATGAATCGCTAGCTGGGACTAACAGCATATAAAGCAAATACAATTATATAAAAATGAGATGAGATAATCACTGAAATTAGAAATTAATTGAGAATCTAAATCCTCCAAAAATTGTTATTCTTTAAGAGCACAAAAAGGGAACAATGCAGAAATGTTGGATGGAGCAGCTTTGCACATATTAACTAAATCTGCAAGACTAACAGCCATCTGTGTATATCGTGTCTAAGCCTATTTATATTACAGATTATTCGTACAAAGACACTTTTCCTAAACAATGGAAAATACATAATCTGTTTGTCCTTTTCTTAATTCAGTGTCTATGTACTACAGCTAACGTCTGAAAGAACCTTTCATGAAGTTGTTGTACCGCATTGTACTACATGGGTTCACCAAAGGACAGGAACTAAAAAGTACCCACAATGGAGTGGAAAAGTGTTGTGCAATACAGTGCAAACTAAACTGTTCCTTACATAATCAAGCTCCATCAAAAGAACAGCAAACAAACACAGACTTTTGATATTCAACAGGCTAAATACATGGATCCCTCCATTCCACTGAGACTGATGTCACACACTATTCAGGAAACCGCAACAGAATAAACAGAGAGAAATGGTTTAAGAAAGATTTGTCTATTTTTCTCCTTATATCCAATGCTCTGTACATTCACTGGATGACCAACAATCTGGTCCTGACCAGTGTCCATCCCACATAATCAGCACCACATGGCCCCTTCTGTTTAGACAAAAGAGGCCTCGCATGTCCATCACGTCAAATCAAAACATCATGAAAACTAGTATCTGAACATAAATGCAGCAGCGTTTCACTTTCCATTTCCAGCAGGTTTATTTTTCCTCCAAATATCTAGACACTGCTCAAAAGAGCCAAGAACCTTAACAATGCTTTTGAAAATACATTTTTCAACCAAATTATTCATACCTAGTACCTAATACTTAGTTTCTTTCCTTTCCTCAATGAAACTAGACACTTGAAGACTGGAAAAAGACCAGGTGATGTTTTTTCTGATCTTCAACTGTCCAGTTTCAGTGAGCCCATGCCCAGTGTAGCCCCAGATTCCTGTTCTTGGCTGATAGGAGTGGAAACTGATATTGTCTTCTGCTCTTGTAGCCCATTCTCCGTCAACATGTGACATGTTCTGAGATGCTTTTCTGCTCAGCACAGTTGTAAAGAGTGTTTATTTTAGTTACTGTAGCCTTCCTGTCAGCTCGAACCCGTGTAACCATTCTCCTCTTACCTCTCTCATCAAAAAGCCGTTGTTGTTGAACTGCTGCTCACTGGACGTTTTTTGTTTTTTTGCACCATTCTGAATAACCTATAGAGACATGGGTACAGGTGTTCCTAATAGAATGGCCAGTGAGTGTAAAAACTAGACACCAACAGAATTTAGTCAGATTTTTGTTGTCTTTCAATGTCACTTATGCAAGAAAAGAATGAGATTGACTGAATAGTCTGCTGCTCAAAGACATTCCAAACCCAATTTTCAACACATTGTGCACTACATCCTTTGGTACTTCTAGCTCTTATCCTTTCATTTTATTATCTACAACAGGCTCAGGTGGTAGAGCGGGTTGTCCACTAATGGCGGTTCGATTCCTGGCCCACATGACTCCACGTGCCGAAGTGTCCTTGGGCAAGACACTGAACGCCAAGTTGCTCCCAATGGCAGGCAAGCGCCTTGCATGGTAGTAAGTGTGAGTGCGTGTGTGAATGGGTGAATGAGACAGTGTAAAGTGCTTTATAGAACTCCAAAGGTTATCACAATTCTTACATACAGACACTTCATGTAAAGGGTGACCTCATTCAGTATCTTAACCAATTTAGTCTGAAAAATCACCACAGAGTACAGATCTGTCCAGGGTGTCATAACATTGCCTTCCCTGTTTACAGTGAAAACAGAAGGCTCCAAAGTGACTAAAGTTCCCTGTGGTTGAAAGAAAATCCAACTTGCCTTTAAGCCAGATGGAGACCACACAGCCAAATTGTAGGCCTCAACATAGCCTAAATTGCTATTACTAAATGCCAGGCTAGCTTTGGCACCATGGCTATTAAACAACCCAATGATCTGCTGGAAGTAAAAAATCAACATTTCTGACATCAGCTGCTTAAAGCTGCATCTGACTGAATAACCACTGAGTGCCACATAGAATGACTTTATTTTTGTCATACTTTGGAAAGGTTGGATCTCATTTTAAACTATTTGTTTTTAACCATTGTAAATGGTCTGCAATTCCACCATATGTGTAAAGTTTACAAACAAAAAAAAAAAAAAAAAGACTGACAGAAGCAAGGTCAGCCTGCACGGGAATAAATGAAAACACATCCAGACGTTCCATGAACTCACGAAAAGCCTTTTTACTGCATTCTTTCATGGCATCAGATAAAAGAGTGTACACTTTCCCTTAGTAGCCTCAGGCAAAAAGATTTATAAATATTATATAAGGCCAACAGTGGGAGAAGGACACAAATACTCTGACATTCATTTTCTTTACCCATAATTGAACTCACGAATGGTCTGAATGGGGAGTGTCAGTTCACTCTGTTCACACTCATGCAGTGCTCTGGTTACAGAATATTTTGATTCCATGAGCTTTACTGCATTTTTTTTTTTATAGGAGACATCTGGCATGAGCTTTTTCTAACATGAAACAGTTGTGAACACAAATGCCACAGGGAGAAAAGCTATTATATAATCAGGTTTTCTAAGGAAATAAAGGGATCACTTCATGAATAAGTATGCAACTAGTTGAGGACCTTAATATATATTAGTGTGCTTTGCCGTTATTAAATTCGTAGTGCTCTTATTTTAGCAAGCTTTCACAGGAACTCACTCAGGGACTCACCATTAGTCATTTAAGGTTTTTTAACTGCAGCCCAGAAAATGTAGGCTTAAGTATTTTATACACCATTTCCTTAAGGTGTTATTTTTCCCCACATGGCAAGAATATATCTACTGATAAAATCTGTGTGGCCCAGGGAGCATGGCTGTTTTCCAGATTCTATGGGTCCCCTTATATGCAACTAAGTATGCATGCCTCTGGTTGTAGACATGATCTGATTGATTTTACTCAGGAGATGACATATAAAGGTGAAAATGGCGTTCAGCAACAGACGTCACGTCTGACTGGTGCTAATGGCGCTCAGATGTTTTCAGAAATTAATGAGACACATAAACTAAAATGATACTCAAGAGACAACATAGTAAGGATAAAAAAAAAAAACCCACAGTTATTCTGTCCAACAATACAACAATATACAGTAGCATGAAACAATGATATTAATTTGGTACATACTGAGGCCCATAGGTAAGGGTTAAGATACAATGATACAAAATACAAGTCAAAAAATTACAGTCAAGAAGGTAGTCAATAAATGACATAACAGATATGAGTGACCAACATCTTGGTCAAGAAAACTGATGTGACTCTGGCATAACATACAATAATATTTCCGAGCAGAATGGTGCTAAACAATTACTCATGCTATGACGAGCAATGAGTCATGATATGACTATTACTAAATGAAAAAAAAGTGAACATCCATCCCTGAATGCAGAAAGCAGGACCCATGCTGTTGTGATTACAAAACTTGGGATGACTCCATCAACATTCTGACCAGATGATCTGAATTAATATTATTGCCAGCATGGTGCAGCTATACAGATGCTATTCAGTTGTGGTTAGATTCAAAACCTTGACCATTCCAATCAAAAGGACTTCAGTTGAAAAGAAACTCAAACCTTGGAGAAGCTCAATCTAATCTCAACAAGCTCTTCTCAATTCAGAAAAGCGATAGCTTTACTATGAGGCTATCCAATACAGCCTATCACGGAGATCCAGCAAACATGCAGTGGAGCCTTGTGTCTGCCGCCTGTACCGGCAACCTTATTTTTTCAGTCCCTACATCATAGATCATATTTGAGGACAAAGACATAGATTGACAGAGAGGGCCAAATGGAGAACCTGGTCTGAAAACTAAGCTCCTGCTTCACTACCACAGACTGTAACACTGCTGCCACTGACCTGATCCATTGCTCTCTTTTGTAATCACTCATGATTAAAATTCCAAGGTATTTAAATTCCTACAACAGGGACAAGGTTTCTCCCCTCACTATTTTCCATGAGAGAACCATGACCGTGAACCTGGAGGTGCTGATTTTCCTCCCAGCTACTTCAAACTCAGTAGTGAAATGTTCAAGTGGTCCACTTCAAGAAGTCTGCTTCAGATGGTTCCAACAGCATAACATCATCTGCAAATAATAAGGATACTATCTCTAGCCCCCCATACTATACATCTCTCCAACCTTGGCAGCATTTTAATAGCCTCTCCATGAAAACTACAAACAGCCATGGAGACCAAACAAACTCTTGATGGAGACCAACAACTACCTTAAATGGTTTCAATATAACACCAAGAATGCAGACAACTCTCACTGCATATATATATATATATATATATATATATATATATATATATATATATATATATATATATATATATATATATATATATATATATAGAGAGAGAGAGAGAGAGAGAGAGAGAGAGAGAGAGAGAGAGAGAGAGAATGGATCACATCAAGTAACACCCAGATACCCAGGACTCCTTCATTACCCCCACAAAAATGCCGAACCACACAATCATAGTATACACATGTAGACTGTATTAGTATGTTCCCATGAGCATATTCCCCTCATAAAGCTGTCCAAGATTAAATATCTGGTCCATTGTTAGACAGCCTGGGTGTGTTCATAGTAAAACCTAGGTTCAGCTATCAGATGGAGTATCCTTTCCAGAACCTTGGCATATATTTCCCTATAATAGGAACACAACCGTTTTTTTGAACACAAGGACCACCATCTCAGTCTGCCAGTCCAAAGGCACTGCCCCAGACTTCCATTCAACATTGAAGAGGTATGTTAACCATTTAACCCTAACTTTGTCCAGTGCTTTCAAAATCTCCAGCCAAACTGTCATAGTAACCTCAGTAACTCCAAAACATCAGAGATTTAAGGCACAGCTTCCTGAAGTTGGGCATGTCACCAAATTAAGGAGTTCCACAATGTTCCCCTTCCATCCCTCAACAATGTCACCAGTAAAATACAATAGATGTGCATGGTCTCTTCTCTCCCTTCTGAGGTGTTAAATATTTTGCCACGACATGCTTGAGGCTACCCGAAGGTCTTTTTCCATGGCCTCTCTGCTTTACAACTGCTTTTGCTACAGCCTTTCTGGCTCTCCTATACCTTTTAACTGAATCAGTTAAAAGGTACCCCTCCTTAAGCATTACCCAAAATGTCTCCTCCAAAATTTCAGCTTCCCTTATCACTAGTGTCTACCAGTGCATCCTAGTGTGACTGCCATGACTGGCACTGACTGACTTTTGGCCACAGTTTCTTGCAGCTGCCTCTATGATTGAAGATGTGAATTCAGAATCTATGTCCCTGACCTCATGCAGTACAAGTCTTTTGGATGTGGGTGTTAAATCCACCTCTCACCAAAGCTTCTGTAAGTTGCTCTCAAGCAACCCAGAAAGCTCCCCTGGGTTTCCCAAGTATAGATGGCCAGCATCCTACGCAAGGAAGCAATCTAAGTTACCACAGATTTGCCCCTCTCTTTAACCAAATATCCACAGAAATCTACTACCATTTCACAACTGGGGTTCATATCCAGAAGGCCATTCCGCCCAATCACGCACCTCCAGGTATCTCCACCATTCCTGACATAGGCACAGTCCCCTAGTAGCACTATGGAGTTAATAGTTGGTGCCGTGCCCACTTGACGACCTGCTCCACCCCTCTCCAAGCAGGCTGAATACACCAAACTCAAAACCACATAGAGGCAACCCTGTTCTCCACTGGGGAGAAAACTCCAACTGTGAAGTCTTCATCCTGAGAATGATGAGTATCCCCACACCTGACTGAGACCCATCACCTGTGGGAACCTTAGAGTAGAAAAGAGACGACTCTCGATGGAGACATTTGGTACCCGAGCCAGCCCTGTGTGTGGATGTAAGGCAGACTATATCTAGTCCATAGCTTTTCATCTTACACACTAACTCAGGCTCTTTCTCCAATAGTGAAGTAAAAATCCACATTCCTAAAAGGAATTTCCATTGCAAAGAACCATTCCATCTAAGACTGTCCGTCATATGCCTGCCTCCTGACTGACATAGCACCTGACCTCCATGTTGCCATTTTGAGCTGAGCCCAACTGGATTATATGGGTTGCCCAGTCACCAAGCACCCATCTGAGGACACCACCCCAGGCCTGGCTCCCAGGGTGGATCCTGGTAACCCTAATCACTGCAGGATACACTTAGTCTTTTTTGTACCTTTCATGGGGGTCTTTAGGCTCGCTCTTTCTATCCTCACATGTGTCGGCCAAGGGTGGCCCCACTAGAAGCATGGTGACATTGCTCTGAGGTTCACCAAAGTACATAAGCTCTCGATCCACCAGGGGATAAGCATACTTATTACAACATGACATACAGAGAAAATAACTATGCCACGAACCACATAAAACACATGTCTGAGGCATGCCATGAACACAGAGGGAAAAGTATTTGTTACCTGAAAAACCATAAACTGCAGTTACGGATGGTAATAGGAGGCCTATACTTTTCCAAATGAATGATGGTTTTGATATTTTGGGAAATACAAAAAAAAAAGAATAAGAACTGACCAGCTGAAGCAGTTGAGAAACAGACCTTCACATTTACATACCAAGATTGCTGGGTAAAGATATTAACTTGGGTACACTAGTGAATTTCCAACTCAATATGGAGTGATGACATGCGTGTAGATATCCCACACATAGTTTACAAGCCTATAATGAATAAATATACAGACATGTACCTGGTAAATGTTTTGGTTACTAGACTGAAATGCATAATGGAAGTACCTTGTTCTATTCATCTAAAATGTTTTTTATCAGATAATTGCACAATTACACACTTAAAAAAAATCCTAATAATTCCATTAATCCTAATTTAATTCATCTTAAATGATTTCCATATTCATTCTTGTCTCTGTTGAAAATATCAGTCAACACCGGTTTAAAAACTAAAAAGGTATAGCTGGGTTGCAATTGAGAAACAAAGGAACCAGGCAAAGACAAAGATTGCATACGGATGCAGGATATTGAACAGGGCAGCTTAGTCTTTCTGGGCACCCATAATAAAACACTTTGATAAGACCTTAGGGCGGGTGTTTCCTGCCCCAGACACCTTAGCATTCATTTGCCTGCATGCACACACACGTCCGTGTTAAGCTATTCTGCTTCACTCTTTGGAGACTGTGATTTTCCGGCAAGTGCATTATTATCATTACTATTATTAGAGCATCTATCACCCTTAAGCAGTTTTCTGGAGCCGACTACCGAGCTCACATCTGTTTTCTTTTGTTGTCTGCACTATGTGTGATACATAACACTCAGGGGGTACAGAAAGCAGTGATGTCACTGGAATGTTCTGCACCTAGTTTAGTTTAATTTGGTTATAGCGCACCATAATTCTGCCACACAGGATTGAATGAAATACAGTTGACAGCTCAGGTTCTTAAGCAAAAAATGTTTTCCACTTGTATGTATTGCAGTGTACAGCTAGATCTAAAAGTTATCATCATTTATCATATTAGAGGGTAAAGTAATTTAACACTAACAGTACTTTCCTAAGTGGAGGAATAAAATCAAGATGCACTTCAACTTGCAAGAGATAACTACAGCAATAAAGAATTGTTTTTGAACAGTTACAGACAAGTGACTTCCAAGAGTTTCTCTCTTTGTTAAATAAAAGACAACTTTTAAAGCTTAAATGGTTTAAAAAAAAGAGAAAAAAAAGGAATGCTGAAGTGTGACCTCTGAAAAAGAATTGTCATTGCGCACTCTTACATGCCTATTCTGGGTGCTCTGAAAAAGTATGACTAAGTGTTCAGGCAAACAGCACACCTGATGAAAACTGAGCTCGAACCAGGGTGGAACCATGCAGAGGAAGGAGGGGGAGGAGGACGAGGAAAGAGAATTGAATAAGAGAGAGACAGAGTGAGTGTGTGTGTGTGTGTGTGTGTGTGTGTGTGTGTGTGTGTGTGTGTGTGTGTGTGTGAGTGTGAGACCATGTGTCTGTGACCATGTGTCTGTAAGAGTGAGAGAGCGGTGAGAGGGCGGACAGGCTTCAAGTCCAGGGGGTGGTGTAGGTAGTGGTGGGGGTGGGGTGTCAGTGACTGTGAGCCTAACCGAAAGGGGAGGGAACTGATGTAAAGATATTTAAGATGTGGCCACAGCAGAACTTGAGTTAGAGGAGAGAGCAAAGGCCCTGAAAGAACAGCTGAGGCAAAAAAAACAAAAAAAAAAAATAGAGCAAGAGAAAAAGACAGAAGCAGTAATCAGAGTTTTCACTCACACCTCCTAGACACTTGTTAGCCACACGAGAGACACCACAAGGAGCAACTCGCATCTTTGCTACAAGAGACCAAAACCACTTTCTTAAGCTGCGTCCATGAGAAGAGCTACAATGAGGACACCAGTCATCTCTGCTGCCCTATTCCTTTTGCTGCTAGGCCTGACATGGGCTCAGAATCCATTAAAGAAGCACGCGGTTCCACCAAAAGTGACGAAGACGCAGTGCTGCGATGATGTGCGAGCCTTGAAGGTGCAGGTGGCCAACCTCACCAGCCTGCTGGAGGAGCTGAGCAGGAAGCAGGAGGCAGATCGGATCACTTTGGTGAAGCAAGTGATGGAGCTAGAAAAACTGAACCAGCAACAGGAGGCCCGAGTAACTGAAGCCGAAAGCAAGTATTCAGAGATCAACAATCGCGTGGACATTATGCAGTTTCAAGCCATGCAGGGTGCCCCACAAACCACCTTAGGTAAGAAAAATACTGAGAAAATACTTAATTTATACAAATACTCATTGAACGGTTTGCCAGCATATGTTCTTCTACTGCATGAACATGTCCTCGGGTTGCCCAGACTTCCCAGGGTCAGGGATCACATATGCTGACATTTGCCACTGCTTGACCTCTTCAGTTAAATGCAGAAACATAGTTCACCTCAAATGTTTAGTCAAGGTGACTTAAAAAGTTGTACAATATCAGTTGAGACTATAGGCTGAAAGGAAATACTTATTAGGAAGCTTCACAGGTTTTCATTGAAAATGTTTTGTAAAAAAGGTTATATCACTACATAAAAGCAATTACAGGTCATTGGAAATAATAGAGACAATATGCTCTGTATCCAAAGCCATAAACATGGCTGAGTTTGAACCACTGAAAAACATCAACAACAAAAAAATATTATATTCTTCATATGTGCAGTCTGGAACTCCTTTATAGTCTGATGTCCAATTATTAAGTCAATCACAGAAAGAATCACAAGTGACAAACAAGATTCACACCCACTAACCAGATCTGTAACTTAGGATCTTAGGATTTATAAGATTGGGATCTCTCGAGGTTTTGAAACGAGGTAGCGATCATATTGTGCAAACACATTTGTGCGCTCGAATGTGACCATGAAACAGCTCATAATTTGTGTCCATAACCTTTGACTCACAAGAATGCCAATAAAAAAAAACAAACTGTCTGGTCCATCAAAAAAGTGTCTCATAAATTATGCTTAGTCTCTACCACACCATTAATCTTTCAAACCAGAGTCAGACCTTAAGCATAACCATGATGTAAACCTATATTATTATACCCAGTTAACTATATTTCTTTTCTCCCATTATTTCTGTGAGCACAGTGGAGCTTTGTTAGAAATCTGCTAAATATACAGGCTCTGTTTCAAAAAGCACAAACCACTGTCGGGCTCCAAATGGACCCAATAAATTTTCCTCTTCAACTGGCTAGATTAATTTTCTAAGCTGCAACCTTCGGGTTTAATGAATAATGTGCTATTCGGTTATAAAAGCCAGACAGCACCATGAGGGATTGAATCATACTGGATGTAAACTCATACGATGTCTTTTAACCATTCAAAATGTTATAACTGAACCATTTGATTTATTCTCTCCTAGATGCAATCTATGACTGTGCATCTCTGCACAACAGGAACTACAGAATTTCTGGGCTTTACAAATTGCCCAAAGACGATTTTCTGGGAACACCTGAACTGGAGGCAAGTTATTAGTAGATCTTCATTTGAAAGCATTTTACTTTTAATGAAACATTTTAGTTACTGACAATTTGTCGCTGTTTTGTGCAGGTGTACTGTGATATGGAGAAAAATGGAGGTGGATGGACAGTCATCCAGAGACGCAGAATAGGTCTGACCAGCTTCGAGCGGGATTGGAAGCAGTACAAGAATGGCTTTGGTACAATCAATGGGGACTTTTGGCTTGGCAATGAGAACATCTATCGCCTGACCCGGCAGCCCACGGTGCTCCGCATAGAGCTGGAGGTAAGAGTGGCACTATAATGCATGGCTTATTTTACCTTAGGTCTTTAATAAATGTTGAATAATTTGCTGAATGTTACTGATATTGGTTGACTATTTCAGGACTGGGAGGGAGCAATACGCTACGCACAGTATGGTTTCTTCACGTTGAGCAACGAGCTGAACAGCTACAAGCTCTTTATTGCCAACTACACCGGGAATGCTGGGGATTCACTCCGCTACCACAACAACACCAACTTCAGCACCAAGAACAAGGACAATGACAAGTGTGTGGACGACTGTGCCCAACTTCGCAAAGGTCAGACACCATGACACTATGTGATTTCTGATAAAATTAAGCACTTAAGGCCTCTTTATTTATTTATTTTTTTTAAACACTTAAATTTAATCAATACTTTTCTGCAGGTGGCTACTGGTACAACTGCTGCACGGACTCAAACCTGAATGGAGTGTTCTATCGCCATGGGATGCACACCAAGAACACGGATGGCATCACTTGGTATGGCTGGCACGGACCAAACTACTCCCTCAAACGAGTGGAGATGAAGATCCGACCCCAAAGCTTCACTCCTTAACTTAAATTAACTGCTCTTGCTTACCATAACCACATTCAAACTGTATGCAATACACACTAATTCCTTCTGCCTTTACCTGGGTAAACACCATCTCTATGCATTTTTCTTACAGAATGTTTCTGGATTGAATGTGTCATGAGCGATGTATGATTGTAAAGTGCTGTTTGTTTTGATATTTATCTCAGATATTTTATTTTCTTTAAGCTTTTCTCCCCAGATTATCCCACTGATCAATGAGCAAGAATTTCGCCTCATATTTGTCTTATATTAAATAAAGACACATTCATCAGATTAAGTCATGTCCTTAATGGAGTAGGTCTTATTTTAGAATGGAAAAAAACCCTTTGATACTCTATATCGATACTCTATAGAAAATTTAAAAAATAAATTTACTTTTGGTAAATTGACTGATAGATTACACTGAATTGTGTAAAATGTAAAATGTGTACAGTTCTATATATACGACTGAATGATGAATTAAACTGTGTTTTTAAAAATCGGATTTCTCATTTTGTCATTCTGACATTGAAAATGACCTACAATTTCACCTGATCTCGAAACAAAAAATGAAAAATAAACAAACAAATAAATAAATAACAATAGAGTGCCTACAGACCTTCGGTGCTTGGCCCCATAATTATCAACCAAGACGCAGAAACACAGACAGGACTATTATATATCTCACTGTATTGCACTAGAACACACAGTTCTACGTTTCACATCACCATGTTCAAACAAGACCTGTTTGCTGAGTCCCTGCATCCAAGAAACACAGTCCAGTTGTCACCAATTTGTCACAAACAGGATGAATACTGAGCATCTGTGTGACTTTGGTTTGAACGTAACCACACAAGCCATTCATTTTTATTAAGAACCATAAAACCCATGTGTTAAGGTCACTAGCAGCCAAATTCTTGACAACACGTTCAGCTTAGCTGTCTCTCTGTTGTGATGTAATGAGTCCTGAATGCCTTCAAAAATATCTAATCTTATTCACCAAACAGTATGTCTGTCAAAAATAATGATAACAGGGAATGAGGCATGAATGCTACACAAGAAAGTCACTGACAAACACATGACAGAGAAGGCACGACAAAAACAAAGCAAGTGAACCATGGAAAGAGTGAGTGAGACAACTCGCACAAAGAACAAATACCACTCAGTCATTCCACTTAGACGTTCACAGTATTCTATAAACATGTTTCACTCGCAGTACACCTGATGGAGGTCTTCAGGGATCCTGGGAGGTCAAAGCAACAAGAACTATGCGGCCTGGCTTGACCTTTTACTGGCATATGTGCAGTTTCCTGGTGGCTGTACTCCTTTTCACAAAGCTATTCATCACACGGTCTTCTAAAGGCTGCTGAGGTTTGTTCCTTTAACTGTGAACCATAAGGAAGCCTTGGCTCAACCTTAGTCACTAATTAGGTTCTCACTAAAAACTGTTATTTTGTTTAGTGTTTAGCTTACACTCAGGTTTCAAAGTGATCGCTGACTTATTAACTCAATGAAGATTTGCAGCATGACGATTACTAAATTATTTCACTGTCTATCTAGAAGCATTTTACTATTTTTTTTTTTTACTATTTACCATGTTTGTGTTTTTTTTTTATCCATTAAATCTGGAACTATGACAGACACTTCAAAGGAAAGGAAGCACCCAAATTGAAACGCTCTTATTTCTCACCACAAAATATTTCAAGATATGATTTGCCTCATGAAGACCACTTAAACTCAAAATGACCCTTTGCATATAGTATTTCTACACAAAGTATGTCGTACTCATGAAAAAAGGCCTTTTTTAAAAATTCCACCGTAAACTTAAAACCTATAATAATTACTACAAAAATTATTTTGTATTCTACCCGTGCCAGTTAAAATGAAATAAAGTGCCTTGACCTTACAGGGAACTGGGCATGTGTCTTCAAAATATTACTACTTCATATTCTATTCAGGATGCAGCTGTTGGGTTAGACTGCATTCATGGGCAAACATTTTGGCTGAATGTGAAGGTAGCATTGCATATATCTTAAGCAAAGGCAAGCCGGTAATCCTGTTCACTAGATGAAAGTTCTGTGAAGATTTGTAAAATATGGAGGGACTAAGGGGTAAACTGTCACGTTAACTGCTCCAACTGAGGAAAGTGTTTACCAAACTTAACTGACTTATAGCAAATATTTTTCACTATCGTGGTTAACAGTCATATTTGTAATTAAAGATATATAAGAATTCATTCATATCATTAAATGTATGTAAATGTATGTGTAATGTGTGTGTAAATGTAAATATAAGAAGACTTGAGAAAAATACGTAATATATAACCATAACTAGCTAGCTATGTGTATTAATTGCCATGAGAGATGAGCCTTATTTAAATACTTTAGGTGCATTCTTATCTAAATTAAAATGATTACAAATGTAAGTGCCAAAGTATATGTTACAACAATGAATATAATAAATGCAGTATAAATATGTAAAAGTAATGAAAGATAAATTGTTCCAATTTCATTTTTCTCTGATCAATCTGTCTTAATATGTTGTCATGGCAACTTGAGCTGATATGAACCTATACACCTGGACTCTTCATAAAAATCCTTCAGTCCTTCTCTATTATGTTTTTCGGTCTATTCTGACCCGATCAAAGTCACTGCAGCTTCGTCTTGTGTAAAGCCCTCAGCAAACATGGCTCCTGAACCTGAACAGTGTCTCATGACTTACTCATACAGCAGTATTTGCAGTGAAATGTTGGCACAATGCAACTGTATCAAAATTACTGGAATATAAGAAGTCGGACTTCTGGGTACACAACCCACTGACACATTCACTACCAGTAAAGGTAGTTGATACATAACTGACAAACCTTGTCCTCTTTATGGCTCTTAATAGAAGAATATGATGAGATTTACAGTGAACCTGAATGCCATCATGCAAATATTAGGTTTGGTCTGAGATCCAGTTTGTCCTTAAGTGTCTTTATTCGGTTTGGACCCTGAGCACGGCAAGCTCTCTGAAGATGGTGAATTATTCATATTCTCAAGTTTCTTATAATTTGATTGATAAATTTGATTCAATCTAAAGTCTTTAGACACTTAATGTAACATTAAGTAGCAGTAAGTTTACTAAGGTTAAAGAGTGTGACGTGTTATAATCGCTGTGGTATAAGAGGAATAAGAGGTGTAAAACCCTGTGGGATGTGCTTCGACATGGACTTCCTATAACAGCACAGCCCGTCATGTGTTATTCCTTAAATATTCAACATTCTGTTATCTCAGTTATTCATATATTAACAGGGTTGTCTTCTTATGCTTTCAGGTGAAAATTCTTCTACATTATATGACAAGATACATTTTTATTTTTGTATTACTTGAGGGACAAGGCCTTTGACATTACACAAATTACACGGCTTCAAATTACACGGCTCAAATTAAAAAAGGTGTCCCTCGAGAATACGGTCCTATCCAGTTTATTTTAGATTAATGATGATAATGTAAGTAAGGAATAATTGACGACAGACCGCTGAATTATTAGAAAATAATGCGCACCTCTGGGTGGTAATACGCAAAGTGGTGTGGCCGTTACACCTCGGGTGTGCATTATTTTCTAATAATTTAGTTTTATTTCAACACATTTGCCAGGGTTTTGTTCTTAAAACGCTCTTGTGTGTGTGGAACTAATTTATTATGCATCCCATCTCGAGCCTCCGTTGATAATTCCAAAACATTTTAGAGCTAGTAACGGAGGCTTGAGCCATTGATATGCAGTTATTAGAGAGAGAGAGAGAGTTCAAAGTTTTATTTTCGTTTCATGCTGATAATATAAAAGTAGAACAAATAAAGTAATAAATATTGATAAGCCTACTTGCTCATAAGGTTTTTCTTTTTTTTTTAAATTAATGCAGAAAATACAGAGAATAAATACATGAATATTGATACTTGTTCACCGACTTTTCTGTCTCATTGCTGCAATCACACTTGCTCTCTCGTGCTCTCTCTTTCTTTTTTCTGGCTCTCTCTCTCTCGCTAAAATAACTGTATATCAGTGGCTCGAGCCTCTGTTTCGCGTCGTGGCCGCATTACCACCATTATTTTTCTAATAATTCAACAGCCCGTCGTCAATTATTACTTGCTTATTTCACAAAATCTAAATTGTCTGTCATTTTGTTTGGTGTTTAATGTGTGTGCTGGGGTGGACAGTAGGTGAACTTTTCTGTTAGTTCAGTGAACTCAGCGACGTGATATGGAACTGTAATGAGGTCAAGACCTGACTGGAACTACTTTAGCTGTGCGTTTCCCGAAAAATAACTGCACACCTCAGAACGTCTGTCAGCCAATCGGAATTAAGAATTCAACAGCGCTGTGGTATAATATATTATAATATAGTCGAATAATTCCTTTTAGACAGAAACAGATCTTGTCCTGTAGCAGAAAGTTTGGTTCTTGACTATGGTGATGTTACTTGTAGATGTGATGCCTTTTTTGCGGTTTATCATTCGTTATATGAAGGGAGCTCTTTGGAGTCCGTTCTTCATTATTTGCCATCATTATTTGTAATACCCAGACGCAATGTACTTGAGGTTCATTCCAGTGAACCATGAAACTAAATATTCTTGTTACACTGGATGGTTTTAAATATTGAATAATGAAGCCAGTTGAGTGCTATTTTATGACTTAATGTAAGTTTTTGTTCATTTTATGTCTCCTTTATGGCTTTATTACTGTCGCCACTTCTTGAACCGCAACACAACAATAAGTAAGCTTTCTGGAGATTTAAAAGAGATCGCCAATATCCGCTGCTGCATGTTTCCACTACCACACTTCACAAACCTCAATGTCTCCAAATGAAAACCATCTGTCAAAAATAAAGTGAGTGGATATAAATATACAGTTTAAAATAAGTTCGGTATATCATAATCCTGCTGATGTTATCTTTAAATTCTGAATTATTGCCCAAACCATACACAGCACTACCCTCAAGACAGGTAGGCACAATAATCATATATGTCACATGAAAGTGTTAATCTAGAATTGTTGTCACCTTAGTCTTAGTTATTTGTAAGATATACACTTTCTCATTATAAAGATGACACTATAAGCTAATCTAATCCATCAGTCCATCCATTTTCTGTACCACTTATCCAACACCGGGTCGCAGGGAGCCTGGAGCCTATCCCAGGGAACATGGGACACAAGGCGGGGGACACCCTGGACACCCTGGACAAGGTGCCAACCCATCACATGCAGATCACTAATGTTACACTAGCTATTTTACACTAGCTATTGCCTTTGTAGGCTATTTGGCATATATTTAAAAGATCTATCCACTGCCGAGTTCCGTCTTACAGTACTTGTATATGTAATATTTTCCATGTGTTCAGCCTTTACTGTAACCACTGTAGACTATAACTTTTATCTTCTAGCTTATTTAAGTTAAACCAGCAGGCAGGCATAATAGCGTAATGTTAGAGAGCAGGTATTCATCTGAAAGGGCGTAGTTTTAGTTTAAGAAGTGGTGAGCTCAGTGTAGCCTATTTTACAATTGTTTCCTCAATTTCACAAAGCCTGAAATTTATGTGAGTATGCGTGCAAACGTGAGCGATATGGTTAGTGCATTGGTTATGGGACGGTCTCGTACATAATGTTCATACACACACACGCAAAAGTTTTAGGCACATGCAAAGAAATGCTGTAGAGCAAAGATGCCTTCAAAATAATGAAATTAAATGTTTCTACATTAAAAAACAATACCGTAAAGAGCAGTAAACAGTACTGAATGAAACAAAGTCAATATTTGGTGTGACAAAAAATTAAAATTAAAATAGTAGTCTCCGGTACAATTAGTGCAGTTTTTAAAGAAATGAGCTGGTAAGTTTTATTGAGCATCTTGCAGAACCAGCCACAGTTCTTCTGGAGACTTTGACTTTCGCACTCGCTTCTTATTTTTGCAGCAAAACCCAGCAGCCTTCATTGTGTTTTTTGTCTGAAAAGTGTCTCTTACGTAATATGCTGTTTTCTTTAATGACATACAAACATTTTTCTGTAACATTTAATTTTGTGCCAGAAAACTAATGTTTGGGAATCTAAAATGTTTTTTGTACTGACTTGATAATGTAGAAGTCATAAAATAAAAAAATCTATAACAAAGTTTATCCTAAAAAAAAAAATGAGGTGCCTAAAACTTTTGCACAGTACTGTAAATGAATATTATGTAAAAAAAACCCGTCCCATTTATTGGTAATATCAATGTACTTGAGGATCATTCGCATCTGGAATAAATTCTAGTGGACCTCGAAAGTGGATTTTCTTGTATAATGAACCCAGTTTTGTGTTATCTTAGACCTCAAATTCTTTTGTTCATTGTACATTTCATTTATCTCCTTTCTGGATTAATTTGTCTCCCTTTTACATCCCTGGATGTAAACAAATATCCTTTACATCCAGTACTATCATATTGTATATCATATTGAAGGGATTATTCATATTTGGTACTGCAATCAGTGGGAACCCAATACACATAAGGAAACAGTAATTAGTTTTGAAATTATGAACAAGCATTTAAAAGATCTATTTAGTCTGCTTGGAAAAAAAATCAAGCTGTCATGCATGTGTGTGAATCCTGCATATATCATGAGTTGCTGAATACCTGGGGGAAAAAAAAAAAAAAAAAAAAAAAAAAAAAAAAAAAAACATGGGAGATTTCCTTACTCTGCCACATTTTCTGGTAAAAGCTATTTGGACAAATGCACAGACCAAAAACACAATGAAACTTTTGGACAGCCGCGGAAAAGCGAGCCTTGGCAGAACACTGTAAAAATCCGAGACATTCTTTACCTCAGCTCTTCAATTGCTTCACGTCAACTTGTCGAAAACATAAAAGGAATTTGTAAAAACAGTCCGAGAGGCTTGTGAAACTCTAACATTTAGAATTCGAGTACACATCTTGAGAAGCAACTTGGCTCAAAGCATCCAGCAAGCTTAAAAAAAACAAAAAAAAAAACATGTAAATGAAATAAATGTTGCTTAGAATAGTGTAATGACTGCCAGTAAAGCGTTCTAAAGTGCACTGTGTGTGGATCTGATGACTCTTGGTTTCACTGACAACCTTAAACTGAATATAATCTGTTTTCCTACCTAATAAGGGATTCCAGAATAAGGGGACTCGGGCCTTTTTGGAACTCGAGCTCTTTATAATGCAGAGCCTTGGCATAGGCACGGCATTTAGCAGCTCTCTCGCCCAGTAGCACGATTCCATTATCGTCCCTCAGTGGAAGTGGACCCTGAAATGAAAGGGTAGAAAAACAGAAAATTAAAATTAAAAAAAAAAAAAAAGGACAGTGAATGGTGTAAAGCGGAAAAGAATGAAACAGAATAGCGCAGTTAAAACCAGTCTGGAATTTAAGCAATGATGTGAATTATGTCTTCATATAGCTCTGATAAAGTCATACAGTGATGTTAGAACATGAAAGAATATAGAAACCTTACATAAAGAAAAGGAAAATAATCTACTTTACAAATAGAGCAGATGAGCTCTTTAGATGGTGTGATTATTCAAACAGTGTGCACTGTTTTACTATCAACTGAACTGTTTTGCAGCAGGACTATTTGAAAGAGGAAACTGATAGGGAAATCAATTTTAGCATGGTATCAAAACATATTCGAATCATGTGGCGGTTAATGCGTTTCGGGTCTTTTTTCAACTTAGCAGTTCAAAGCGCTCAATCTCACAGGTTAACTCGTACAACACTTGATTACTAAAAACATTATACAATAAAGAGAATTTGTTCCCACAGATAGTATAGAATTTCACAACTATACTCACAGGACACTTTAATAGGAACACTTGTTCGCCTGCTCTTTCATACAATTATCCAATCATGTGGCAGCAGCACAATGCATAAAATCAGATACAGATACAGCTTAACAGTTTCACATCAAACATCAGAATGGGGAAAATGTGAAAATAACTTTAACCATGGCATTTGTTGTTGCCAGATGGGCTGGTTTAAATATTCCAGAAAGTGCTGATCTCCTGGGATTTTCACACAGAACAGTCTCTAGAGTTTAAATGGGCTGGTGCAAAAAGACAAAAAACATTCAGTGAGTGGTAGTTCTGCGGATGGAAATGCCTTGTTGTTGAGAGAGGTCGGAGGACAATGCCCAGTCTGGTTCAAGCTGACAGGAAGGCTACAGTAACCCAAATAATCACTCTTTACAACCATGGTGAGCAGAAAAGCATCTCAGAAAAGACAACACACCGAACCTTGAGGCGGGTGGGTTACAACATCCAAAGACCACACCGGATTCCACTCCTGTCAGCCAAGAACAGGAATCTGAGGCCACAGTGGGCACAGACTCACCCAAACTGGAGAGTTGAAGAATGTTTGTTCCTAGGTGTGACGTGTCCAGTGAGTGTATATCCACCTTATGGATATATCAGTCCTTCTTCCCGACCAGAGGTGGCTGGTTGTAATATTATTTGAGGAAAAATATGTTGTATTGCCTCAAATAATAGTCTAATAGAAAACGGCACTAAAACAGTCAAGAGTCTGCATCATTAAAGTCTTTGACATTATTGTGGACTTTGTCTGCATTTCATTACTAAGAGTTTGATCTGGTCCTTATTCTCTAATTATGGTCTCTGCTTCTAATATGCTTTTGGTCTTGCACGAGACCACGTTCTTGTTCCTGCATGCTGAAAACGATAATCATGTCCGTCTAGCAGGGCATTTTTATGTGCTTCTAATAAAGCACACTTATTATTTAATAAAACTGTAATATTGGACAATAACTTTTAATGTGAATAAAAGTGTCTTGTTTTCATACATACTTATTGTTCTTAGGGACGCTGATCAAGATCAGGAGAAGTGTTCACGAATTAAAAAGTGTGATCTTTCACATGACAAGTTTGTCTTAGCTAAAGGCTTTTACTCACCTTGTCGCTATGCTCCATGAATTCAGCCAGGTTGAGCAGAGTCTGTGTGACTTCAGCAATGTCCTGTGATGTTAGTGCTAGCTCAATGCTGCGGATCAGCTCATCCTGTTGGTCCTCACTTAGCTCAGACCAGCAGGACAGGAACGCGGCATTAAAAAGATCTCTGCAAATGCAAGATACAGGAGAATTAGTCACTTGGGGCATTTAGGAAGGGCAGAACAGTACAGAAACAGTCAAAGGAAAGCATGTCACTACATTTAAGATATACATAAACTAGAAAGATTTAATATAAATTACAGATGGGCTAGAGAAGTGACTCTTTGGTTGAAAAAGTGTGGTTTTTGACCGCAAGTTTTCGGTGGCATCTATGATGTTAACTATACACTTGTCTAATGTTAACTTATTCAAGCATACAGTGACAGATTTCAGCTCATATTAATGAACACAAATCACTCTGCAATTACCTTGACAAAAATCGAGGGTGCCACATCTTTCAAGCCATAAAGTTATAGGGGAAATTTGTCAAAATGGAAAAATAAGGCCTGTGGAATTCACCTGGCAAGTGGAATGTAGGTCTGGGCGAGGGACCAACAGGAGCGCAGGGCAGGAGAGGGCGACTCTTTCAGCAGGACTACACTGAGGCGCCGCAACCATTCCAGCCAGTCATCTTTAGACACCTTCCTGGCAGCACCCCATGCCTACAGAGCACATAAAACACAACAGTAAACACTCACAGACACGATCTGAATGCCAGGTCAACTTAGAAAGCATTTTATTTATTTTTTATTTATTTAGCACTTTTACACAACTGACCATTGACCAAAGTGCTGTACAATATCCAATAACACATAGAGACAATCACAACCATAAAACACAACACTAAAACTTTAAAATAACAGCGAGTTAAACCCCTCAGTTTTAATACACAAACAATTTCTATACCCCATTAAATGCTGATGCGAGGAGGTATTCCTTAAGATTGTGTTTAAAAACACTTAGTGTGGGTGCCGATCTGAGAGAAAAGGGTAAATCATTCCAAAGTTTTGGAGCTATCGTTACAGAAGCTCGATCTCCACTTCTCCGTTTAGTTCTAGGGATCGTCAAAACCAGCTGGTCAGCTGACCTTAAAGACCAAAAAAAACAAGATTTTAAACTTTATTCTCAGAGCATCTCGGATTATGGTTTCGAGGATATGATTTGTTTTAAATTTTGGTTCCCAAAGTGGGGTCAGGGGACCCCCAGGGGTCCATGAACCATGGCTAGGGGATCTTGATTTTTGTTTTTCTTACAGTGGTGGGAATCATATCCTAAATGATCAAAGTTATTATACTTATTATTGAGTTCTTATAGCTCGACTCGTCACTTGAATCAAATGTGTCTAATCCAAACCTCAATAACTCAAAAACAAGTAGGTCTATAAATAATGTCTGCTGGAATCTAATGGGTTCTCTTGGTGGAAAGCTCTATAGTTCCTGTAAATGACCAAGTTATTATTGTACATGTTTAACTGATGAGTCTAATATTTGAATAGTTGGATTATGTTCGTTAAAAATCAGGGCTGACGGAGTCTGCGGAATTTATTTTACAGCCCTGGTGGCAAAAAAGGTTAGAGATTTAAGGGATTTCAAACTGTCACAACAGAAAACTGAACCCGTGTCTGCAAATATGGAAAACGTTTCATGAGTCTGAGCAAAAGGAGGTGGCACAGGCTACGACCAAAACATCTCTTTCTTTTCACATTAAGAGCAAGAAGATTTTGGGTGACAAAGACAATGGAAAGATCTGCTCATTCTTCAAGCGACAGCTGTGTATCACTGTAATGCACTGGCCAACATCAGAAACAGTTGAATGTGCTTTTTGGCAGGACCTTTTACTGCTCTTACGCCTCGTCACCCTTTTCCAGTAAGCTATAACATCATGGCTTATAAAAGTCTCACTGTAATATTCATAGTCTGTCAGAATACTGAAAATGCATGACTGGGCATATTTTATGATAGACAGACCAGTGCAGTTAAGAAAAAAAGCAGTTACTAGTTCAAGGCTTTGATACAGGTTTCAATTAATGGTTATCGGCTATTCCATGGACAAGCTTAACTTTTTTTTTTTTTTTTTTTGGAGAACTGCAACTGTTGCAGAGCGACACCATGTTGCGTGAATTTCATCGTTCAATCCAGAACAAACAAATGAAGATACCAGAGATAAGGTTACAAAGAGCAGCAGTTTTAAGCTCTTAATAGGACAAGTTAAATTGCCAGAGACTTTGCCAAAGTGTTTGTTATGCTTTGTATGAGAACACTGGCTGAACATCAATTAAGCTACCAGATGAATAAGAGGGTGTGCTTCAGGACAGGAGCGAGAACATCGAGGAATATTTTGTGCAGAATAAGATGTTCTTAAATACTGCACGTCTTACATAGTGCTGAAATCTGTCAGATTTACTAAACCACCTGATGCTTTTTCATCCCTCCGCATTTGTATACTTAATGTGTTTAAGTTAATGTGTAAGCACTGGCAAAGACAAGTTCCTCATTATCTTTACAAATGCTTCAACATTTTTTCATACTGACCTTCTGAAGTGCAGTTGTGCTGACGTGCAACTTCTTCATCGGACCGGATTCTACCGGGCCACTCTCCAGCGTGTCATTTTGGCTACTACGTGATTGGCGATGCTGGAAAATCTGAGAGTCTTCTTCCTCATCAGCCAGAGTGTAACCCTGGGAAACAGAAGACACAATCAAGAAGTAAGCAAAAAGAAATATTTCTGCATGGACATCTAGTGCACTGCCCTAATCAAGGAAGTCCTCAATGTTGCACTACATATTGCAGTATGTCTTCGCAATGTCAGCAGGAAGGATCATCTGTGGCAACAAAAAAAAAAAAACAACTGCTAAATTGTTTTCAGATGGATGGGGACTATTCATTAGAGGAGGATGGAGGATGTCTGGGTTCAGTGGTAAGGAGTGACTGATGACTCACACAAAGGTTCCAGAAAAGGAAGGGAACATCCTCGACCTGAAAACAACAGGCTGTTTGTTCTACTTTGAGCACATCATTCTCTTAACGAAATCAACACCATTCATACTCATGGATGGACCTGAGTCATGCTGAAACGTAGTACGTGGAGAAGGGAAGGTACACTGACCTTAACGATGCGGCAGATGAGCACATCATATCGCTGGTGGTTGATTCGGTGCTTTAACATCACTTTGTTCACCATAGGAATAAAGATCTGGTACTGTGTTAAAAAAAAAAAAAAAAAGAAGAAGAGAAGTAAGTTTTTAAGAGTGTTACAGCTGCCATGAAGTTTATTTGATGCACGTGAAGTTTATTTGATGCACATGGTTCTAAAACGCGAATTCCGCTACCACCTACAAAAATGACAAGCTACTGCCTGCCTTCATGATCAAAAGGTGCACATGGTGGCCACATGCTGCCCTGGTGGGCTTTAGCGAGTTAGGGAGGGGTGATAAAAAGGAAAATGACATCATCCCAGTCTTATTAGCGGCCGCACTGTGAACTCAAAAAGAACAGGAAGCGTCATCAGTGGGCTACTTGTGAAAGCTCATAGATTTATGTCAAACACAAACTGATCTCGTCATTAAAGAACACAATCCAACATGATTCAAATCATCATTAAGTGCTTTCCACTGGATAGCAGAGCACTGGAAACATTGGCATTGGGGTTTCAATATTCAGGGGAAGTTAAACAGAAGCATGCACTGGCACTAGGCTTTCGCAAGTACCTTTTTACCAAGCTGGAAGACCAAAGAGGACAAGGTGTCCATAGCTGTGCTTCGCAACTCAGGCGTTCCATCCAAAGTGCGCACGATGGGATGGATGATTCTGGAAGCGTAGTCGGTGAAGTCTAGGGACTCGGTCAAACGATCTAAGGTTTCCAAAGCAACCCTGCAGTCAAAACAGAGTAAAAAAACTTTATAATGGAAATCCATCTAAAGGTTACCAATAGCAATGGGAACACTGGAACATTTGCTTTTTGAATCTTACGGGATGAAATCACAACACTTAAAATAAGCAGTCAATCAATGAATGTTAGAAATATAAATTTACTATGTTTCCCTAACAATTAATTAGCTACTTGGTTTCTCCAGTTTATAGGTATAAGATATGAAAAAAGGATTCACGATTCAATAGCAAATATGCATATAATCCTGTGCTTGAAAATGTTTCCAGTCAAACAGGGCAAATACATACTTTTAACAAAAAAAATTTTAAAACCCAAATGTGCTTTCCCCTTTGGCACGAAGTGATTGCAAGAGTGATGAGGACATATCGAACCCGACACAAAATGACAGGCCAAAGTGCTCTGGTGTTTCAATCAAAGAGTTTCAATAATATGATCCCTCCCAGACACAGGAGACCACAGTCACCCGATTCACATCCATTCTCAGCGCCATCGCCCAAGAGGCGGAACGGTCTACTTATTATAACTCCCTCAGAATAAGACTTAACCGTCAAGACTGTCCGCTAACCCACTTTTACTGATGGGGCGAACATATCCTCTGTATAGATTTTGATCTGTATTGGTTGGCACAGAGCTAAAATATCTGAGGAGGCAGGAGACACACAACAGACTATAAAGAGATGTCACTGAACTTTGCTTCAGATTCAAAAGACATATAATGTATGATATTTTCTACATTAAATATACAAGGAGTAAAACATTACAGGATGTGCTGTTATAGGAACACAATGATGGGGTAGTGTGCTGCATCCTCACGTGAAACGGAGTTACTCTTAACACCCTGAATTTGATCATTTTCCTATAAAATCATGTCCTGAGGTGTTTTTTTTTATTTCCTCTTATATCACAGCAATTAGCCAACGATTACAATGTTTAATTTGTTAAAGACTGATAAGTCATATTTTTAACCATTTAATTATTAATAATTATTATTTAATGTTGTGGAATGTTATAAAAAGTCATTTTCTCAAAAGCCTCTCTTTTTTTCTATCACAGGTTGTCATGTTTATGAGAAACGAGTGCATATCATATATATATATATATATATATATATATATATATATATATATATATATATATATATATATATATATATATATAGTTTTTGTACTTTGCAAAAGTTCTGATGAATTGATTCAACAGAGGTGTGGTGTAATATTGTATATTGTGTGCTACATATTCTAACACTCATTTTGTGGCAAGTAAAATACTGCAATGCTGGAAAGATGAACAAGTTGGTGATTATACTGACTTGCGGGCTTGCAGTGGGACATCAGGGGCATCAAACAGTTTGACTATAGGAGGCAGCAGCAGGTGGAGGTAATCATCCAGGTTGGCACCAAACAGCTGTATGGCCATGAGCAGCTGCAAAGCAGAAAAGAAAAAAAAAAACATCAATGGGGTGCTGGACAAAAAGGATTTGTGCTTTGTGTGAACATCTGGCCTTAAAGGTATAAATCAGTAAAGAATCAAATTTACACCATTTTTTTCTATAAACACAAGCCCTTTATTTTTAAAATAAACACATTTTAAGTAAACACACAGGAATAGTCCATAACCAAGTTAAAAATGGAACGATAACTTCCAACTTTTCTCTAAAATTACACCTTAAACCTTTGGAATACTATGCTCAGGGGACAAAATGATGCCAAATTGCATTAAGGGAAAAAGTGACTCTGGTTTTTCAAAATGGCTGCCCCAGAGTGGTTTCTGGAAAACCATCCCACTAAACATGTGTGCTGTTTTAGATGTTCATCCAATAAGATCAGAGAACACAGAAAGGTCACAGGCCACAACCTTCGCTGTTTTTTTTTTTTTCCTGCACATCAACTTGTGGGTAGCTTCAAGAGTATTTCAAGGTGGCCCAGACATTCCGTGATGCAGGAGCTCCCTGCCAGACCACCGTCCTGTCCAGACATAAAGCTCTGCCACTGTACACACTCTATTGTATTAAGTGTCATGTCAGAGGACATTCTGTCATACACGTGAGGTTAAATAATTGTAGATGCTGGGTTTGTTGAATTGGCCCGCAGTCTTGCGTGTCTGTGTCTCATGTGTGGCTGATATTCTATATGAGCGGTGGTGGGGTGTAGATCTTCTCTAGACGCCTGCTGATTACGGAGCACTGGGAGCCTGTGATATTCTTCTCTCTGCTTTGAAGTCTTTTTCTGCACGCCATATTGTTTTTTTCTTTGCTCTTCTGGCCTGATATCCCAACGTCTTAAAGCTGTGATCGCTTTTTAAACAGCATACCATTGGTACAACATAAGCAGGATTGGTATCTGAATCTGCATCTCAAGAATTTCTTCCTTGGGAAAAGCTTGCATAAGCCTTATCCTTTCCAATCACAAAACAAGAGTGATGTCGCTTGTCCTGTCCACATTCAGATGCGTGGCACAGAGTCCACTTGTCCTCAGCAAGCTATTCTCACTGACCACCTTTATTCTACTGAAACATTTCTATCCTGATGGGAGTGGTCTCATTCAGGATGACCCCGCCCCCATCCATGCTACGTGTTAGACAGCGCTCTCCACCACCATCATCAAAACACCAACTGAGGGAAAATCTTTTGGAAGAACAGAGTTCATCCCTCCAGTACTATTCCAGAGATTTGTAGAATTGATGCCAAGGAGCTTTGGAAGCTTTTCTGGAGGTTTGTGGTTGTCCAACACCTTACTAAGACACTTTATGTTCATTTTAACTTTGTCACCCATCTGCTCCTTTTGTGAAAACTACTTGTTCCTTCATTCATCTAGCGAATGAAAGCTAAACTAGCAAATCAGTCAACTGGGAATGAACATGACTGACGTGTCAAACTAACGCATATCTGCGCAGTTGGAATCGCTTGGAGCCTGTTGTAGGTGTAATTTGTAAGAATCTAAAATAACTGTAAGTATAAAGTTCTGTTTGACGATTTGCATTCATTTCTAGCTAGCTAGCTGCCACGTCCTTCTTCAGCTAGCAGTTTAGCTGCACTTTGGAACGAAATGGTAGACACTGCTAATGTTGACCTGATTTTAGGGAAGTCTGTTGATGCTCATACTTATGAGGAGATACTAAAAATTAAACAAGAGTAAAGACCAACACCCAAGATTTTAATTCAAAAGTCAGGGAGAAAAAAGGTCCTTTAATGGTCTTGGTACAGTAAAATCCATGAACTGACTTTTAACCAACCAACTTTTACTGATACATATTTATGATATTTGATATCGATGACTGATTGTAGTTTTAAATAACCCCTAAAGGAATGGTCTGGTTTTCTGAACACTAACAGAGTTCATCTCTGGATAGTAAGGCTTTCACTGGACTATAACCTAGAAGAAAATAATTTAATACAGGATATTTGTGTTTGCTGTGTTGGAAGAGCTTTAAAAATCTAGTGGCATCCATGGCATAAGCTCGCCAGTCACCCTTGAACAAGCACACAATCTCCCCGAGGTTTCACATATGGGAGTCGGAGCACTAAATAATCGCATCAATTGAGCAAAACTATTCCAGGTTTCCATTATAAATTACTCATCTGTCTGTCCTTAATGGCCATAGCGAATTCGCATCAGGAGGCAAGGAAAGCTGGTCTGGAAAAATAGTACGATATATAAAAGTAAAATATGCTTGTTACATTGTTTGCAGTAAAAGGACTACAAATATTTACAAACAAACATTGGAAAAAGAACAAGGACATGTGTTCTTGGTACTGAGGTTACAGTATTTCAAAAATCCACATTATCAGAATGGAATATCTAAATATGGTAATAAGGCAGCAGAAAAAACAAAACAAAAGGAAAATAGAATGAAATAATTTTGAGTTTGGCAACAGGATATGAGTGTGGAGGACACAGTGAACCGAGTTCATCTGGTTTTAGGTGAGTGTAGTGTTTATGTCATTTACATTGTCCAGATGTATTCAACATTGATGCTCCCTTACTCTACATTTAGGAATGCACATGTTTTTTCTACCATTATTCAAAGTTATGAGACAAAATCTCTCAAGATCAGCCTGTGTAGTATGATATAATTAGACAAATCAAATGTATTGATATTTTAAAAACATAACTATGTTCTTATGTTCTCTACCTCAACAATACCCATTAAGCGAGCTAGATATACAAACAGCTAGCTACATAACCAAGAATAAACTTCCAGGTTTCAACCTTACAAAAGCAAGCGGAAACAGGAATACAGACCTTTTACAGCAAGTTAGTCTTGCAAGCCAGACTTCTAGCTTTTGCTTATAGTACCACAAGTCTGGTACTTTTTTCATTAAAATGGGGCCAATAACCTCCTACTTTTACATGAAGAAGCCATTTCACTGAAAAAGCGCACGACTCTTTAACTCTGCAAATGTTTCAAACACGACTTTGGGAAATCTTTTATAGGCAGGATGTGATCTTGCTCTGAAAAGCTCAGTTTGTTTTTCCATTGGACACCAGCAAATGAATATATCTGGAAGTTGGATAGTGGAGGTAGTGGCCAGAAAAGTGCACAAAAGATATCAGACACTCTGTGGCTTGTGGGCAGAGCATCTGAGGCTAACTGTTCAAGTCCTCCTGGGAAGGTCGAATTTACGAGTTGGGAAGTCGTAATTACGACGTCAGGTGAGTTCCTTCTCTTAAGCCACTTATATATTATACCGTAATTGTACAATGCTATCGTATTTTGTGCAGGCAGTTAGCTTGTTTCATGTAAATAAAAAAGCCTGACAATAACTTGCTGCATATATCAAACAAACAGTAACTGAAATCAGTTTCTGAGACATTCAATTTCATTCAAATTTACAAGTTTCACTATTACTGTTTGTCAAATCCTCTTCAACCGCCATTGCAAATCAGGTTTATTATCAAAATTCACAAACTTTCAGCTGTTTGCAATGAACAAATCAAACAAAAGCAATTGAAATAGTTCAACACAACGAATGCTTCAAGTTGTTTCCCCAAATTCAACTGAAAATGCAACTTACAATGACTTCTCCAGTTTCAAAATTATTCAACCCCTTCATGGCGAGCATCTTTAGTACTTAGTAGAGCACCCTTTTGCTGTTATGACCTGTTGCAAACGAGATGCATAGCCAGACACCAGCTTCTGGCAGCGTGCCTGAAGAATCTTAGCCCATTCCTCATGAGCAATGGCCTGCAGTTCAGTAATATTCTTGGGTTTGGGTGCTGCAATAGCCTTCTACAAATCCCACCAGAGATTTTCTATGGGGTTCAAGTCAGGTGACTGTGATGGCCCTGTAGAATCTTCCAGGACTTCTTTTGCAACCAATCCTTGGTGGAATTTGAGGTATGCTTGGGATCATTGTCCTGTTGGAAGGTCCAATGATACCCAAGCTTCAGCTTCCTCACAGACAGCATGACGCTTTCTCCTAGGATTTCCTGATATTTCAATGAATCCATCTGGCCTTCCACACGCTGCAGGTTTCCAGTGCCAGAGGATCACCGAGCCACCACCATGCTTGACTGTGGACAGAGTGTTCTTTCTTCATTCTTCCCTCTCCAGACATACCGCTGATCCTTCGTGCCGAAAAGTTCCACTTTTGTTTCATCGCTCCACAGAACAGAATCCCAAAACTTCTGTGGCTTTTTTATATGATTTTGAACTGATTTTTCTTGTGATTTTGGGTCAATAGTGGTGTACGTCTTGGGAGTTCTGGCATGGAAACCTTCTGCGTTTAGTACGCACCATACTGTGCTCACTGAAACCTCATTGCCTGTTGCCACCAAGTCTTCCTGCAGATCTTTTGCAGTCACTCAAGGGTTTTTCACAACCTGCCTTCTCATAAATCTGGTTGCAGCCATTGATAGCTTTCTTTTTCTGCCCCGTTATGGTATTTCATGTATTTTCTGCCCCTAGCCAGTTCAGGTATTTCATATGTTCCAACTCAGCAACTGCAACTCAACCTGGTGCAACTAATGAAGCCCTTGATTATTTGCATCAGGGGTGCTGGAGACAACAACTGTTTTGCATATTTTGTTATATATTTCTGTTGTGAGGGGGTTGAATAATTTTGAGACATTATAAGTTGCATTTTCAGTTGAATTTGGGGAAACCACTTGAAGCATTCTTTGTGTTGTGCTATTTCAATTGCTTTTGTTTGATTTGTTCATTGCAAACAGCTGAAAGTCTGTACATTTTGACAATAAACCTGATTTGCAATGGGGGTTGAATAATTCTGATTGCAACTGTATATGTCTGTGCACATCTTTACCTTCATGGTAACACTCCGCCCCGGGCTGCTGTCATGCATGAAGACCCGTAGCATGTGCGGGATAAGCTGTGGCAAGTACAGCTTGAACTCTCCTCCCAGAGCCACGACTATCTGCTCAATGAGCAGGATGATGGTGTTCTGCATTGGGTTGTTGGGGGTCCAATATTCCTGCAGGTACAACAATAGATGAGGAAAAGAACACTGTGTGCACACTTTTGCAAAGCAGCACAGCCATCAAGAGATGAAATGCTTAGTCTAGTTATCTTTTATGGGTAATCAAATGGCTTCCAATTATATTTAGAAAACCTTTTTTTTTTGGGTAGACAGAACATGAAAATGTCAATCAGCTCATGTTTAGGGCTGAATAGAATTTTTAAAATGTATTAGGGTGCATTTGCATAAGCAGTGTTTAGTCTGTTGTAATCAAATTCGCGGGTTTTTCCCCTTTGGTGCGATTCATCAAACACACTCGGGTGCAGAGCAAAACAACCTGTCAGATATCATCTGAGTGAGGTGGTCCCGGTCTGCTCTTCCAAGCAAACTCTAATACGGTTTGACTGCAGTGAGAAAGTGATTCAAGCCAACTGCAGGAAACGACTCAAACATGCTGTGTATTTTAGGTTGGAGGAACATTTTTTTTTTTTTTAATAAATATAAGCTATTAAAATGGTCTGCAAGGCACTAAAATTGGGCACCAGAGACAGAGCAATCGCACTGTGGAAATTTGAGATGTTCTGGATATTTGGACCAATGAACAAAATGAGAAAATAAATGCAGTAAGTGATACACAAAATGTTCTGAACTACTTATTTATTACGTACTCATTTAATTATCGCAGGCTCCAAGTTCTCAGTGCTTGGGTGAATTTTGTGATTCCTACCCAGACTTGACAAATGTATGTTTAACTTTTTTCATTGCCAAATTTCTGACTAATGAATAAAAGGGTTTTATGACTACGTTTCAACCCTACATGTCCCCCAGTCAACATCATTTGTTTTCGTTTTGGGACTGAGGAATTATGTGCAGTGTGAAACCTAACTAAACCAAATAGCAAACAAAACAAAAGTGTCAATTTTGCTCTGATTCAGACTCAGAAATCGGACTAATAGGTGTGAAAGCACCCTAAAACGTCTAATTTTGGTTGAGTAAAACAGCAAGGGTAGACTGGAATAAAGGTTATGTCTGCACTGAACAATATTAGGTCAGTGACAGTCAGGGCCAGGCGTTCAGTAATAGAGGTTAGCCCTACTTTTATACCTGATACCACTTCATTAACCAAAAGCGTAAATGATCGTCTTGAAAAAGCAAAGAACAGATGATGGGGGTTGGAAACAGTGAGTCATATGCCTTATAAAACTGTCAAAATCTTTGGCCAGACAACTGTTGGCTGCTGTAAGAGACCTCTGAACCCCCAGCATGATTTTTATGACAAATCTGCAATAGCAATTCCCTCTTGCTGCATCTGGATGAGTAAATAAAAAAATGAACCATCCATTTTTTTGCTTAAGGTGTTAAGTGAGACACTGGGGCAAAGAGCACCAGAAAACGGAACAAGATGAACAGAGACCTTTCATTTTACAGTCACGCCTGCATGAATGCTAAGTAAAGACAAGTGTCTGGTGCCTCATTTGGGGATAGACTGAAAAAAAAAAAACTGGACCCATGAAGTGGACATATACTCCAGAAGACAAATCAAAGACGTGAAGGTGATAGGTCACTTACTCGGATCAGGGTGACAATGTCGTCCATGTACGGTCGGATGTGGATCTTGACGAAGCACACCACCATACCTAGGAGAGGAACTAACTAAGAGGGAAAAACGAAAAAGAACAGGTGCAATCAAATAAAGCGACTGCTAACAAATCAGTCAGACATCATCAAACTCCATCTGATACTATAATAACAATTCTCAGTGTCATTCAGTTAAGGTTCACCATGATTTCATGTCTGGTAACAGACATGACTCAGAAGCAACATAGTGTACATAGTGCCATGGTTCTCTGTGATACAAAGAGAGGGGGTTCATCCGTCCCTCCATTTCCATTCATCCATCCATCCATCCAGGTGCGAGGCAAACGTGCTAACCACTAAGCCACCGAGCCCATGGAGTTCATGATTCTGTGTTTTTTCCCCCCGAGTTTTTCAATTAAAAAAAAACTTTCTGGCTCCAGTAAATCGGCAAAATGTTCTTGTATACGTTACTAACATGGGTGATTTTTTTTTTTTTTTTTTTTAAATAGTTTGTTTGTAAAATATGAGGGAGTCCAACCATTCATTCATTCTTAACGAGGTCCCTGACTGCTGAAGCCCTAGCATAGAGTAATCGTTCATCCGTCACTCACACTTCTGACTCTGTGTTTCCAGTACACTTCATATTTGTCATAATTTCAGAGAAAACCTCAACCTTTGACGGTCACTAATAATGGAAAAATATTACGCAAGACAATGGGGCGGTTCAAAAAAAACCCCAGCATATTCGTGCTTATTCTACTCTTCTAAGCTGTACAAACTTTTTGCCCAGCGACTACAGGCCCTTCACACATAACGATGTAGATTGTGATTTTAAATGTAGTTCAAACTGTACAGAATATTAGAGTGTGTGATTTCGATGCATCTGTGTGGTTTAACGTTTCACTTAATCATGAGCTTAAAAAAATAAGCAGAGTGGCTAACGTCACATTTTGTGCCTTAAGGAGCTTGTGCGGAGTGAAACAAATGGAAAATATACGTTCTCCTTAGACAGGAATGAGACAGGTGACAGAAAAAAAAAGGCTCAGAAATTCAGGCTTCAGGTTCAGGCTTGAAACTGCCTTAACAGAACATCAAGAAATTTTAGGCTTGCATTCATGGAGATACTGTCAAATATGAAGTAATATACATCAAGTACATAATTATTTAAAGGAAATTTTCAGTAGTGTCATTTAATAAAATTAAAATTACACATCTTAATACATTTCAAATGCATTGCACCTATTCTAAACATCTCCGTCTCTGACAGTGTGAAGTGGATGCTTACTTCTTTTATGCTGGTGTCGCACACTCGGATGACATTGAGGAACGTGGGCATGACCTGGGGCAGGAACTGCACACACTTCAGGCCCAATGACTTGAAAATGAAGGTGACAGCCTGCACCACCATGGTGTGGTGGTTGGAGAGCGACGGGTCGCGCAGGATGCGCATCAGTGTCACTATGGCAACAGCTGGGTAAAACTCGTCTAGAGGTAAGTTGCCCATGTTCACGAGCATTTCGCTGGTGCTGTAGTCGGCTAAAGAGATTAACATAGGGACACAAAAGCATGCACAAAGCTAAGTTTAATCAATTCACCAGTCTTGAGTGCGACACAGAATGAAAGACCCAGGATGTGACCAGGAGCACACATGGAAAAGACTTTTTCACTCCCAGTGAAGTCTGAAAGATGCTAGCCAGTTGTGGGCATTTGTTAAACGACATGAGGGTGAGTAATTGGTGACAGACATTTCATTTTTGGGTGAACTATCCCTTATTAGTACACTTAAGCACATCCAGGTGTCTTGTACCGTTAAAGCGGCATCTTGAGAACATGGCTATATGAGTTACACTATTATAGGTTGGTTGGACAGATCCATATACTGTACTAAAGTTTTTTAAATAGATTTCTCTTTTGTTGTCTTTAACAAATTAATCATTTCATTCAATCATTTGATTGAATTAAAAACAATCTTTGCAGAAATATTTTATGATACTCGATGAAGTCTTCTTCATCTTTGAAACAGCTTGAAAGCTAAGTACTTCAAACCCAAATTTGCTGAAATAAATGGCTATGAGGATTTGAGGAGCCAGGCAGAGAGAAATATGGCCTATTTTGTATATCAAAGTTATAAAATGGTTGCCTCAGCACAAAGTGACACTCCTGCACTCCTGCTATATATCTTTCCAATTTTTTATTTATTTTTTTTTTACAGCATACAGTCAGACTAAGCAGCTGGACAAGACTTTCAAATCTCCCCCATGAGCCCACATCTGTCAAAGGCACTTTATAATGTAACATGAAACAAGCAGGACTGGATCGTTTCAGTTCTGTCATTGGTTAAATGTTGACCAATGTTTAATGAACGGCTTAACTTAATTTTGAAATTTCCACAACTGTTCAAAATCAGAACATTAAGGGTTATTAAAGTTCTGCAGATCCTTGATGAACAACAGATCGATGATGCTATTTAAACTAATGTTCAGTCAAATTTTTTACTCTCTCACTGCCATTGTCTCATTAACCATGCACGCTTCCTTCTCCTGATGTGATGGAGACAATTCAGCTGAATGGCTTGTGAGAGACAGCGTTACGCAATGCAATAAATGTAACCTGGAACCTCATTACCTTCAGCTAAGGCAGCAATAAATCTGCACCGGCTGTTTGCTCTAGTTCTGTGAATGAGCTCTGCACCGCAAGTGTCCAAAATAACACATGGGCTTGCATGGGGGATAAACTGGACACTGGGAACGGGTTTGTGGCTTCACAACCTTGCAACCCAGGAGGCAGAGCGGTTTGTGGCTGGGTGCTTCCTGCGGTCGTATAAATGTCAGATCGGCCTCACATGCACATCAAACAAGTACTTGTGTGTTTGGATGCCGGAGTGTGTGTTTGGATGCTGTTTTTCATGAGCCTCATGACTTCATCTCCTCATGGGTTTCCCACACACACACACACACAACACACAGACCCCTTTTAAATTCACTGAGGCGTTTGATGTTGGCGTGAACAGTGTTGTGTCTGGCTGCCGGGAGAGTTGGTAAAATTGGGGCTGGAGGCTCACAGGTGCTCGGTTTTCACTGAAATTAGAATAGTAGACACCAGGGTGCCAAGGATGGTGGAAGAAGGTTTGTGGTGGCCTACAAAATGGTGGAAACAAAGATGATGACGAAAGACAGTGAAATGCAATGAGGAAGCAAAGAAAATTATATAGCCCTACAACTATCTACCAATCAAGCAATATATGGAGTTAAAAGCATAGAATGATCAATTAACTAAGCACTGTATTATATGATAAAGCACAAGAAAGAGACGAGAGACTATGATATAAATTTTGGACGATGTGGACACTTGTATGGAAAGAGAAATGAATTTATAATTTACAAATAAATTTGATCCCAATTGTGAAGCCTTTATTCGAATTAGCAAGGGAATTCAAATGAAAATTTGAGTGGCACAATCAATTCAAATTTTCAAAATCTAAATTTAAAGCTAATTTTGACTTAAACATAATTTTGAAACAGACTGTTCCACCAAAAACTAAATTTGAATTCTCTACACCTGATTATTATAAAATTCAACTGCAGTGGGTTTGTATTCAATGTTCTTTAGTGCTTCTTGACTCCTGCTGGCTGGATATTTTTTCCAACTGCCAATGAAATATGTGTTTTAAAACCTAAGAAAAAGCACCTGTAGCAGGTTTACCTCACAGATGTGTAGAGAGGTAGGTGTACTTTGTGAGCTAAGAACTGCTCGCTGTATTTCGTTAGCAAACCTTAATATTGTAATATAAAAGCATGCATTGTGAAAATGTCTTTCTTTCAGAAAACAACTGTTCCCAGGTGAGGCTTGGCTCCGCAACCCTCAGTTGAGTAGCTCAGTAAGCAGTAACAATGCAGTTGATGATGATAAGCCATCACTGACTGCACAGATCTCATTCTTCCTCCTCTCGGCAGTAAACCTGACATGACTCGCATTCATTCTTATGTCCCATGGCTCCTCATCGAAATGTGGACAGCAGCCAGTGCATAGTCTTAAGATGAGGGAAAAGTGTGAGCACTTTGAAGCAGTATTCCAGGCAGCAGCAACACATGCTGACAGAGTGCCCCAGACACTGCCCTTTACTGAAACCCTATCTCTCTGAGGGGAGATATCACCCACTTCCTGCTCCTTCATGTAGCCCCACTGTTAAAACCATTAGCTCTCTCCCTACACCAAAATAAGGCACGATGGGCCATATTCAGAGCTGAGTTACGCACACGTAGTGAGGAGTTAATACTAAAATTGCACACAGTGGTATTCAGACCTCAGATATAACAACAGATGTACATGCTATGTATTAAGACAGTTGCGTGAGAAGCACGCGCGGGGTGGAGTTATCCGGAAAAAATGAGTCGGCCCTCAGTTATGTGCAATTCTGTCCTTGAATTTGAAGTCAATTTTTCTTGTTTTGGGCTGTAAATACACTAAAACATGGAATAGCATGGAACATGGAAGGGCAATCAATATCAAATATATAAATATGCTACAATTAACACATAGTATCACTTTCTCTAAATTTCCCCAGAAATTTAAAGAAAGATAAAATTATGAAAAAACTTAAAGTGAGCCATAAGCAGAGTATATGAATGCTTGGTCAGCGTTTCCTTCAAACTGGACACTTGGGAGCAATACAATTATTTATCTGCCTATTTGTTTTTCAGGCTTAAAGGCAACTGCTTGTGTTTAAATATGGTGGTCTAGACGCTTTTTATTCCTCGACTCAAGAATAATGCGTGAACTACATGCAGGTTATTTTAATCATCTGAATTTTATCTGTTATTTTAATCAGTTCACTTCAGCACATGTGTAAGCCTAATCTGGATATGCAAAACCTTCCCTGTGTAAGTATTGTCATAACTTTCAAACTTAATTCACCAACTCTAAATATGGCCCTTTGAGAGCAACTTGCCAACCCCGGCAATGTCTAGTGTCACGCATCTTGTGTAAGCTCTAAACTATGGTCCTCATCTGACAAGCGATAAACTGAATGCTCAATCACAAGAGCAAAACATTTCCATAGTTTTCCATGAATCTACAACACAGTTGATTAATGTGGCCTTACTCTAGTATTTACATAACGCCTTTCTGAAAAAGCTTTTAACTCGGCACCGCTCTGGTCTGTTTTTTTTTTTTTAAATGTTCTTGGAAAACACTGAAGGTTCTTGTTAAAGACCAAAAATCCCAGCACGCTGAATTAGAATGACTTGTGGTATAGATGTTTGGACATGTTGGTTGCGTGCATGTCATGGTCTGCACCTGGTGAGGCGACAATGCTCCGAAGCTTTGCAAGAACCTAGCTGCATATATTAATGAAAGGACCTAAGGACAATATAAAAGTGGGCTTAAAACAGCAAACGGACACTGCCAATTGGCGAGTATTATTCTATTATTGTGTCACTATAAAGTAAAGGCGCACAGTTCAGAATGTTTTTACAAGCTTTCACTTAAGCTTTTCAGGATACCAAAAAAGACCAGCTTATGTGATACAGTATGAATACATGAGGGTACAGTGTTAGGAATGCTCCAATAAGACGACAGATGCAATCAACTGCTAGTTTGTGTTAACTATTAACAGCAACGTTCCATTGAAAAAACATGTGCTTTTTAATAGCGGCTTAATAATTTCTTAGTAAATCATAACAAAAAGCTATTACCAAACGCCGTGTTTACCTGAGTCTTGACTGGACTTCGATTCTGAAAGACTCACAGCAGAAGCATCGCGTGATTGGTCAATCATGCCAATGTTGACCTTATGCTTATAGGGGTCCAGTGCGCCAAGAAGGCCAAGCACACGGATGGCCTGGGAAAGAAAAGCAGCATTTCAAAACAAAGCATAATAACACTACGCTGTGTGTTAGTGCCTGGGTTTCAATCGACAATACAAAGTGTTGGAATGTTTGGGTAAAGTGCTGCATCTGAACTACTCAAATCTGCTCTGCATTCAGGATTTTCACTGAACTTAAAAATGGGAGAGGCTGTACTGAAAATGCAGGTCTATGTAATGTATAATGCTGACATACAGCAATTTAGGTAATGAGGGCAAGCTTCAAAGAAATGGAGGATTGGGAGGAGGATTCTGCTTGAGTGGTGTACTCAGTAAATCAAAAGGACAAACTCTAAAATCAAAATCTAAGTGAGGACCTAGGCAAGTGCATAATAAATGAAAGCCTGGGCAGAGAAGTAACAGTTAAGAGTTCTCCTAGACATTGAAATAAAAGTTATGTGTTATTCTAGATACCTAAGTAAAGGTTAAGTGTTATCCTAGATATTGAAATAAAATTCAAGTGATCTATATACTGAAGAACAAGTATTATCCTAGATAATAATCTAACAGCTAAGTGTTATCCTAAATAGTGAAATAAAATTGTTGCTGTAAACGTTAAAGAAAATGTTAAGTATTATCCTAGATATTTAAGTAAAATTGATTAAGATGAAAATGAGGATAATGAAGATGATAAAAATGAAGTGTCATCTTAGATACTGAAATAAAAGTTAAGTGTTATCCTAAATATTCAAGTTAAGTGCTTTCCCAGATACTAAAGTAAAAGTTAAGTGTTCCACTGATGCAGTTTCCTTTTCTTTGAAAACAATCAAAAACTGGAGCAGTTTGTCCTGCCTCCAACACCCCGAAACTATGAGCCACGAAGAAGAGAACAGATCGAATCACGGCGGGAATACTTTGACCATCATGAAGAAAAGTATTTGCCCCCATCCTGATTCAATCTGTTTTGTGTATAACTCATACTAAACAGTTTTAGATCTTCAAACGAAATACAACATAAAACAAAGGGTAGTTTTAACACTGCATGTATTTTACTGCTCAAATGTGAAAAAAGGTGAATTTCCCCTTAACTGTTATCCTGATCCAGGCTGAAACATTAAGTGTTATCGTAGATACTTTGCTAAAGGCATAAAGATACTGTCAGTAAATTATCATTTTGACCCGTCCTGAGGGTCAAAAGTGGTCTTGATCTTAAAATGATAGAGTTGTCGGGCAGAACTTTATCATTTAAAAATGACAGGAGGATAATTTCATCAGTGATGAGTCAGGATACTAAAATGTTTAGAATGGATGTTTAGACTACAGACAAGCATGTGCCAAGCACCCTCAAGTTGCTGACTTAAGTTAGCATGAGAGTGTGTATTCTGAAAACACATCAGTAATGTAGCGATTCTCAATAGTTAAATCAAATAATTTACCACCGTGATATTCAAAAAGTGAAATGGAAATACCCTCCCTTCCTGTCCATTTCAATTTTATGGTCACATCTCAGGCATGATGATCCTTGCATGTCTCACCTCTCGCCTGATGCCCTGGTTCTGCTCTGTTTTTAGGAAGTTGAGCAGCACCTCCAGCAAAGATGGATACTTCCTGTAGGGTTCCACCACATAGCCGGTACTGGCCACCTGCTGGCCCAGAGTCCACAGCGCCACCTGGTGGGTGATAAAGACAGGGGTTACTGATGCAAACTCCTTTAAGCAGCTAAGGAGATGAAGGCATTTAAAGCTAAAATTCATTATAAGGAATTCTTCCCTCAATAATTCCTATACTGCAGATAATTAATTTTACTTTGCTCAGTTAGTGTTGTGCAAAAGAAACCAGTTCAACTTGCCCTGTGCCCTGATACTTCTCATTCACAATTAGCCAGTGTGTTATTTTTGGGTGAAGTATTCCTTCAAAGACGTAACTCGAATTATACCATAGCACTGTTAAATGCTTGAATCTGATTGGTCAGAAGCCGTTGATTAATCCTCTATTAGAGCATCTCTGACAATAATGCTGTCTGTACATGGATGACAAATGCTCCACATAATCTAATAATAAAAATATATTTTTATTTAATAACAACAACAAAAAAAATGTACAGAAGTTGCACTGGTGAGGCTTTCTGTAAGGACATGTTTATTTATTTATTTATTTTTTGAAAGAAGACTTTAAGGTAAATCTGTTGTTTTAAGTTTTCCACTCCTGGAAAAGTCTTCAGAACAGAAGAATTTGCAACTTGTGACAAGCTGATTTTTTTTTTTTTCATCTTATATTAACTTCGAGTGAGACGGGAAAAAAAGGCTGGTGAGGGAACAACTGTTTATAGCTGTTACAACAAAAATGACAACAGGAACGAACTTGCTTCATGGACGTTTGACAACGTTATGGGCCTATAAATGGTTAACAAGCATGACATGTTGAAAAACAGCAAACTGCTGTGGTATAAGAGGAATAAAACAGTTCAGGATGTGCTGTTACAGAAAAGTAATCAACTTTGGGGTGGTAGAAGTAACTCCACTTTGCACATCGGCCACATCACAGCATCCTGTTGTTGGTTTTCCTATAACAGTGTGCCCTGTCATATTTTATTCCTTAGCAAACAAATTCTAGAAAGAACTATTTGGTAAAACAAAGCTCGCTTAAAAGATTAGACAGTGAATATCTACATGGTATAATTCATCCAGAACCTTTGTTGCTCACACTACACCACACCGGTGAAAAGAGGAACTTATAGAGAAAACAGGAGCTGCAGCTAAGAAGTGAGGTTTTTGTGTGTGTGTGTGTGTGTGTGTGTGTGTTTCTTTAGCTTCTGATTTCCTTCCAAAAATCCAAACCTACTTAAATCACCTTGGCTTTATGACATCTCTGAAGACTGTAGCAGGAAAAGTTATTAATGTGTGAAGCGGACCTTATCATAGTTGTGTTAACTACTACAGTTTCACAGCACCTGCACTGAAGTTGGCTCCAAGCAACAGCGAAATGTGGTTTAGTCATTTCGCCAAGCGTTACAATGGGAACTCTGCCACTGAGAAGTGAGAAGCGGGAAAAGCAATATATCACTCATAACAAGCATGCCGTGACTAACAGCGCTGTTTCATTTACTGCAGGGGGCAATTTCGGAAATTAAGAATATGTTGACCTGCGTATATAAATAGTTTCACAGGGCAAATAAATGACAATTACAAGAGGGGGAAAAAAAGGTGAATGAAAATTTATTTATTTATTTTTTTTTGTTAGTGTCATTCTGAAACAAATGGTGGATTCTGCTGAATGTGAACTGCATAGAATCACATAAGATGTGAAGTACCAGAGAAAATGCTAAGAATTACCTCTGATAAAAGTCCTATATCAGTATATGTCCGTTTGAAACCTGAAATTTGTGCTAGATCTAGACTTTTTGGTCATTTGGTCATCATACCTGTCTTTTGGCCAAGGAGGATGAGTCCTGAAGCATGTCCATGATAATCGGGAAAAGCTCATCCATCCACTTTCTCATCTCCAGACCACTCACCTGCCGCCACACACACACACACACACACACACACACACACACACACACACACACCTGGTTTATTACAAGCAAGGACTTATTTTATTCAATAATTAAAATATATATATATCTGGTAAATCCACTAAAAATGCAATCAATTTGTTGGTACAATGTATTGTTTAATTGTTTCTTAATCACAAAGCAAGACTGGAACAATAACTGTTTCTTAAGCCATGTTTACGCCCCATAAAAGGTAGATTTGCAAACATTACATACCATTTTGTCTACCTCAAACAAGCATTACTCTATCCGCTCTCTCAAACCTCCTCTTCCTGACCTTACTCTCCTGTACATGTCCGTCTGCACTTCCTGCCTCTTCTCTGGCATCATCTGCGCCCTCTGTTCTCTGAACGGCTACACTAACCCTAATCCTCATGTTCTTGTGACCCTGCCGCATCCGGTAGCTCAGCTGCTCAGAACAGCATAAGGGGTTATTTACATAGCATGACAGATCACAGGGTCAGCAAAAAGCGAAAGGTCCATACCTGGGCCAACTCCCCAATAGTAGCTAGGACGCTAATGACTACGCCAGGGTTAGGGTCTGGATCTTTCAGCTTCAGGATGAGTGCCTATATGAAAAGCAATGACGAGATTCAGTGAGCCTATACATAAACAACATCAAATATAACAATAGAAAGGTGGAGTGAGCAATAATAAGGTCTATTTCAGACTATAGTAGGGGTTACATACAAGCAACATGCAGAATACACATATATAAATGATGTAAATGAGAATTGTAAATATTATCTTCTACCTCCTACCACAAGCATCAGACAAAGGCACTAAATAAATAATTAATAAATACAATTAGTGGAAGGTATGGCCAAGAACTTATATCACTGTAATGTCGGCAGCTGTCATGATAGCTACCAATCAATCAATCAATCAATCAATCAATCAATCAATATCACTGTGTTGGTATAATGTGGTATATGATTATACTTTGAGAATGGGCTCCATGTAAGGCCTGATGAGCCGAGGGGCATTGGACACGAGGTGGCCCAGCATGCGGGCGCTCTGCTCCTTGTTCCGGCCCACCCCGCTGTGCTCCAGCTCAGTCAGGATCTGAAAAAGAGCAATGTTAAGTCAGTATGGGGCAATGACAAAAAGGAGGACACTATGTTACCGTGAGGATGATCCATACAATAGTTCAAATAGAACTTAAAAAGTGAAATTTGTTCCTAATCCATATCATGATCCATATTAAACACCGATGCATTCAACATCTCCAATGTATTTGTAATGTTCTTATAAAAATGGTATCCTGTAAATCTTTCCAAACAGAATATACATTTTGTCAATAGATTGTGTAAAAATGATAGTATAAGGAGCTTGCATAAATACCTTACTGGAGAGGGCATAACAAGACTTAGGTCACTATGGGGCAGTTAAATAAGGAGGACACTATGTTACCGAAACTAAGTTGCCAAAATGTTTGTCCTTGGCATAAAGTCGGTTGAACAATTACCCCATCTGCTGGCAGCTCACGAAACTACACCCCAATACAGAAATCTCTTCAATATATGTCCCCCGAATTATGGCTTGGTTAATCAATTTAAATAATGAACGAGTTAACTTAATACTAACTCATTTAAGAACTGTGTAAGACACATTAAAGTAAATTTATTTAAAAAGCGAATTGCTACCTGAATAAGCATCTTGCGCAGAAAGGGCATGACGAAGGCTGGGTTCATGCTGCTGAGGCGGCCGATCGTGCAGATGGCCAGCTCTCGAATCTCAAACACTTCATCGTTCAATGCCACGAAGAGAGCCTGCAGGTTCTCGGCTTGTGCCAGGTGGGCGTCGAAGCGTTCGTCCAGAGACGCCAACACACAGTAACGGATGTCAGGATCTGGAAATATCATGAAATAGGAATCAAGGTAAATGTTATGACAGAGATGGAGCACTGTAACAAAATCCATGGTAGCACAGTTTTCAGCATATGGCAAAATCAGCTTACAGTTATCCATTTTCAATGAAGATAACAAACCTCCATAATACACTGCCAACACGGCCACATTTTCAGTAGGATAAATGGTGGAGAAAGCAGTACAGCATAAGCAGGACATTACTAAATAGTTCATGTTCACAGAAAAATTTTTTTATATTCGCTGAGCGAATATAAAGGGGGAGATTATTCCATAATTTAGGAGCCGAGACCAAATATAAAGGCTTAGGAGATCTGTAATATAATGTGGAGCCAAGTTATGTACTGCTTTAAAAACGAGTAATAAAATCTCAGTGTAGACTCAGTGACAGGTCGAACATGATAAGCAACCGGTCGACTTTTAGATATGAGAAGGAAATTTAACGTTGAAAAAGACAGGTTTATGGCCCAATAGATAATTATCCTCTGGACACACGTTACTAATGAACAAACCCATATATAAAACCAGGTCAAGAGTAAGACCATGCCTATTTGTAGCATCACAAACTGACTGTGTTAAATTAAAAGAATCAAGTTCAACAAACTGTTTTACCAGTGGTGTAGACGGATAGCATACATGAATATTAAAATCCCCAATGATCAAAAGATTATCAGTGATAGGAACAATGAAAGAGAAAATCTGAAAAATCCTGTATATAGTCCTGATCATATTTAGGTGAGCGATAGACGAGTGCACAGTATACAGTATACATAAGTCGATTCCAATTTAACCAATTGTAGCTCAAAACTAGAATAATTCTCCACTGGGAGCAAGCTGCATTGGATAACTTTTTTTGCTTCAATAAATAAAATTATCATTTAAAAACTGCATTTTGTGTTTACTCAGGTTGCCTTTGTTTTATTTTAGATTTTGTTTTCATTTCTGAAACAATTAATATGAGATATACACAGAAACAGGAGAAATCAGGATGGGGCAAATACTTTTTCACAGCACTGTGCATTCACACACTCATTCACATGACTGCTGGATTTAAGCTGCATTATTGTAAGTGGTTTCAAATCCAATTTAATTCATATTTTTATAAAGGCACTCAGAAGTATGAGCCTATTTAGTTTCAGTAGTTATTATCATTGATTTCATTTCAGTAATTATTATCAGTGATTTAGTTTCAGGAGTTATTATCAGTGGAGCAGTGAAGTGGCCTGCCTGTCCTTTCTTTGTTTAGTCAGTTTTGGTCTGAGTCATCACTAGAACAACAGATGCACATATAATTATCTGTATAATCATTAGATTTAAGAAATAAATTTGATTTGCCCTGTACAACCTGCACTGCTATTATTAACAACATAATCTACAGTTACAACGAAACGGTCTTTCCCACCTGGGTCTGTGATGCCTACTACCAGCAGTTTGCTGAGGACGTCAGCTACCACCTGCACGGCTGTCTGGCTGACCACGTGGCCGTGACCACTGATCAGGTGGATGGAAGGTGTGAGGAGACGTGAGCAAGTCCGTGCTGCCTCCATGCGGATTTCTTTGTGCTCGCTGTTCAGAAAGTGGTCGGCGCAGTGCCGCACAAATTGTGTCAAGGAATGACCTAGGAAAAAAAAAATCAGCAGGTAAAAAGGGTTAGCGCAGGCCGATTACACAAATGAGCCTTCATCATGTGGTTTGCTAGCCCAGCACATATCAGCAGCCGTTAGCGCAAGGGTTAATATTAAGTATGACCAAAGTTGGCGTATTTCCTTCTGACTATTCAAGGACAGTTTTACATTTTAATTTAGTGGACATGCTCAAATGGTGTTTTGTCGTCATCATATATAACGTCATATGTAGACTTTGTAATTGTGTTATTCCCTATGTACAGAGCGTATATGTGATTCTGTGCTGGGGTGTGTCTTAACTGATATAATATATCTACATTACTGATGCAAAAAATCAACTCCCAAAGGTGGGGTTTTTTTACATCGAGCTTGAGTAGCCTGGGAAATCTACACAAGTATAAGGGACAAGAAAACATTACAGTGAGTAAATCAACAAAACAAATCTGAAATAAATTGCTTTCATGTCCTTTATATACTAAAGCAACATAATCTTCACTTTCAGACATAACTTATAATGTAGTTCTGCTGCTAATGTCCACTTTGTCTATGGTAGAATAATGTTATAGGCTCTTTAACATTCAAATGCATTTAAATACTAAAATATTTTGAGTGATTAAAATTCAAAGGCAATTTGTAAACTGCACAACAAAAAAACATACACTACCATTCAAGGTTTTGGACACACCTGCTCGTAGAAGGGTTTCCTTCATTTTTCATGTTCTCCTATTTTAGATTAATAATGAAGATATTAGCACTATGAAATAAAAAAATAAAAATTACTCCTTTATTAAAACATCTTTAAGACCATGAAAACTATATCCTCAGTTTAGTGTGTCCAAACTTTTGGCAGGTAGTGAAACAAGGTGCTGCTGAATAATATACTGACAGCAAAAACTCCCACAACATTTAAAGAGAAAGAGATAAGAGAATGTATGGTCTACCCTCAAACTCAAAGCTGCCCAGGGTGCGCAGAGCCAGAGTGATGCTCCCAACATCACTGGCCTCAGGGATGTTGGTGAGGCTGGGTGAGGACAGCTGGTGTGCAAGGCCTTTGGGCATGCCGGGATGCCGTAGCGGCTTGTGCATCAGCACCAGCGACAGCATCTTAAGCAATCCATCCTGGATATCTTTCTTAAGTTGAGGAATTTGTCGGCTCAGGTCATAGAGTACGGCTGTCAACGCAGGGCTAGGATAGAAAGAATGCAATCAGCATGACGGGGTGTATTACATGGAGTTGAGATCGATACAAGAAAAATAGCACCAATAGCCGAGTTTAAAGTATGATGTTCAGAAAAAAAATCTACTTTATCCAGGTCACGAATACAACCTGTGTCATTGACAAACCTATAATAATTAGTTACCTAAAAAGACAGTTGTTTATAAGTAGATAGCTAGAGGTACGTTATGTTTTGTCCCTCTCATCATGCATATTTCAACAATGAGGAGTCAATCTGAGTGTTAGTGACTATAACACAATAGTAGACCATTTCAAAATAGTCATAGTAACCAAAAATGTCTACCAGCAACTAGCTAGTATTAACTAGAGGGAAACATTACTAAAAATTGTCATCCATGCATGTATCGACAAAGTTGAGTCAGGCAGTATGTGAGACACATCGACTACTCTTGGTCAGTCAGTGAGTCAGGACCATTAAGGGTTCCTGCTTGATGGACTGCATGAGTTGTTTTAGTGGAGACCGGTCAAAAAAGATATGACTGATTCAAGCATTGTAATTATTACCTAAGTCCAACAGCTAACATTGGCTCTAGAAGCTCCTTGATATCTTGATGAATACTGGGTCCCAAAGCTCTAGACAGCATGCTGATACAGGTGAAGACGGTGGCGTCTACCTGCATGGTCTTCTGTCTCCTGAAAGAGAGAAAGGATAAGACAAAGGCAATGTCATATACAGTGGGGGAAAAAAGTATTTGATTCCCTGCTGATATTGTAGGTTTGCCCACTGACAAAGAAATGATCAGTCTATAATTTTAATGGTAGGTGTATTTTAACAGTGAGACAGAATAACAACACAAAAATCCAGAAAAACGCATTTCAAAAAAGTTATAAATTGATTTGAATTTTAATGAGGGAAATAAGTATTTGATCCCCTATCAATCAGCAAGATTTCTGGCTCCCAGGTGTCTTTTACACAGGTAATGAGCTGAGATTAGGAGCACTCTCTTAAAGGGAGTGCTCCTAATCTCAGTTTTTTACCTGTAAAAAGACACCTGTCCACAGAAGCAATCAATCAATCAGATTCCAAACTCTCCACCATGGCCAAGACCAAAGAGCTATCCAAGGATGTCAGGGACAAGATTGTAGACCTACACAAGGCTGGAATGGGCTACAAGACCATCGCCAAGCAGCTTGGTGAGAAGGTGACAACAGTTGGTGCGATTATTCGCAAATGGAAGAAACTAGACATGCTAGTGTGGTGTTTATTAGTTCTTACTTATGTGCAAAGTCCTTCGGTGGCAGGGCTGCTTTAATGATCTCGAGGATCTTGGAAAGGTAGGGCTGAATCTCAGTCCTCACGGCCACCACTAATAGCCCGAGGGCCTGGAATGCAGCTGTGCGCTCTTTCTCTTTCTTCAGACAGCCCAGCAGGTGACTCATCGTGTCTGACAAATACTGATCTGAAAACACACAGGCAGAAAGTAGACTAACAAAGTTAAGGATTTAACAACTGATTAAAAATATTTAATAACTGTTTACTCTACTGACTGTTGGCCTTAATATCCATTGTTAAGGGCACTAGATCAAAAAATATTGCATGAAGTTAACACAGATTAGGGCTAATAATGGGGCATATACTGCCAAAATATTTTAAACTATCAACTATTTCCAACTTAATCCTAACCAAATTTGATATCAGTCCCAGACATAGATCTGAATATTAAAACCCAGTATTCGAGAGATTTTTATGGAGTTATCCAGGGTCATTACCTGTGAAGGTATGTGGCTGGAAGGCTGCGAGACGAGGCAACAAGTTGAGGATAGTCATCTGGATGAGAGGATTTTTAGTGGTCCTGTACTTCAGCACCCAACGGCACACCTGATAAAACAACATGTTAACAAGTGACACACAGGAAAGTATCAGTCTGTCTTAAAGGATAAAGCACAGAAAACAGGCATAAGAAGGGGCTGAATCTTGATATTAATCATTCGGTGCATGCAGTTAAGGATCTTTCTGCTGTTATTCAAAGCACAGGTTCATATTAATGTACACTAAATTTTCTGCCAAATAAAGTCTTAAGGACGTAGAATGTTTAATTTAGTGGCTTCCAAATAACCTGGCAAGAAGCATCTTATTAACTTTAAGAGAAAGAAAAGAAAGGTTTGTTATGGGATGACAGTTCTTAATGTTATGGCAACCTGAAAAAGTGTGATTTCTGTGTGAACTTCGTGACACTTCACCTGGTCAAAGCGCTCCTCCATCAGCTCACGACAGTAACGGCTCTCCACCAGCGTGCTCTTAGAGGGCACTGGCACAGCGCCAAAGCTGAGGAAGCACTGCTGGCTGCTGTAACCCAGGAGCCCTAGCAAGGCGTTGGACTGTGGCGGCTGCACCGACTGGAAGCTGGTGAAGGGTGTGATGTAGCGTGGCTTGGTGCCAAAGCCCATCAGCTCCTTGCAGTACTTATCGTGAACCAGCTGCTGCTGTGTGATCTCATCCATCTCCTCTCGCATTCGCTAAAGAGGAGAGGCAGAAACAGTGTGTGAGAAATGGAGAATAAATGAGGCATAAGATGAAGGACATGGAGTTTAAAGCACAATGCTGTCCTTTTACTTGTCGTACAATTAAGAGGAAATTAAGACGCATACCTCTCCCTCCATGCTACTGATTCGAACCAGCTCATTCAGAATCAGCATGGCACCATGGCACCTGTCATCCTTGTTCATGCCTTTCTCTTTAGCCAGCGTCTCGTCAAAACCTTTCTCTGCCTCTTCAAACGTTTGCTAATTGTATCCAATACATCATTAATTTAAACAACTGAAGCAGAGTAAAATCTTTAGCATTAGTATACAGTTTACAGTGCAAAGGTTTGTATTTCCTTGGTTTCAATGTGAAAAATGTAAATCTATTATAGTTTCCTGTTTTATAGTGTTTCCTATTGAAACCATGTTACAATGTGGCCTCAATTCTAATTCAGCAGTTACATTATTAGCTAGCTCAAAATTCTGCATCCTCAACTCTAGATAATTTATTTGAATGTGCTTCATTAAGATGTCTAACTATTTAAAAAAGTGAATGTGTTTACTTAATTGAAAGCCTAAAAAATTCTAACAGCTTTACGAGTCAATGGGATCGGAAAAAGAGTTATCACTAGGTCCATTCACAGCATGGAATAAGAAAATATCAAAGCATTTAGAAATCCCATTACCAGCAGTGAAATACATCATTCAGACATCCAGAATAAACAGCAGGATCTCAAAAGTCCTTAGACAAAAGTGGGGGGAAAAGTCTCATTCAATCTATAATTGGGCAGTAACTAGCTGGAACTCAAAATCCAAACAAATACATCCCCCCTCACTTTAGTGGTCTCATTCCCCCAAAACCCAAGCTGCCTAGTTTAGAAATGTTCTCTTCCACCATGCTATGTGAAGTGGTGAGAGCTCACCTTGTACCACTGAGGTTTCTGCATTTCCTTGGTCTCTCTCTGTGTGGTGAGGATGAGGCAGGCTCTGAGAGCGGACACTGCTCCCTCACGGATAGCCTGCTTAGAGTCCCACACCGCGTAGAAGATGTTGTCAAAGAACGGCTGAACTTGTTGAAAGAAGAACGTGGGTGCGCTGACGGCCAGTTCCCGCAACACCAGCACCTGCGAATGAAAAGACAAAAAGTTAACGTAAGGTTCTAGTACCCATGATGACCTAAGCCCTGTCGCAAAAAAGAGCTCTAAATCATTACACATAGTGTGACGCTATAGTGTGCTAGCCTTCGAGGGCGCCATGGGTGTACAAACTGAGCAAACTCATTGTGGCACTACCTACTCAAACGATTCCGGTGTAATTTTCCTTATGAAGATTAATGATGCACTGCTCTCATTAGGTAGAGATGAAGCAAGGGATAAATCCCACTGGCACCACTATCAGCAGGTAGTCGAATGGCATTGTGGGTAATGCAGGAAACTATTGCGATTACAAGTGAAAATAAACCAACATGCCGATGAAAGAAGTTAATAAATCTTGTACCACTGAAGATCACATTGTAATTATAAAGATTAAAATGCTAGTTGTTCGGGTGGATTTTTCCTTCAAAGCCCACACAGTAGCTCCACAGTGAGCAATGAGGCAATGTACGGCCCATCATGCACATGCGCATATAAGAACCATTAGTAAACCATTTGGAACTGGGTCTTTCCAATATTTTTCACTAGAGGTCGACCGATTGATCGGTTTTGCCGATTAATCAGCACCGATAACCGATTGCTGGAACTATCAGTTATCCGAAAAAATCCATACTGATATTTTTTCCTGGTTGCGTCCGTTGCGGGAGCAACCCGAGAAGGGTCCGCTGTCATTATACAGTATGAGATCGGCCTCTAGAGGCGAAATAAAAGCTATCGCTGACAAAATTTTGTTGTGTCATTTGAAGTGTTTTTTGTTTGGTTTTTTTTAATCTTGGATGTCTCTATTTTTATTTGTTATTTGGAGTGTTACTTTTTGGTTCGGTTTGTTAATATATCATTCAAATTTATTAATATTTATATATTTAATTCACCTTAAAAAGTACAGTACATTTTAACGGTAAATTTATTACTAGTTTATTTTTGTAATAAAGTTCAGCAATATTTTACTTTGAGTGTTATGTTTACATTCAGTATCAATTTTTAAAACTATCGGTTGATTAATCAGTTATCGGCAGGTACTGCCCAACTCAGTTATCAGTATCGGTAAAATCCACTATCGGTTGACGTCCATTTTTCACCCACCGCTGCATGGCGCCGGCCCTCGTTCCTATCGGCGCCCAGCCACTCCAGAGCCCGCTTCACCTCAAACTCCACATACTCTGCAGTAAACGTGTCTCCTGCCATGGACAGGTGCCCCATAGCTTTGGAGGCCATCTCCATGACTACCGGGTCACTGGAGGGCAGCAGGTTACGCAGGTAGTTGGCAAAGCGGCTGATACGTGTGGCATTGCCTCCCTCCACTCCAATCAAGCTCACTGAACAGGAAGATGCATTGAAAAAAAAATTATTAAGACTGCACAGATAATGGATCATGTTCAAAATGTTAAATACTGTTTCAACTGAAAATGTATGTGAATAACAGTCAAACAATAAAAAATATGTAGAACTATTGCAGAAATTATGAAAATGAATAATGATCTAATCTGTGCTAATGTCGTAAATATCTTAATGTAAGCGTTAACAACAGCTGCTAAGTTACAGTTCCATGAAATATTACTTTGACATAGCAAAACAAAGTGATTTAATAAGGAACCTAACATTCACCTGACCAACTATCTATGATCATAACAAAACATTCAAAATACTCAAATAATGTGGAACCTAACAATAATCTAATCTAATCTGATTTGATTTTATCAGGTACATGTGACTTACCTATGGCAAGAATCCCTCCTTTTTTCTCATTCACATCTGAGCTGGAGACCAGCTCGAATATGTGGTGGTTCAACTCATCGTAAAAAGTGGTGGCTTCTTCTTGGCTCAGCTTGAAGGGAAACAATATAGATGCAGTCAATGTTAGCTCAAGTCCAAACTTAAATAAGTTACAAAAACACTGGACAGAAAAATGTTAGAATAATAGGATGCATACATACTCATGAACACTTAATTAGGAACACTTGTACAAATATTCATTCATGCAATTAT